>CM071924.1:13611419-14145219 GCA_016081115.2 Rehmannia glutinosa | reverse complement strand
TTGTAGATGCTACACCTGGTGTTGTGCACTTGGTATAACATCCACCATTCAAGTGTCATAAATTTTTAGGGGATGAGACACTTGATATTTATCCACTCACCATTTAAATACTTAACACTCATCCACTCACCAAGTATATGGACATTTGGTGTAGCATGAATAACATCTTTATAAGAATATTTGATTTAGATTATTTCATAAACTTGAATTTTTTGTTATATGGTCTTCCTCATAGATAAGAAAGAGAAGTTCAGTCCGCCCCATTCTCTTCAAGTTCATACTTGTGGCCTCAGCCAATAAAATAAAATATTAATACAAGTAATTCCAACTAGAAAGGCCCGTCAGCAGCCCAATGGAATAAAATCGGAAAAGGAAAAAACAAATATTTCTCTCCTTTTATTCAAAATCCTAATTCAGTGAAGTGAGACAATCCATACGATTTTGCGATAAAATATTTCTTTATGAGATCCTATCCATATATATATACATAGAGAAAGAGAGAGAGAGAGAGAGAGAGATTTAGAGCTCTAAATTTGCATCGTGCTATCAAAAACATTAATCTGAATTATAGAACAAAAGTTTGCAATTTAATAACAAAATTTATGTGCTGGAATATAAAACTGACTAAATGTTTTGTATATTTTTGTGAGTGTTTTATGTGATGGTTTATGCATATTTTTGGTGTGTTTTATTTGCTTGTTGCAAGTTTTAGTGTTGTTTTTGTTGATTTTCTAGGTTTTGGTGGAAAAAACAAGTTTTGAGCAAGAAAAGTTAAAAATCATTTTGTGCAATTGCGCCGATCCTCTCTTATTTGGCGTAACGTTATCATCCGAATTCCAATTGGCATGGTTCATACAACATTGGAAAGCTAAGAAAAAGTTCTACAATATCTATTTTCTGTTACTAAATAAAAATGAAGACGTTTGGATGTGTTAAAATCATGTACAAGTGTAAATAATGTGTTGAAGTTTCAGAAATGACACGTCTTAGTATTTTGGCCATAACTCTCTGTTGGGAAATTATTTTTAGATTTTGATGAATGCCATGTAAAACTTAGAATAGAAAGTTGGCACCCCATTTTTGTTGTAAATTGCATTGTAATAGATAGGGTTGGTCGAAATGAGTCAAGTCACCTATGCCTGAACATGCAAGAAGACAATGGAGACTTGAAGGAAGACTCACGTGCGAGGCACGGTGAGTGTGGCAAAAAGAGAAGACAGAACTCGATCAAGGTGCGGTGAGATCTGGTGAGTGAAGTATCGTCAAGTCAACTCAAGATGACAAGTCTCAAGTTGAAGTGAAGAGTCATCCAATGATTGGAAGTCGACTCGAAGTCACCTGGGGAAGTTAAGAAAATGCGTCAAGTCGAGATAATCAAAGAGATCCGTTGCCGTAAGTCAAGGAAATTACTTAAACAAGTAATACTTCCATCGCCTTTCTTAAAGTGCTCATCCCGAGCGTGCAAAATGAATAAACCAATGGGAATCACCGCACCTATGTCGAACTCTCAAAAGTCAAGAATCATTCATACGAGGAAATGTCAATTCCAAGGACGGCAACAAGACAAGCCAACGACCACAAGTGTCTTTTGAAAATAAGCATATCTCTTCAACGGGATTTTGAAGATCACTATAAAAGGCCGAGGAATCACTCGAGAGAAAAAAAAACCCGAACCACGAACATTCAAGCTAACATTCGAATGTAACCAAAAATTACTCTCAAGTCATTCAAGTTCAATCCTCAAGCCTACACTACGAAGGAAATCAATCCAACACTCACCGTGAAGGAAAGACGACTTCAATCGAGTTGAAGAGGAAACATTTGAAGACTCAAGGGGTCTACATTCCACGGAGGATTGTAGGAAGGTTGGTCGAACCGGTCTCAAGTTTTGGAGGGCTTCATGATCAAATCCAGGAAGCTTGGGCAAGTGGGCTGTAGTAGCAAGACAAACGCCTGTGAAGAAGCTGAGTCGCACGAGAAGCCAGTTGTGTGACCAAGGCATCTCTGCATCGAGTCCCCAAAGGATCAATTCAAATTGTGTGATCAAGACTTGAATTGGATTGTTAACCACTTTGTATATTGATCAATACTTAGTGGATTCCTCCGGGAGTTGGAGAAGAGAGAGTAGAAGAATTAACCCATCTTTGAACCTCTATAAAAACTTATTGTGTCATTTATATTTCAAAGACTTTAATTTCGCATATTACTTTAATATCTGGCGATAAATTTGCTATCCAATTGATAATCAACAAAGTGCTAAAACCAAGTAATAAAACAAACTTAACCAAATTCAAGGGTGTTAAGTCTTTTTCACTAAAAATATATCACAAATCCCGAGTTAAGTCTTTAGTCAAAGCAATTTGAGTTATTCTATCAACGGCTCGAGTTAAATGAACATTGAGTGACTAACTCTCACGATTAACTAACTTAGATGTCCATCAAGGACTCAAATTGTGAAGTATTAACTCGAACGTTTTAAAAGGACTAAATCGAAAATTTGGTAAGGTTTATTCAACCCTTTTAAACCTTACACTCACACCCTTGGGACCTACAAGTGGTATCGAGTGGTTGGTTCATTGAGCCTTCCACACCGGTCACCGAACTAGATCTCCAAATTTTTCAAAGGTTGTTTTAGCACTTGATCTTCCAAAACTCTTTTATTCAACAAAGTTATTATCATGGAAGCAAATTTGACACGCATCCCTATGTTCACAATTGAAGAATTTGATGATTGGAAAATTCGTATGCGAGTGCTCATCTATCAAAGATTACGATGAAATGTGGATAGTAATAGAAGATGGGCCACTCCAAATCTTAAAAGTGAACACAACTCGCAAGGAGAGTTGCGGTGAAGGAGAAGAGGATGTTGCTCCCCTACCCGATGGTTGAAAAACCAAGAGTGAATGGACAAATGATGACGAGGAAAAGATATAACTTGGACAATGTGGCCAAGGACATTCTTTACAAAACTTTAGACAAAGCCATGTTCAACAAAGTCAAATCATGCAAGACGGCTAAAGAAATGGGACAAGCTAACCTTGATTTGTGAAGGCTCGAGCAAATCAAGAAAATAAACTATCTGTTGTTGTACAAAAATTTGAAAACTTTAAGATGTTTGCGGGAGAAACCTTGATCAATTGGATGCTCGGTTCTGAAAATTACCAATGAGCTATCTACACTTGGAAAAGAATATACACAAAAGGAAATGTGTATGAAGATTCTAAGAAGTCTCCCAACCGAGTGGGATATGAAAGTCATGGCCATGAGACATTCCATGGACCTATCAAATACATCCAACCATGAGCTATTCTCATATCTCAAGGCCTACGAATTTGAGTGAGAAGAAAAGACCAAGAGAAACAATTTGTGCCCAAAACAATTTGCTCTAATTGTTAAGGATGGCAAAAGAGCTGAGGTCAAAGAAGTCATTGACCAAGAGGAGATCGCACTGATGGTTAAAAGGTTTAACAAGTTCTTTAATAAGAATTACAAAAGAAGCAAAGGTGAATCCTCCGAGAAGACACTCGGCTCACTCCAAGTCAAGGAAAGAAAGACCACCCAAGAGAGCGAGCATCAAAAAGTTGAATATCAAAGAACTGACAATCCAAGGATGGAAAGAAGCTGATCAAAAGTTGAAAATCTATCTGAAGCTGCGTGCAACCCACTTGATCTATGCCATTGAATGCCCATATCCTCCGTAGTCAACAAATACAGGAATGAAGAGGGAAAGAAAAGTCTTGAGAGAAAAAGACGGGGAAAGAGAAAGGCAATGTTGGTGCAGAAACTCTTTGAGACAATCAAGTCAAAAGACACAGCAGACTCGGAGAGTAGTGAAGCTGACTACTCAAGTGACTCTGGAGAAGAAGCCTTGATCTGTCTAATGGCTAAAGAACAAAACCAACCTGACCAAGAAGATGAGGTACACTCTAACTCATCACGCTCAGATACTAGTGATAGTGATTGTGACACACACACTTCATCACCCACTGATCTTTATGATTCATTAGGCAAAATGATGAAAGAATTTGAATACATTAAATCCTCACACACACTACTAAATGAGGAAAACAGCCTACTCAAGAGCCAAAACTCACAGCTGACTAAGGAGCTGAGTACTCTAAGTTAAATAGCTGATGAGAATAAAAGTCTAAAGGCTGAAAATGCTAAGTTAATAGCAGAGATAGCTGCTATAGAAAAGAGGGAGAATGACCTCAAAAATGTGATTGCCTCATTCACTAAGGCATCTAAATTTTTGGATGATCTTATTATGAGTCAAAGAGAATGCAGAGATAAGACAGGCTTAGGATTTAACTCCTCTATACTATGTCAATCTCCAAAAGTGATTTTGGAAAAAGGATCTTCAAGCAATGAAGCATCTCCAAAAACCAAAACTCCAAATGGTGCACACACATTTACTCAAAGCACAATCACAAGCAAACTGGCCTTGGTTATAAAGGAAAAAGGAAAACGACCCGATTGAGTGTCTTTGAGAGTGACACTGAGAAAAAAATCCGACGAGTTCCTCAAAGAAACTCCAAGCAAGGAGATACTCACGTAAAGAAGAAACAGAGTTTTGCCAAAAGCCCCGGAAGGTCTATAAGAGAAACACATATGATGGGAATGGTAGAAAGTACCAAGCAAGTGATTGGAATAATATGAACTATCGAAAGACCTATGGAATATAAGCCTAAGTGGCAAAGGCCAGAACTCGAAGAAAGGCCATTCCAAAGGCATAAGAGCTATCATCGCACACATATGCACCTAGGCACTACACTCGAGAGATATCACAACTACCCAAAGAAGGCAATTGCTAAAACACATGCACAGCATACGACAAAAGAGCAATTTGTATGAACCTAGAACCCCCAAAGCAATTTGCCAAGATTAATTATGATTATGGCAGCGATAGATGGCAACCTCTTAGAGTCAAATCATGTGGCTATAGGTTGGTTGGATCATCTTACAATACCAACCCCTCGGGGACCCCAGGCAAGTGTGGGTACCTAAAACCTAATTTCCTTGATTGCGGAGTTCAAGGAGCGGTGAGTGCCAAGGAACGGGTACATGGATAGTGGATACATTCCGGACACATGACAGAAACAAGAAATATCTATCAAAATTCAAAGAGGTTAGAGGTGCAAAAGTCATATTTGGAGGAAATGAAGCTCCAGGAGAAATAAGAGGCATTGGATCCATCAAGAAAATGGATTAGAAATTACAGATGTTGCATATGTTGAAGGCCTCAATTTCAACTTGCTAAGCATAAGTCAACTCTGTGACAAAGGCTACAATGTTGGATTCAATATGGGTGTATGCCAAATCAAGGACACTGAAACTAATGAAATAGTGTTGCAAAGATGCAGACAAAAGAACATATATGTGGTAGATTGGTCAACTGCAACACCGAGCACTTGTCTGCTAGCAAAGAGCAGAGTTGAATCAAGTTGGCTGTGGCACAAGAAGCTAAGTCACCGAACTTCAAAACTATTAACAAACTTGCAAGAAGTAATCTTGTGGAAGGACTTCGGACTCAAGTATACAAGAAGGAGAGTATATGTGATGCATGCGGATGGGAAAATAGATCAAATCATCATTCAAAGAAAAGACATGTCCATCTTCAACAAGAATATTGCACCTGCTACATATAGATCTATTTGGTCCAATTGAACCAATTAAACATAAGTGGGAAGAAATACACCTTGGTGGTAGTAGATGACTACTCAAGATATACATGGACAATATTCATGTGTAAGAAGAAAGAAACTCTGAGAAACTACCACGGTGATGAAGAGAATCAAAATGAGAAGAGTCAAACCATTATCAAAATAAGATCAGCGGTAGGAACCGAGTTTGTCAATGGTATAATAACTCGATCTTGTATTGAAAATGGTATTGGTCATGAATTATCTGCAGCAAGGACTCCACGTGAGAATGGAGTTGCGAAAAAGAAGGAATAGAACTCTCAAAAGAAGCGAAAGGACCATGTTAGGTGAACGGGGCTACCTAAAAGATTTTGGGTCAAGCAATAAACACAAAGATGCTATACTCAAAATAGATGCAAGATAAACAGACGGTGACAAAGACTCCTATGAGATTTGGATAGGAGAAAGCCAAATGTTGCATATTTTGAATATTTGGATGCAAATGCTTCATCCATAACAATGGCAAAGATAATTTAAAGGCTTTTGATGCTAAAGATGATGAAGGTATCTTCTTAGGATACTCGGTGAAAGCAAAGCCTCTGAGTGCTCAACAAGAGAACAATGGTTACTGAGAAGAATCCATCCATGTGGTGTTTGATGAACCCAATGTAAATGGAGAAGACATTGAAGAGTCGGTTGATAAGTGAATCAACCAACCATGCGAAGTGTCCTATGTTGAAGTCAAGTGGAATTATAAGTCCATATGAAGATGAGATAGATGAGTCTCAAAGACAATTTGGAAAATCAGAGCTAAGTGATGATGAGAGAGTGATCAAAATAACACCTGTTGCAAAGACGATCGAATCCGGCTAACTTACTCCAACCCGATGTAAGATGGCCGAGAGACCATCCACCGAGAACTAATCATTGGAGATGTAAGAGAAGGTGTAAAACCAGATCCGAACTCAACAAGAAGCTATGTTCACATGCTTTATCTCACAAATAGAGCCAAAAGATGTGTCACAAGCTTTGGATGACACACATTGATTCAAGCCATGCAAGAAGAGTGAATCGGTTTGAAAGGAATAAAGTGTGGGAATTGGTTCAAAGACCTACCCATCAAAATGTTATTGACACTAAATGGGTGTTGAAATAAGATGAATGAGGAAGGTTATGTGGTGAGAAATAAAGCAAGATTGGTAGCCAAAGGGTATTGCCAAGAAGAATGAATAGATTTTGATGAAACTTTTGCTCCGTGGCAAGATTGGAAGCTATAAGGATGTTTCTTGCCTATGCAGCTCACAAGAACTTTATTGTGTATCAAATGGATGTAAAGAGTGCATTCCTTAATGGGTTATTGGAAGAAGAAGTATATGTTGAACAACCTCCAGGATTTGAGCGGAAGACTCTTGGAGATAAGGTATACAAACTCAAGAAAGCTTTATATGGATTGAAACAGGCACCCAGAGCATGGTATGATACATTATCACAATTCCCGGCGAGAACGGATTCACAAAAGGCAAAGTGGATAGAACACTCTTGAGAATTCAAGATGGGAAGAGTATCTTGCTTGTTCAAATATATGTGGATGACATCATTTTTGGATCCACAAACAAAGAGTTGTGTGATAAATTCTCAAATCTTATGCAAGGCAAATTTGAAATGAGCATGATGGGAGAGATGACATTCTTCCTGGACTCCAAGTGAAACAATGGTGAAGGATGGAACCTTCATAAGTCGGACAAAATACACCGAGAGATTTAATGAAGAAATTTGGTATGGAAGATAAGTCTCGTGAAAATACCAATGAATACATCATCAAAATGGATATGGATGTAGATGGCAAGCACAGAGATCAAACAAGACTGAGCACTTATGGATCATTGCTCATCTCACAAAGAAGCGGTGCCGGACATCACCTTTGTTGTAGGTGTATGTGCAAGATTTCAATCTGCACCAAAAAAAGAAAGCCACATGACCGATCAAGAGAATCTTGAGATATTTGAAAGGAAACCAAGAAGTTGGCTTATGGTATCCAAAGGAAGGTGGATTCAAGCTAATTGGTTACTCGGACTCTAACTATCTTTGGATGTAGAGTCGACGGGAAAGAGTACCTCAGGCACATGTCAAATGCTTGGAAATAGGCTAATTTCTGGTTTAGCAAGAAGCAAAATTCAATAGCTACCTCCATGTGAACGAGAATACATAGTGCGGGCAAAACAGGCCCAAGTCTTATGGATGAGACAAAGAATCGAGAGACTATGAGGTTGAAGAAAAGGAAATTCCAATTATGTGTGATAACATAAGTGCAATTGCAATCACTCAAAATCTGTGTTGCATTCAAGAACAAAGCACATTGATGTCGATATCACTTCATAAGAGATCATGTTGAAAGAAGGACATCACCTTGGAATATATCTCAAGCGATAAGCAATTAGCCGACATATTCACAAAACCATTATGTGAATCAAGATTTGAAGAACTCAAACATGAATTGGGGTTAATTGAGTTGAGTTGACACTGTAAGACTCAAAAGAAAAGAGATGGAGCACGAAAAGATGAAAAAGAGTGAACTCTTAAATCACCTAAGTAAATCACCAGATGTCGGAGAATCACCGTGCATCGAAAGGTTGACACAATTTGGTGAGTATTTATGTGCAAAGAGAGAAGAGTTAAATCGGCTAAGGAATAAGCCGAGTCATTTATGAGCAAAGTGACAAAAACGCTTGATCGTTTTTACGAAGCGGGAATGTTTTTAAGAATGACGTCAACATAATTATGACGCGGTCCAAAAGTCGCACACAAAGCTTATGATTGGATATAAATGCCGTCGCATTAAATACGAGAGATTAAGTGTAAATTGGCATGCAAAATCAACCGTTGATCTTGATCAAATTTCAAAAACCACCCGCACGTCCTTTCATAACCCATACTTATACCATTTCGTCCGATTTTCTCTCACTTTACCAAAACTGTTCATCTCTCTCGAAGGCAAATAAGAAATTTTCTCTCAAAACCCTAACAAATCCTTAAGTTCATTCTCAAAGTTTCGTTCGGTAAAACATCGAGAAATGGCATTGTTCACTTGGTTTTATACCATTGATTTGGGCTTCCTAGACTTGAGTTTTGTATTGTTTTTTAGTATTTTGAGTCGTTTTTGTTATATCTCATAGGTTAGACATTAATTTCCGTTGTTTCGAGCCATTTGAGTGGCCAAAACCATATTTTGGGCCAATTATATGGAGTCTAGAGTCATTGTAATGAGTCGTGTGTCAAAATAAGTAAGGATAATCAAACAACGAGAGATTAATTTGAAGAAATGCCCAAACGCGTATGAAATTTTCATCACTAGCAGGGTTTCGTATTTTGGCCATAACTCTCTCTACAAAATTGCTATTGAGCTGATTCAAGTGGCTATGGAAAGCTAAGAGATAGAGCTACAACTTTGATGAAGGGCGCAAAGGCAAATTCGGACATTTGTTGGGGGAGCTGCAGCTCCCAAGGTCGGCGCCGCAAAGACCCCAGTTTAAATTGTGCGGGGGCATTTTACGGTTGGCGCTGCAGCGCCAAGGCGAAGGCTGCAGCGCCCGTGGGCGGACAAAACAATACAACTCCGATTTTTTGATCTAAAAAAGGGGGTATTATAAATAGATAGATTGGAGGCTTGAACTAGGGCATGGAGGACACTTTGAGATGAAAACAAACACCACCAAGACACAAGGAAAGAGTTGGGGAAGAAGATTGAAGACATTTATCATCTAGAAATAGATAAGATTCTTCTTTAATCTCTTTAATTCCTTCTTTGTTGTTTCTTGCATATCATTTGAGATGCATTCTCATTTGATTATTAATATTTGTATTTTCATCATGAGCTAAACACTATAATTCTAGAGGGATGATGTAATCTATGTTTGAACTTATGTTTTGATATTATGGTTTGTCAATCTAGATTTCCCAATTTATTTGTGCTATTTGGATCTATTGTTTCTAAATTACTTGATCAATAATTTAGATTATTTGGTGTATTTGATTTGACACTTGAGAGAGGTAATTGAATACATGACCTTGAAATAGCATAACCTAGGATTTCATAGAATTGAGAGATTTGTGAACCCTTTGAAGTCATTTATTAAGATTCATAGTTTTTGTTGAGATTGCATTTGGTGATTTTTATAGAGATATTGATTTCCCAATTGTGATCTAAAATCATTTGGTACTCGAGAGAAGAAATGATTATTGTAGAAATCTTGACTTATAAATTGGTAATTTGTGAATGATAAACCATATTGATAACATAAGGGAAAACTAGATTCATCACACCTCTAGAATTCATTCTCCCATAGATTTAGATGTTTATATTTTGATTAGTTACATCTAGTTGTTTTTATTTATAAATTGAGATATCCACCTATTATTGATCGTCAAGTTGGGGAAGCAAATCCACACTGGGTCTACTGTGGATTTCGACGGCATGATCAAACAGGGGTCTGACAACACCCTCGTGAAGAAGATATAGCGAGAAGTTGGAAAAGTCTTTGAAACCGTTTTGACGATGGAGTTTCCGGATGACCTACGTGTAAGAGGTCGCATGGGTTCTACGTGAACGCTGAAGTTCACGATGAGGGCATCAAGTCCTCTGTTCACGGAAAAAAGCTTTCACCATTACTACCAAGGATCCGCAGACATTGTTTGTTCTTGCGGCGGAAGTCTTAGGAGATTTTTGAAGTGATGTTAACTTGGCCGCTGCTTGGAAGGAAGTAGCCAAGTCATTATCTTCTGCGAAGGTAGTCTACCACGGCTAACAAGAAGAAGTCATTGAAAGTGGACTACCACAAATTCTTTGGACATTGTTGCCAAATGCATAGACATCAAATTTGGAAGCTTTGACCAAAATTGTCTAAAGCTAAGTTGGTCGTAATGGCATTTGCGATCATTGAAGAAAAGAAGGTAAATCAATTTGAGTTTGTATACACAAGCAGACTCGCTAGAATATGGGAATAAATCCTTCAAGGAGGATGGTACGTTTGGAGGTTCGGTGCGGCCTGGTAATTGGCCGATGATGGAAGTAAAAGGAGTTCCTCTTCGACATGGAAAGGCGTTCCATGTAAACAAGAAGATGTTCCGATCTAACCTTTCCGGCACAAGAGAGAGCATATGCAAAGAGAGTGAAATCTGAGTGAGGGGGAATCGGTAGTCTGAAGAAACATTTTGTCTCCTCCTCTCCCCAAAAGAAGGTTGCCCCTTGTTGCTAAGAAGATGTTGCCCTGCTGAAAGAAGAAGAAAACAAAAGATGCCCCTGCCCCCAGGAGTCACCTCCCCCAGCCGTGTCTCCGCCCCTGCAGCCGCAGTGGAGAAGGAACCTCAAATACCTTCTCTAGTTGTCAAGAAAAGGAGAACCGATAAGCCGAGATGGCCGGCTCCTCGAAGAAGACGACAAACACCAACCTCGCCGCCCGGGACTCGGAAGAAACTATATCCGAGCGTAAATCCCCTCGGTAAAGACTAAAAGAAAAAGACTCTTCAAGCGCCGCCCGAGCTTGAGAAACCCAATTTGAGTCCACCACTGTGAAACAAATCTGAGAGACTCTTTGAAGAATTAGAGTCTCCGAAATTATAGATGAAACAACCAAGTCTCTTTGGCCGATCAAGAGGCAAACTAAAGAAACAAATTGTAGTCCTAAAGCAATTTTGAGACACAAAAAGCGGTGAGAAAGCAAACTCTCATTGTGACGGGGTTGTATCCCCTCCCGCAAGACGCTGCTGCGAGGGTGTGGAGCACCAAAGTTTGCTACCCTCAATCCACGAGCACGAGGGACGGCGCAGGGAGAAGATGACAAGGATGATGATGTGATGATCTATCCCCACCATATCTAGACATCCAAAATCGTCTGCGAGAATGGAGAAATGGAAGCCGAGTCGATCCGAGAGAATAGTTCCAAAGACCGGAATTCATTGAAGAAGAAGACGAATGTTGAACTTTCTTGGATTGACCAATGTGGTCAATAATCGATGAAGAAAACTTCATAGATATCTTGCAGATCTTCAAGGACAAAGAGAAGGAAGAGAGACAGAGTCGTTTGAGTCTCGTGAAAAGGCGATTTGTCCTTTACTTTGGAACCATCGATCATACACGTCCTCATCTCGCGTTCTCTCCGGGGAGTGATAAGGATCCGGACCTACCGGCGCTTCTGAAGAATTAGAGATCGCAAGCCGCGGGAATCCAGGGCCCTACATGAGCAACGGTTGTTGGAAGGTCCAGGGAATCTTCCACATCATAGTTGGAGATTGATCCGATGGGAGTGGTGCAACATATTGCCATCACTTGTTATCGCTGCCACCACTTCCCCAGACTCACTCGGAAGAAGGTGATAAGGGAAGCGCGATGGCGGGATTGTGGGGACCCCGGTCGAGCCAACCCCTAATGAAGGTGTCTTACCACTGTCCCAACGGTTGAATACTCAAAGGAAATAGTCGGAAGTCCGAGACGAGTGACCCCATTCAAGTCACTCAACCGGTGTGCTAGCCGAAGGGGAAACTCCTCCACGGCTGCGGCAAGAGTCGGAGGATCTTGCGGTGACTTCACAACGAATCTCGGAGGTGAAGTGGAGAAGGAACAACAAAATACACAAGTTGTCAAGTTTGACGAGGCTCGAGGCGATTAAGATGTCTCGGTGAAAGTGCCAAGCCCGCACTCTGTAGCCGATAATGACGCCGCGATGCGGTCGAGGCACATGAAGGAAGGAACCGCCGGGAGTTAACACTGGCATGAAAGTGCAATCCATGGAGTTGAGACTCGGTGGATGCCACCTCGAAGACTCAAGACAGTGACGACACCGTCGAAGGGGATCCCAAGGCCTCGCCGCAGTTGAGACTGCAGGAGGTAATGAAGGCCAACGGGAGGTTGAGACTTCTCGGGGTAAAGAGACGGACGCACAGAACATCCCTCCTACCATCATTGATCCATCTGAAAAGGAGATAAGCGCTCTTCACGATTCCCAAGATAACCCTGATGTAACCTTTCTGGGATCTGAAGGTGAAGACGAAGCTGAGTCATCCCCTGTTGCCGATCCAAAAGACTCAGCTGAGGATGTTCATCCAAGCACGAGTAAGTCTGACCTTAAGGCTACTCGCCAACCATTTAATTTTGATGATGAGCCACCCATGGAAATCTCATCATCGTCCGATGACGCTCGATATGGCGGGGACGATCAACTCATGTGGAAAAACCATTTGAGACCAACGAAGGTATTAAGACCAGTGAGGCTCGGCAAAGTCGGGTCAACTTCACAATAGACCACGGTGAAATAGAGTCAAGCACAGGCTCCCAAGCTACTGCCAGGATCGACTACAGGGAACTTCACGAGCACAAGTTGTCATTGAGCGATTCCGTTGCCGTGATGATCCTTTTGTAGAATCATTTCCTTTTCTCTCGGGAAGTACCGACCTCCCGAAGAATCGGCTAGAGATCTAGAACGCTTCCATAAACATGATCCTGTTATTCCAACAGACACCATCGTTCAGCCCAGACTTTGACTTTTGGCTGCTTGGCGCCTTGGTGAGACAAGTGACAGTGAGGTTCGGGAATTTTTCAAAGCCATATTTGCGAGAGATAGAAAAGATGGAGAGGCACCAGGCCTCACTGGACATGAGGTTGGATAACGAGACGCAAACCCTCGCGATCGTCTGCGAGGCATAATTGTCGAGGATCCGGGAATGGTGGCAAATAAAGAGACAATGCGCGTAGAACAAGCTCGATATTTTAGGACATTGTTCAATAAATTGCTAGTCTGGCGGGCCGAGAATGCCGATGCAAAGACAAGAATGCAAGAGCACATCGAACGAATGCATGAATCTCACACCACGAGATGCAATTCTTTGCGTGAATATAATAAGAAAAGAGCTCTCGCAGCGTGAGGAGAACATGGATCGAAAGTTTAGCCTCCTCATGGCTGAAATAAAGTAGTAACAGTGAATCCAACGCCACCCGCTCAATTCGTCTGATAAAGATACTCCGCAGATTCGAGAAGCATAACTCGGCTATCACCGCTTAGACTTCATGATTGCTAGCTTGTTTCGGGGTTCCTCTCTCCTTTGATGATGCCAAAAAGGGGGAAGAGGAATACCAAAGGCGTTGAAAGGATCCGAAGGTGAAAAGGAGGGGACTTGTTTGTGAAGGGAAAGACAGTGAGGAAGAGAGAAGAGAGAAGAAAGGAAAATCTGTTGAGGGGGAAGGTTCGAAAGATATGACCTTGATGATTGCTAAAACCCCCAACAAGGTCTTGTCACTGGTGATATCATCAAAGAAACTCCCGATAACTCCGCCACTCCAACACTTTGTTGTACCCATGGGTTTAAAAAGAGAAAGATAGTTGAAGCGGGGATGAAGGAAGTGGAAGGAAAGATGGATGCCCGAGTTATGGATATTACGAAACAACATGGAGGCATTCCAATAGACAGAGACACCTATGCCATTTAGGATGTCGAAGCGAGCCAAGATTTGTTGATGAATTCAAGACGCTCGCGATTCGAAGGTTACTTCGCAAATATATCCATAGCTCAAGCCTGGGATTTGTCTTGGGAAAAAGGTCTCAAACTATGTGAAGAAGGCAGACGAGACTGATCGGGACTGCGCGGTCACTCGCTAGTGGTCACTCTGCTAGTCACTGTTGGGAAAAAAGAAGACACGCCGTCAGGAAGGAAGAGGAAGAAGCGGTTAATGGTGGAGAAAGAGGTTTGAGACACAGACCTCTGCCCAAAAACATTGAGTACATAGATCCGGCAAGAAAGGAGGGATCTATTGGGCCGGTCGACGAAGTAGCTAAACTGCAAGTGGCTAAAAACAATCCGAGTATGTGAAGAGGATTGAAGAAGAAAATAGAAGACAAACTCAGCTATGGGAGGAAAGATAAGAAAGAAAAAGAAGAGATGAAGCTTCCAGAAAGGCTTATGAGAAAAAGAAGGCGGCTGAAGATGAGAAGAAGAGAAAAAGGTCAGAAGATGACAGAGCTGAAGAAGAGGAAAGAAGGAGGCAGCGAAGGAGATGAAGTGTTGTTGTCCACCCCTTCATGTATTTTACTATGTAAATACATCTTTATGTAAGTCTTCTGTACATCGAATAAAAATTGTACAATTTCCATACTTGCGTAGATATAGAACAACATGATTACCTTAAGTTCTATTTAAGCTTTGATACACTCTGTAAACAGCTGTGTAAAGAACAAGGATGTTATGATCAATAAAAGATTGATTATACGCATACATTCTGCGTGATTCTACATTTCTGTCATGCGTATCTTTCTTTGTTTAATTATTGTATGAATGTTTTAAGTTTTGGCATCATCAAAAAGGGGAAATTGTTGGGAAATTATTTTTATTTTGATGAATGCCATGTAAAACTTAGAATAGAAAGTTGGCACCCAATTTTTGTTGTAAATTGCATTGTAATAGATAGGGTGGTCGAAAGTTGAAAGTCAAGTCGGCTATGCCTGAACATGCAAGAAGACAACTAGAGACTTGAAGGAAGACTCATTGAGGCGGTGTGCAAAAAGAGAAGACAGAACTCGATGAAGGTGCGGTGAGATACTGGTGAGTGAAGTATCGTCAAGTCAACTCAAGATAGCTAAGTCTCAAGTTGAAGTGACGGAAGAGTCATCCGATGATTGGAAGGCGACTCGAAGTCACCTGGGAAGTTAAGAAAATGCGGTCAAGTCGAGATAATCGAAAGAGATCCGTTGCCGAAGTCAAGAAATTACTTAAACAAGTAATACTTCCATATCGGCTTTCTTAAAGTGCTTTCGATCCCGAGAAGCGTGCAAAAGGAATAAACCAATGGGAAGCATTGCACCTATGTCGAGAACTACGAAAAGTTGAAGAATCATTCATACGAGGAAATGTCAATTCCAAATTTCGCAACAAGACAAGCAATGACCACAAGTGTCTTTTGAAAATAAGCTATCTCTTCAAAGTGATTTTTGAAAGATCACTATAAAAGGTTGAAGAATCACTCGAGAGAAAAAAAACCCGAACCACGAACATTTAAGCTAACATTAATGTAACCAAAAATTACTCTCAAGTCATTCAAGTTCAATCCTCAAGCCTACACTACGAAGGAAATCAATCCAACACTTACCGTGAAGGAAAGACGACTTCAATCGGTTGAAGAGGAAACATTTGAAGAATCAAGGGGTCTACATTCTACGGAGGATTGTAGGAAGGTTCAAGGTCGAACTAGTCTCAAGTTTTGGAGGGCTTCGGGATCAAATCCAAGAAGCTTGAGCAAGTGGGTTGTAGTAGCAAAGGCATTTTGCCCTGTGAAGAAGTTAAGTCGCACGAGAAGCGGTTTGTGTGACCAAGGCATCTCGATCGAGTCGAAATGATCAAGTCATTTGTGTGATCAAGACTTGAATACGGGATGTTAACCACTTTTTGATCAATACTTAGTGGATTCCTCCGGGGAGTTGGAGAAGAGAGGAGTAGAAGAATTACCCCATCTTGAACCTCTATAAAAACTTATTGTGTCATTTACATTTCAAAGACTTTAATTTTGCATATTTAATATCTCACGATAAATTTGCTATCCAATTGATAATCAACAAAGTGCTAAAACCAAGTATTAAAACAAACTTAACCAAATTCAAGGGTGTTAAGTCTTCCGCTAAAAATATATCACAAGTCGAGTTAAGTCTTTAGTCAAAACAAATTTTGAGTTATTCTATCAACGGCTCTGTATCATTGAGTGACTAACTCTCTTGATTAACTAACTTAGTTGTCCATCAAGGACTGTGTGAAGTATTAACTCGAACGTTTTAAAAGGACTAAATCGAAAAGTTGGTAAGGTTTATTCAACCCCCCCTTCTAAACCTTACACTCACACCCCTTGGGACCTACACTCTCTCTAGGAAATTGATATTAAGATCATTCAAGTAGATATGGAAACATAAAAGATAGAACTACATTTCATATGAAGGACCGAAGAGCCAATTCAAATGTTTTGAGGGTGCACGGTCGCGCGCAGCTGGTAGCAAGCGCGCAGTCGCGCGTCGATGAGTTTTTGCTCAAGTTACCCAATTGTTCTTCCCTTTTTGAGTTCTCCCACTTTGTATAGGATTTTAGGCTTATAAATAAGACTTGGGGGCCCTTATTTTCGAACATGTTTATTTCTTAGTATTTTTAAACCCTAATTTTTGTTATTTTCTCTTTTCTCTTGCCATTCAACATTGGGATTGCTTGGCTTCTTCCCATCGAAGTTATTTTGCGGCTTAATTAAAGCGTAATATTTTTTCATCTTCTTTATCTGATTTCAATTATTGGGTTATTATTATTATTGCATGGTGATGTTTATGAATGTTTTCTTTCCTTCAATTGAGGTTATGATTCCATCCCCAAGCATGAACTAACTTATTTGTTCTATGATTAGGATGATTTGATTCATACAAACAAGCATGAGTATTGACTAATTAATTTGCTTTCCCAAATAAATTTCTTTACGTAATGATTAATTGTTTGGCCAACTTTTGATTATTTTGAGGGAATAATTGGGATCGAGAGAAGATATCATTCATGTACTAAATTTATTTAAGGGTTAGATATGAATCAGAGATGTATTATCTAACTTGGTTAATGAAAGTAGCGAATTGGTTATGGATAGACCTAATATGTGAATAGATGAGTTATCATATCTAGGCATAGTTTATACATGTTTGTTATAATTGTTAATCGCATAATCAATTACTTGATATTCTGCTTGCAAGTTTGATGAGAGGATTCCGAAATTGTAGACGTTTATCCATATCATTTTCTCCAGGTTAAATTGTGTTTAGTTTTAATTGGGCTTTTTATTTATTTTTCTTTAGTTGATTAAAAATCACAAATTTGGTTAGAGTGTTTAGAATTTATTTTCTGTCAATTGTGTTGCATAATAATTATTTGTCGGCTAAGTCTTACGCGAGGGACGACTTTGGTCAACTTGCTACTCTATGATTGATCTCATTCTCTTGCGAGGATCATTGGACTTTCATAGGTGTTTAGCGATTGAACAAAATTTTAGCACCGTTGCCGGGAAAGGCTTTAGGTGTAATATTATTGTGTTTAGTTTTTGTGTTTCTAGAGTAGAATTCTTTGTGTTTGTTTCTAGTTTAGGTTTCTTTCGCCAGGTACGTTTGATCTTTTCCTGGTATTGTTTACACAAGCAACAGGAATGGCAACCAATCAAGAGCAACCACCACGACCCACATTAGAAGAGAGCTTGAATTCTTTTATTTAAGTTAGTCAGCAAACACAAGAGTGAAATAACAGATGGTTTGAATCCTTAGAGGCATCTATTAAGCGAATTGAGACTCAAGTCAGCCAATTGGGTACACAAGTTGGTGAGATAGCTCGGCTTCTTATCAAGAAGGACATGTTGCCTAGTGAACCAACAAAAGCTCAAGTCGTCACTAATCTTGAAATTGGTGTGATTTATGATCATGAAATTGAGTTTCCATATTCTCTTGTCTCGTCTAATCCTTTAGGTATTGCCAAAATGGAAAAGAAAGATGATGCGAGTGAAGAAAGCATGAATGAGACAAGTAAGGATTGTCCTTACACAAAACTGATAATCCTTACAAATCTCCTAATCCATCCACAAGTCCACTCCCAAAGCAATAAGATTCAGGTAGTTTTATTATTAATATTGCTTTTGGGAATCGTAAGAAAGTCGAGGGTATGCGTGATCTCAAAGCTGGAATTAACCCTATGTCTTACTCTATATTTAAACAATTAAATTTAGGAAAATTGAAGTCCACCAGATTATGTTTGCAACTTGCTGATAGGTCACTTATGTATCCTAAATGTATTGTTGAAGATATTTTGGTCCAAGTAGGTGATCTTAAAATTCTCATAGATTTTGTTGTCTTGGATATGGGGAAGGATAAAGGTAATATTAAGAATCATGTTATTTTGCTGGGTAGACCGTTTATGTCCACCACCAACACCTTGATTGATGTCGAAAATAGAAAACTAAGTATGAATATCTTGGGAAATATTGTGACGTTTTCAATTTCTGTTATAGCTTATAGTCTTGCCTATGCCTTGCATGATGATTTTATTATTGATTATGTTGTGAAAGATGTCATATTGCAGGAACACAATATGATGTGAAGCACAAATCAGCCGAATAAAAATTCCAAAAATAAGAGTTTTTGTGAGTTTTGTTGTTTTTTATGTTTGCATATGCGTGGTGTTATTATTTTGTTCCATTCACATGGCTTTTGCTAGGGGTGTCAATCCTGTCGTGTTTCGTCTTTGCTGGATCGTGTCCTGACACGGGTATGACACGTTTGACACAAATACGAATATGACCCGTTTAATTATTCGTGTCAAGATACACGACATGAACATGATCCGTTTGCGACAATAGTAACCCGAATACGATACGAAAAACCTATATAACGAAAAAAAAAAAAAGAAAAAAGTAAAATTATAAATAAAAATTCTTTAAATTATTAGAAAATGCATTCAACATTAGTCCATCATCATATAACTAACTAAAACATCATATAGTTAACTAAAACATCACAAAATATGAAAATAATATGTGACTATAAATTTAAATGGGTTAAAATAGGTCAATCATGTTGACCCACGGCTCGACCTGACCCGACCTATTTATTTCGCGTGTTAACCGTGTCCGACCTAATTTTGACCCGAACCTGCTAAGGGTTGTACATGTACTTGCTAAATTCGTATTAGGTTTGTGTCGGGTTATCGTGTCGTGTCATAAATTGACACCTCTAGTTTTTGTAGGTTTTGCGGCTCTCGCAATTGCCTTATTCATTTGCCAATTATAGCATTTTCCAGGGACATATATCTCTTCTTCTCTTTTATCTTTTACGCATTGAGGTCATGGCGTAATTTAAGCATATAGATGGCAATGGGGCCGGGTCGGGGTGGGTCGGCGGGACCCGCACCGCCCGTGCCTAGAACCATAGTAACAAATCTCGAATTCAGGAATAATTCGTTAGCCCTTAAAATTCATATCTCGGGTATTATAAGGGATCATTCATGAATAATTTGATAAAATATCGAATACGATAAAATTAAATCTGTATAATATGCGATTAATTTGGGAATATATCGATATAAATATTTAATAATTCTATAGAAAATTATACATTTTAGTGGGAAGGTTCTCAATAAATTATTTGTACAAGTTGTACTATTTAATAAAAGTGTATTTAAAATTAAAAAATAAATCATAATAGTATAATTTTGTTAAAATGGGAAACAATCGGGAATAAATCGCTTTATTAACGAAAAAGTTGGAGAGATTTTATCACATTATTATTTTAAAAGATATATACATGATTTTAACGTCGTATGAAAATATCGTGTTTTATTTGAGTATTTTCATAAATTCGGAGAATCTTGTTACTATGCCTAGAATAGGGTGGGACGGCCCGACCCGCCACGGGTCGCGGGGTGGGGCGGGTCGACCCATTCTGCCATGTTTTAAAAGAAATTAAATAAAAAATAAAATGAAATATTATTTACAAAAATTATTATTATCAATTTATAAATATAAGATATAATATAAAATACATAAAAATTATATTATAATATATATTCTAGATGTAAAATATATATTAAAATATATTTTAAAAATAAAAATGCTATGGGGGGTGAGGTGGGCTGGGTCACAGGGCGAGCGACCCAAACGGGATGGGTCGGGTCAAAATTGCCATCCCTATTTAAGCGTGGGGGAGCGATTTGTCGTTGTCTAGGCATTATGATTGCATGTGGTTACTTATTTCACTAGCTTTATGATTGTTATAAGCTTAATAATAGTGTTGTTTAGTCAACCTGAGATAGAAGTATCAATTTGAGCTTTAATTATGAAATAACACCGTTAAATTGATATGTAGGATTTGACTAAATTGTGAATCAACCTTCATGGTAGACAAATTAGGCAAGGGTTAAATGATAATCTAGGTTGTGGGGCTTGAATTGCGAAGTTTCATTATGCGAATTAAGTTAAAACTTTGTTTTGATTTGTGTGTTTACACAAAATGTGCTAGCTTGCGATGCAACCGAAAACAAAAGGGAAAAAAATGATCGGAAAAAGAATATATATATATATATATATATATATAAAGAGAGAATCGAATAAAAAAAACGCTGAGCAATTGAGATTATACTCCTATGGTTGTGTTGCTTAGTAACTAGGAGTCTAGGAGTATTCATGAGCCCAATGTTTGTCTTTTACGTAAAACGACGGCACAAACATGAGTATGGGAAACCACCCTAGGAGCCTTTGGAGAAACCCGAAGTTTATACCTAGTGGAAGATATCTCAAAAGTTTTCGCGAGAAAAAAAAAGTGAAAAAAAGAGATGTTCATGGCTAATAGTTGTGTATTGTGTTGTGTTACAGGGTTGCAACTTTTGATACAAATTTAAAACTTAGTAAGGAGGGTCGAACACCTTGACTAACTATTAACCTTAATCGAGTGAGTCCGTTGTGAAGGTTGGGAAACGACGAGGGATAATCCCAGGTGGATAGAACGTGGTGTTATGGATAAATTGACCCTCACATTGGACATAATATTTCTTGTCGGGTTTGTAGGCGCTATTATTTGCTTAAGGACAAACAAAAGTTTAAGTATGGGGAGTTGTTTTTTTATGTTTTCGTGAGTGTTTTGTATGATGGTTTATGCATATTTTTGGCGTGTTTTATTTGCATGTTACATGTTTTAGTGTTATGTTGTGTTATTTTGTTGATTTTCTAAGTTTTGGTAGAAAAAAACAAGTTTTGGAGCAAGAAACGTTAAAAAGTCATTTTGTGCAAGTGGTCATCGTCATATTTTAGGCGTAACATTTTCATCCGAAGTCCAATTGACATGATTCATACACCATTGAAAAACGAAGACAAAGTTCTACAATGTCTAATTACTATTACTAAATGCAAATGAAGATGTTTGAATGAGTTAAAATCATGTGCAAGTGTAAATAATGTGCTGAAGTTTCGGAAATGACACGTCTTAATTCTTTGGCCATACCTCTCTCTAGAAAATTGATATTGAGATCATCCAAGTGGCTATGGAAAAATAAGAGATAAAACTACAATTCATATGAAGGATCCAAGAGCGGTCGGACATTTTGAGGGTGCGCGATCAAGCACAAAGAGTGCACGGTCGTGCACGCGGAAGTGTGTGGTCGTGCATCGGTGACTTTTTGCTCAAGTTATCCGATTCCCCCCCCTTTGAGTTATCCCACTTTGTATAGGATTCTAGGCTTATAAATAAGACTTGGGAGTCCTTATTTTCGAACACCTTTACTTCTTAGCACTTTTAAACCCTAGTTTTTATTATTTTCTCTTTTCTCTTGCCATTCAACATTGGGATTGCTTGAGTTCTTCCTATCGAAGTTATTTTGTGGCTTAATCAAAGCGTAATATTTCTCCATCTTCTTTATCTGATTTCAATTGTTGGGTGATTTTTATTATTGCATGATGATGTTTATGATTGTTTTATTTCCTTCAATTGAGATTATGATCCCATCTCCAAGCATGAACTAACTTCTTTGTTCTAGGTTTAGGATGATTTGATTCAAACAAAAAAACATGAGTATTGACTAATTGATTTGTTTTCTTGAATAAATTGCTTTACTTGATGAATTAATTGTTTGGCCAACTTTTGATTATTTTGAGGGAATAATTGGGATCGAGAGAAGATATTATTCCTGGACTAAATTTATTTAAGGGTTAGATATGAATCAGAGATGTATTATCTAACTTGGTTAATGAAAGTAGCAAATTGGTTATGGATAGACCTAATATGTGAATAGGTGAGTTATCATATCTAGGCCTAGTTTATACATGTTTGTTATATAATCGCATGATCAATTACTTGATATTTTGGTTGCAAGTTTGATGAGATGATTCTGAAATCCTAGACGTTTATCCATATCATTTTTCTCCGGGTTTAATTGTGTTTAGTTTTAATTGGTCTTTTTATTTGTTTTTCTTTAGTTGATTAAAAACTACAAATTTGGTTAGAGTGTTTATAATTTATTTTCTGTCAATTGTGTTGCATTATAATTATTTGTCGGTTACGTCTTTTGCGAGGGACGACTTTGGTCAACTTGCTAATATACGATTGATCTCGTTTTTTTTTGCAAGGATCGTTGGATTTTCATAGTTGTTTAACGATTGATCACTAAATTATAAAAAATAGCCAAATTTTTAGAAACTGGATTTATGGGTTGAAAAAGAGGACAAATTTTATTTTGTTAATAATCTTTTAAAATTGATAAATAATATTTATGGTAGAATTGTTTTTCCATAATTATACAAAATCTACAAAATAAATAGCTTAGCAATAAATATTGAATATATGTACCAAATTTTAATCAATAATATCGATATAATTTATAATATGTCATAAATAGATTGTACTATTTTTATCAAAAAAATTAGGCGGAAAGATATTTTTAAAAGTAGGTTTGTTATTATATATATGTTGACTAAAAGTAAATAGAAACCCTAAAAAATAAATGTTGAAAGATCCTTAAGTTTTTTGTACCAAGAAAAACTAGCATTCCTTCGTTGAATAAAGAAATGTTGATAATTTGATAATACTGATATTTTCTTGGGTTTTCAGATAAATAAACACAAATACGATGTTATGAATTTTGTTTCGGCCTTCTTTAATAAATGTGTAATTTCTTCTTTCGGGTTACATTTAAAAAGTAAATTTAATAAAAAAATCAATGTAAATTTTTAAATTGAAAAAACAAGTAAATTACTAATAAATTATTGATCTTGGAAAGGGTCCATGAAACAAAATCTTTGGTCATGTATAATTATGCTTTCATGGTTCATTTCTAGTTTCTAGTTTCGAAAAATGCAATTTGAGATTAGTTTTCATGTGAAAAATAGAGTTATGTTTGAATGAACAAATAATAATGAGATTTATGCATATTTGAATATGAGAATATATTTAGTTGAACTGTCTACAAATAATATTCTATGTATATAAATTTGAAAAGTTGATAGTAAGCGGTCCACTTTCAATATTTTAAATTGCATATAGAATATTATATTGTAAGATTGTAACTGGTTTTCTAATATAGATAAAATTTAAACATAATAATATTTTAAGTATATATAGTTGATAGTAGTGGGTCCTGCATGTATAATTAGCTGAAAAAATAAGAATAGTAATTGATAAGAGATGTAGGGTAATGTATTGAGTTGAGAATTAAAACTATTATTTTGAAATGTTGTTTCATGTAAAAAATGAAAATAAAAGTGATGATGATTTCCATTGAAAATTTTATAAAAAAAAATATGATTCCATTTTATTGAATAGTTAGAAAATGAAAATCGGCATCTGGAAACATAATCAAACAATTGCTTGATTTTTGAACCGAGTCTTCTAGACCAAAATGCTTAAAGATGGATAAGGACAAAAATACCCAATGTTCCTAAAAAAAGGGACACGTTTACGCTTCCGGTCCATTTTTCGGATATTTGTATGCTCCGCTCTTTTTTGAGATATTTGTATGCTCCTGCCAATTTTTTCTGGATTTTTCGGTGTTGTTGTTTCAAGGTTATTTCGGCATATGTTCCATTTTGTTTTTTTATTAATGCACATGTCATAATTGAACACATGTTAAAAATACAAAGAGTTGGTTAAAGGCAAAATTATTTTTTTAGTCCTCTAAGTGGACCGCTTCAGAGATTTAGTCCTCACTTGTTTCGATTTTGACATTTAGTCCTTTAAGTGAGTTTTTTCAGCTATTTAGTCATGTGACCTGCTATAGTAGGTAAAAGTTACATGTTGTACTGATGTGAAATTTTTAAAAAAAGAACATTATTGTTTAATTTATATTTGTTGACTAGGCATCATAGGTGGAATTACAATTGTAGGGGGTAAAAATAAAGGAAAATATAAGTATTTAAAAATTATATTTAAATATAAAAAAGTTAATGTATAAATAAAACAAAATAATTTACGATTTTAATAATTTCGTAATTTCAAAAAACTTAATTATTTATAAAATTTGCAAAATGATGTTAAAAATTATATTTATAACAAAATATAACTTAAAGTATTTTCGAAAATAATAAATTATTTATAAGAAAGCTATTTATCATAAATATTAAATTTTTTAAAATATCTTTAATTTTAAAAATTACATTTTTTATTATTTAAACATTCAAAAACTAATAAATTTACAATAATAAAAATAGATAAATATTTAAAAAAAAAACTATATTTTGGAAAAAAAATTAAATAACTATATTTTAGAAAAAATAATATAAATTATTTTCAAAAAACAATTTGGTTATGATAAATAATTTATTATTTTAAAAAATAACTTAAATTATAATTAGTTATAAATATAATTTTTAACATTATTTTTTCCAACTATTATAAATAATTCAATTTTTCAAAAATTATCAAGTTATTAAAAATTAGGCAAAACTGAATATAGTTTCGAAAAACTATATTAATAACTTGATAATTCTGAAAAACTGAATTATTTATAAATTTTGGAAAACATAGTGTTAAAAATTATTTTATAACTAAATATAACCTAAATTATTTTTGAAAATAATAAATTATTTATAGAATAATCAGTTTTTTTAATTTTTTTCAAACTTTAGTTTTTTGAAAATAATACAGTTTTGTTTTTGGAACTATAGGTTTTTTTTCAAATTTTTATTTATATGTTTAGATTTTTTTTTATTTATTTTGTTTTTGAATGTTTAAATATTAAATAAAATGTTAAATTGATGTTATTGAAATTGATTATAAATAAAATGTATTTTTTTGAAATTTAAGGATTAGGGATGGCAATCAGGACCCGGGATCCGCCCCGCCCCACCAAGAATAATCAGGACCTAGGATCCGCCCCGCTCTAAAACCCGCCGGGGCGGGTCTAGACCCACCAATAATTTTTTAATTGTAATAATTTATTTTTTTGTCTTTGTGGCCAAATTTTAAAAAGCAATCCATTACAAATATGTCAAAAAAATTGTAATTATGAAACTTATTATAACTATATTTTACAACTATTTATCTACTATTAGGATTTTGTTTTAAAAAACTACAACTGGGATCTAAAATATTATTCAAAATAAATATTCAAAGTACAATATTATAAGATTATTTTTAAAAAATAAATTGCAATATTACAAGATGTTATAGTAGTAAATTTAAATCAATATAACATTCAAATCCAAAAGTAAATAATGGAAAATATCAAAATATAAATTATAAATATAATAAATATTAATGTGGTGGGTCGGGTCTGGGCGGGTCCTATTGGACCTGGGACTCGCCTCGGATCTGGACGCATTTTGTATTTTTAAATTCGGGACCCGTAACGGTGTCTAAAACCGCCCCGACGGGGCGAGTTTGATGCGGGGGCAGGTTTTAACCTGCCCCATTGCCATCCCTAGTAAGGATATTTAAAATTTTAATATTTAACATAAACAACTTTCTCTATAGATAATTTATTATTTTCAAAAATAATTGAAGTAACATTTTGTAATAAATATAATTTTTAACATTTTCAACTTTTATAAATAAGTATGTTTTTTGAAATTACCGAATTATTAAAATTGTAAATTGTTTGTTTTATTTATACATTTAATATTTTGTATTTAAATATGATTTATAAATACTTATATTTTTCTTTATTCTCACCCCTACAATCGTAATTCCAAATATGATGCTTAGTCAACAAAAAATGAATTAAACAATAAGTTTTTTTGTTGTTAAATTCCACATCCGCACAATAGGTAATTTTTCCGCTATAGCGAGTTACTTGACTAAATAATGAAAAAGCTCACTTAAAGGACTAAATGTCAAAATTGAAACAAGTGAGGACTAAATCTCCTAAGCGGTCCACTTAGAGGACTAAAAAAATAATTTTGCAGTTGGTTAAATGTTAATGGCTTAATTAGCCAACAAAGCGAGTCCATTGGACAAGTTCTAGATTCGAAAACAATTCATTGGTCCTTAAAATTTGTATTTAGAGTATTATTTAAAATAATTTAATAATACTTCAACGAAGTCTTGGTTATATTGAAAATAATACTTTTATGTTGGAAGGTTTTCAATGAATTATCCATAAAAGTAAATAATCTAATTATATGTTTATATTGAAAAGATAGAGAAACCAAGTAATATTTGTATAAATTTATTAAAAGGAATAATATTACAAAAATATTTTATGAATAATTTATTATATTATTATTTATCAATAATATAAACGGGATTTCAATACAGTATGAATATAAGAACTTTTTATTTGAGTTATTTTAGAAACTTGAAAAGTGTGTTATAACTTATGTGGTCCCTCATCTTCCTCTAAATTCAAGCCCAAACACGCAAGAGAAGTCATCCCAAATGTGTTCTTTTAAAGTTCATTCAGGTGGACTCAGACCATAAAATAAAAAAATTAATATCCAAGAATTTAGCCCAGCTTAATAGGCCCATCTAAATCAAAAAGCAGCCCAATACAATTAAATCGGAAAAGGAAAAAACAAACATTTCTCTCTTTATGCAAAACCCTAATTCAGTGCAGTCTGATAAATAAACCCTATTTTTTGTCGCCAGTCTCCTATAAAACCCTTCTAAACCCCGCCTTTGTTTCCAGCCTCATTCAAAACTCTGAAAATCTCCCTATCCGAACAACTATTTCTCTCGTTTGCTAGCAAAATTCTCTGAAAAGAAAATGGAGTTTTGGGGTACGCTTTCAATTCTGGAATTATATTTAAGGCAGTGATGTTCCTTGATGCATAATTTTATGTTTAATCTGATGGCTTCAGAGTTTTCAGGGTTCCATAGGTTGATGGTCTCTCTTTTGTTTGATATATTTTTGTGGGTAGCTAAGCCATTTGTCAGTTTTCTGATATAATATATAATCTTCTTTTCCTTTATTACCGCGCGAAGAATCGTTAATTTGATAGCTGCCTGAATTTTTATGTGTTATGTGTGAGAGACATGGATCGTAATATAATTTTATGCCACACTTTTGTTGATGTGCTCTTGTTATCAGGGTTTGTTTTTCTGCTTAAGCTAATAAAACATGGGTATTCAACATGTATTTCACACCTACTTGCTATTTGTTTCTATGTTCTTATTCGCACTGTTACTTTACTTTACAGGAGTTGAAGTCAAGCCTGGGGTACCACTTAAGGTCCAACCTGAATTTGGAAAACTGATTCATATCTCACAGGTTAGAGCTTTTTTCTTACTCTACTTTCAGTTGATTACTTTTGATACAAACTTTATGGGCTTGTAAAATGTTGACTAAAGTTTTGCGATTCTTTTCCAGGCAGCATTGGGTGAGGTGAAGGATGCCAAAGCAGCCAAGAATGTTCCCCTTCGGATGAAAATTGATGGTAAAAACTTCATTATCGGTTCTCTTTCAGCCGAAGACAGGACTCAATTGATGTTTGATTTGGTATTTGAGAGGGAATTTGAACTCTCCCATGATTGGAAAAATGGGAGTGTGTACTTCATTGGCTATATTGCTGATGATCCAGTTTCAGGTGCATATGCTGCTTTATACCATGTGATGTTGAATATTTCATGTTTTTTGGTCTTGTATCAGATGATTGTCTTGTATTAATTGCACATCTTAATTGTCCATATTCTAGATGGTGAAGATTTGTCTGATGATTTTGAGGATGAATCTGAGGATGAGCTTGTTGGCAATCAAGAAAATGGTAACACTCTCTTTTCCATTTTTCCTGCCCCCAAAAAATAAAATAAAAAGGGAAATATGGGATTAACAAAGTGCTCTTTCGTATGGATTGCTTTTAGTATATTATAGTCATGAAAGATAGGGATAATTACAAAAAATACCCTGAGGTTTGAACTAATAACAAAAAAACCCAGAGGTTGTTGAAAATTCCAAAAGCCCCTTTTAGGTTTGATTCTGTGTTACAATGTACCCTTTCATAAGCAAAAACATTTTTAAACACCCCTTTTACATTTGTAAAAATGTTTCAGTTACCCCCTTGCATTTAGGATAGAATCAAAGTTCAGGCTTTTTTGTTGTAATTTTGAAATTCGTCTTTTTTTTTGTAATTAACCCAAATCTCAGGGATAGTTTTTGTAACTATCCCTAAAGATACAAACTTTCATAATGCTTTTGTAAAATTTCTTAGGTGAGATTAAGCCCAAGTCTGAAGATGCTAAGGCGGCTAAAGGTCCTGCTGCTGCTGCTGCTAAGGCTGCTAATGGCGCTGCTGTTGCTAAGGCTACAACTAAGAAAGAAGAGCAGTCTGACTCTGATGACGATGAGGATGATGACGAATCTGATTCTGATGAGGAAATGGCACTTGATGGATTAGCACAGGGGGATTCTAGTGATGATGTCTCTGGAGAAGTACGTCTTTGTTCTAATATCTGGGGTGTTCTGTTTTGTCTGGTTAATTCCCTGATTTTGTTTGTTTGCTTTAGTGAACATTGGTAATTTGTTATGCTTTTGAAAAATGAAATGTTTTTGTGGATATATCACTGATACAAATCTTGATGCGGTTTTTAGGATTCTGAAGAGGATGATTCCAGTGAGGAAGAGCTTCCAAAGGTATTGCTGCACTCTCTACTTGTTGCTAATTGCACTCTAAATGTTGATTCTTGCACCCCATGAATTAATATTTGTTGATATCCATCAACATTTTCGCTCTCTGACATAATTGAGCATATATTTGCACAGAACGTGCAGCAATCAAAGAAAAGACCAGCTGAATCTGCAAAGCAAACTCCTATTTCTGCAAAGAAACCTAAAGCTTCTACACCTGAGAAGACAGGTTCCAATTTCATCCCTTTTTTATTTTTTTATATTTTGTTATAACTTATGCATTTGTTTAGCGTCTATGCTTTTGGTGATTAGACTGTTTCTATAGTGTTTAGAGCAGAAATTGTTTGCAATGTAACTGTTTATTTACCCTTGATATTATCAAGGGTTAATTACAAAAAGTACCATTGAATTACAAAAAAACCCAACTATCTATGAGAACTACAAATGCCACTCGATATTTGTTTTTACAATTTGTACCTTTAGAGGGTTAGTTTGATAAGAAAACGCAAAGCTCAAGAGGGTGTTTTATAATACTGTATGGGATTTGTAATTTGAAAGATGATTAGATTATTTTAGTAATTACTAAACCTCAAGTGTAGTTTTTGTAATTCACCATGTTATCAGTTGCTCAACCTTCCAAAAAGGAATTTGTCAATTAAGATAAATGCAATGTGTTAAAAGCAAATCTTTTGTGTAGGTAACAAGAAGGGTCACAATGCAACTCCTTTCCCTTCAAAACCAGCTGGAAAAACTCCACCTGGCAAAAAGCCGAACCAGCAGACCCCAAAATCTGGTGGTCAATTTTCAGGCAAATCTGGTAACAAGTAAGTCGACAAACAGAAGACAGAAGCTTGGTAGTCGGTCCTTTTTGCTCCATTGATTATTGTCCAAAAGATACTAATTCTTCTTTGTATTTCAGGTCCTTCAATTCTAAGAATGCTAAGGGTAGGCATGGAGGCAAGTGAAGAAGTGTTTTCGTGATTGACGGTTGAAGCGTATTTTTGATTCAGTTTGCTGCGTGAAAAATATATAGATTAGCCTTTGAGATTGTTATTCTTCACCATGGTGGATTTGTAGCAGGGACCTGGAATCCATAAGCACTGGTTCTATTTTGGGAATCTACCATGAATTGCAATTTTCTTTTTCATGAATACTCCTATTTAATTTTATTAGATGTTTGAGCATTATATTTTTGGGCTACAATCTGGTGAAAAATGGTAATATTTATTTTGCATGAAGTTAATTTGGCAAGTTATTCATCTGTCTTATTTATGTTTGCTAAATTCTTGGAATGCAGAAGCAAAGACGTTTTATTCGATAATGTTAAGAAAAATAGTGATATATTCGATGTTACATTCTTTATATGTAAAAAGAAAGAATATTGTTTAATACGAAGTAGAAGATGAATTCAATTTAAGAAACAAAGACGTTTTATTCGATAATGTTAAGAAAAATAGTGATATATTCGATGTTACATTCTTTATATGTAAAAAGAAAGAATATTGTTTAATACGAAGTAGAAGATGAATTCAATTTAAGAAAATGGAGCCGCTATTAACACCACCAAAATCTAACTATACACTCCCTCTTCTTAATACACTCATCTCCCAATTAAAAATAAAATATATACTTAATACACCCCTTATTTTTCCCCAATTTAACCTTCCCCCAATTAAAAACCTAATAATATTATAAAAACCTAACATCAGTGGTTGCAACAGAACTTAATGTTAAAAGTGGAGAACGTTTCAAAGTACACTAGATTATTTTACCTTAGCATAAAGGTCGACATATTTCCTAAATTGTGGATCCTCCATGAGAGCTTTATCATTAGGTAGTTTTAGCAAACCTTCTGAATCTCCTCTAAGAAGATCCCTGTTTATCACATGTGCATGCAAATTATGAAACCATAAATGAAGCGAGTTCGACATTTGGAACTTGAACAACTATTGTACAATATTTTCCTTGAGTAAGAATTTGTATCGAATATCTTACACAAAGTAAGAATTGTCAAATTTCAGAGGGTCACTGATCCAAGGGCCATCAAATCCTGATCTGTCACGATGTGCTCTTCCCTGTCACAAAATTATGAGCATTTTCCTGTCACGATATAAATATCCATCTCCATTGTTATCAATCAATTTAATTTTATTTATTGTGACACGTAAATCTTACTCCATAGTTGGGACTTTTTTAAGTATTGAGTTGAAACATTTACTTCTTCCTAATGAGTAAAGGCGATTTTTTAGCTTTTTAATTATTATATCAATAAATTTTTATAATATTATTAGGTTTTTAATTGGGGGAAGGGTAAATTGAGGAAGAATAAGGGGTGTATTAAGTATATATTTTATTTTTAATAGGGAGATGTGTGTATTAAGAAGAGAGGGTGTATAGATAGGTTTTGGGGGTATTAATAGCAGCTCCCTTAAGAAAAGGACTAACTAAAACATCAACATGTTTGTTTATGTTTTAATGGTCCATTTCAACACGGAGTTGGAATTATAATGTTGATTTATTGGGTTTCGTGTGAAAATTGAGATTATGTTTGGATGAATAAATTGAAATGTGTTTTATGTAGGGTTGAAAAATAAGATTGTGTTTGTTTGAATAGTTTTGAAATATTATTTTATGTATATAACAATTAAAAAGTTGATAATGATAGGGTCCACTTTCAATATTTTAATTTTAATTTATAATATTATATTTGTAAGATTGTAGGTGGTGGGTCCCATTAGACAGGATATAATTTAAAAATAATAATATTTTAAGTAGATAGAGTTGATAGTGGTGGATCACACCTCTGTTAGTTAATTCGCGTATTATACTCGTATAGTACCGTGACGCACGAATAATTGAAAAATACTTCCGTCTCCGTCTGATTAAGACGGCGTTAAACACTCCGTATTTTTCAAATAAAACGCGTTTAATACTCGTATTATTGTTATCCGTATAATACTTGGCGAATAAAACTTCATTTTGATATTTTTATAATATTTAAATAAATCAAAAATCATTAAAAATTTATTTATAAGTATAATTACAATATTAGAAAATAATAAATAATAATATTAATAATAAATAAGTGTATTAATAATTTAAAGTAAATTAATAAAGTACCTAAAATTAATTTTAATATAATCTAGACATAAGTATGAATCACAATCTATGTAAATATACTATTAAAATAGGTCGTATTATTACTCCCTGAATAATTATTTTATATTCGTATTAAACCCGTCGTCTATTGTTCCATATTTTAAATATTTCCGTATTTTTTGCCGATTTTTCGCCGTAACTTTCAAAAAATATTTTTCAATTATTCATACGTACGGTACTATACGAGTATAATACGCGAATTAACTAGAGATTTAACTAACAGAGGATCACACATGTATAATTGAGTTAAAATATGAGAATAATGATTGATGAGTGATGTAGAGTAGTGTATAGGTTTGATAATATAAATTATAGGTTTGAGATATTTTACGTGAAAAACAAAAAATGAAAATGATGATTTCCATTGAAAATTTTATGAAAAATATAATTCCACTTTTCCGAATAGTTGGAAAATAGAAATAGACTCTTGAAAACATAAACAAACAAGGCCCAAATTTCCAAAAAGTTGATTTTGGGACAATTTTTTTAAAGACTTTTCATATGTGATTAACATCTTAAATAATCATACTTCAAATTGGTGGATGAGCATAACTCGAACTACCCTTTGAAGTAGGTAAAGCTGAAATATAAATGAATCAAGCTGCACGGAACATAATATTTTTCAAATTATGTTTGAATTTCCATCGAGCTAGACAGAGGCGTAGCCATGTGTGGCTAGCTAGACGGGCTCAAGCCCAGTGCAAATTTTCAAAAATTATATTTTTAGTACTATAGTTTTTACAATATTCAAAATTAGCCCACCCAAAATTTAATGCAAAACTCAAGTTCACCCCCAAAATCTAAATGCAAGTTAAAAATCAAGAATGAAGAATGTAAAATTTTTGTCTTATAATAAAATTGATGTTATATTTAATATGTTCGTGATTTTTAGACTATTATGTGATCCTTATTTATCATTCGTACATTTATCATTTCATTACTTTAAAATTTACTTAACTATTTGTATTAGTAATTTATTAGAATATTTATCTAATTATTAAGAAAATCATATATTTTATTAGTTAATGGCCTAACGGTCCTAACTAAATCAATTTAATGGCTTTGCTAATTGTACCTATCGTGTCGTACCATGTTTCTCGTTTTTTTAGCGTCGTGTTTGAGTTTAAATTTTGGTCCGATAAGGTTATTGTGTGTGTTCGGGCTTGAGCTTATTGTGTCGAGTTGTTATTTATCGGGCCGACAAGAACGATTTGTCACTCCTAAGTGTCATCATCAAGTATGAAATTAAAAAGTTATCTATTTTTTTAGTTTTTTTATATTTAATTATTGGCTTCTTGTTATTTTGGCCGAACCCGACCCACCCCATTGTCATCCCTATATATAGATAATTTTTCTTAGAGAAATTTTTACTTAGCCCACCCTACTACTAATTCCCTGGATCCGCCCCGGAGCTAGACATGAATTGAATTCAAGTAACTTGATATGTATATTACTTGATCAAGTTGAGCTCTACTTTATGTTAAGAAACCGATTTCACACAAGTTTAATGATCAATCTCAAATCCAAAGTATTGAATAGTTTGATTTGTTTTTCAGGCCTTGTCATAGAAACCAAACTTGTGCTGTCATCCTGCAAAAATACCTGATGGACCAAACTCCTAATAGCAGATAACAATATCTGTACAAATTCCATGGCAAGCTATGATTAAAATCGATATACTTGTTAACTGAGAGAGAGCTGTAAATATAAAAGAGAGCTTGAGAGAGAAAATTCAAAAGATGAATTCACAAGCCTGGATGTGTTATCTTTGCATGGTACCTGCGCAAACAGACACACAAGCAGTAGCACAGAAAAAAAAAAAAAAAAAAAGGAACAGGCATGCAGAAATTTATTAACTCGAAGGATATTGAGTCACTATGAGAGGTAAAACATTACAAAGAAATATTAAGCTTCTTATGGCAATTAAGGAACCTACAGGAAACCAACACAGATAATCTGAAACTGCCAGCCATATATAATCTTCAATTCCCAAAATTGAGAGTGGCAGCATACTTGTTACTAGAAGAAAATGGAAACATGACAGTAAGACCTTAATTCGTATTTTTTACTCAAAAGCAACTCAACAAGAAGAATATTCAGTATTTCCAAAAACGAAGTTTAAGATGGAAACATGACAGTAAGACATTTGTTCAGATTTTCTTTTTCAAAAGCAACTCAGATAAAGAAAAAGTACCCTACAATTAATATAGAGATAACTAAATTCCTGAAGATAAAACTGTTTTGGAACATAATAATGGAATGTGTTGTGTTAATTGGCCCATTGGTTACTTGGCCCAGCCCTTCAAGAAGCCCAAGGCCATTGGCAATCGAGCCCAGCCCATTATCTAGATGCCCGGTCGCCTGTTCGGGTTGTGGTACCCGGTTTTATATGTCCGCGGATCCTTTGCTTGTCTCTTATCCGTTGATGTGATCCAGGTAATCTTGGCCGTCCGTCTTACATATATAAACCCCCCACCCGAACCCTAACCTCATTCTCGTGTATCTCACTTCTCTCTCTAAACTCTCATCTCTCTCTCGAACCTTCTCGTGTTCATCTCTCTCTACGATCCACCTGGCTGCATGCATCTTTTCTCCGTGATATTGTGAGTTTGAGCGAGATTATCGAGAGTGTGTTCACCCTCTCCACGTTCTCTGTGTAGACTCTCTATATCTTGAGTGATTTAGGGTTTGGGTGGTTCTTGGGTTGAACTAGGGTTTGTTCGAGATCCGTTCTTGGGGTGCGGTTCTTGAGGGCCTGGCTTTGTGGCAAGGCGCTTGTGGTTCTTGGTTCCACTTTGGTTCTCCTGGATGATTCTTGGTGACTACTTTGTGTGGGAAGTTCGGTCCCGAGCCATATTATTCAATATATGGTTTAGGGTTTTATCCTCATACATTTGTTATTATTTTTCGTGTATTGTTGCTTTGAGTTGTATTTTTAATTTTGTAAGAGTCTAGAGTACTTTGTTGTATAATAGGTTCTAGAGTCCGTAATTTTTGATTTCGGTACTAAGTGTATCGATCTATTAGAGGCGAGATAGATACCTAACGGTGGTATCGAGCACCTATCCGCCTCTTGGTGGGGGTTGGCAGTTCGTCTTGGGATCTTGGTGATTCTTGGCTCCTGGTGAACTCGGTGACCGGTTTGATACCCAGGACTTGCTCCTGGTAGTAAGGAATAATCTCTCCTCCCTCCTACTTATTTCTTTGTTAGTAGTAGCTTTTAGGAAACCCTAAGCTTCAAGCCTCTTGACTTTGCCACGAGCGCAGCTGGAATCCGAGGTGCGAGGGGATCCACCCTAGGGCTTTATTATTTTCTTTGGACTCGTGTGTGGTCCTTTTATCGCTTCTTTTGGACTCGTGTGGTCCCTTGTTGATCTTTGTTGGACTCTGTGTGGTCTGTATTACTTTCTTTGTTCATTTTTGTTGTTGCATTTACTTGGACTCTGTGTGGTCCACCTACATCGCATTCTTCACGATTCATTCCTTGTGATTTCTTGGTGTACTTAGATTTGTTTACTCTGTGAATTACCCTGTCTTATCTCGGTGATATATATTCTTGATTATATCCGTGATAACGACCGGTGTTTCAGCTATCACTTGGAACCCTTCAATGGAAAATCGATTTTTCTATTTGGCAACAAAAGATGAAGGGCATCCCGATTCAACAAAAATGTTTTAAAGATGTTGAACAAAAATATACCGATAAAGATATCTTTGAGATTAAAGTGAACTTGATGAGTTTGCTTATTCATCCATTATCCTAAACCTTTCGATTCGTGTTAAGAAAAGTTGGCAAGTTGTCAAGTGCCAAGGAATTGTGGAACAAGTTGGAAGAACTCTTTATCAAAACCTCATTACCTTCCAACCTGTTCTTACTTGAAAAGTTTTTTAGATTTAAACTTGACTTGACAAAGGATATGGATGAAAATCTTGATGTTTTTACAAACCGATTCAAGATATAAAGTCGATCGGTGATAAAAACATTGATGATTATACCCTATTGTGTTGCTTAATGCCATCCCCGATTCTTATCTTTGATGTGAAATCGCCATTAAGTATGGTAGAGACTCTATTACCTCGATCGTGATTAATGGCCTTAAGAGTAAGGAATTAGATCCGAAAATATCAAAGGGGAATGAACAGGGGTCGGGAAGGTTATGCATGTCGGGGTAGACTTAACATGAAAAATGGGAATAACAATAACAATAAATCAGGAAGAAAGAGAAGCAAAAGCAGAGGTAGGTCTAATTCTAGACCTAGGAATAACAGGAAATGCTATAATTGTGGTGAGCATGGTCATTACATCAAAGAGTGCAATAAACCCAGGAATAACAGAACAATAACCAAAACAATAGCCGAACAATAAAAACCAAACCAATGACTCGTGAACTTGACTACTTCTAATGATCATATGGGTGATGTGTTTATGGTGCATGAGCGCCCGACTGTGAATTCGTGCTTTCAAATGCTTTCAAAGTGATTCTGAATGGCTAATTGACTCTGCATGCACATTCCATATGACACCTTTTAAACATCTGTTTAATACTTATGCTTCAGTGAAAAATGGATCTGTTTCCATGGCTAATGATAAAAAGTGTCAAGTGATTGGTGTTGGTACTGTGTGTTTAAAACTTGATACTGGTTATGTTTTGACACTCAATGATGTAAGATATGTTCCTGATTTATCCAATAATTTGATATCCTGTGCTATGCTTGAACATGATGGCTATGAGGGAAGATGGGGGAAGGGTGTTATGAAACTCATGAGGGGTTCTATGATTATTGCAAAAGCTGAAAAGAACAGAAATCTTTATGTCTTACATGCTAAACATGATTCTTATGTGCCAAATTCTCGTGAATCTTTGTTGCTACTCCCCGTGTCAAATGATTTGACTGATTTGTGGCATAAAAGACTTGGTCACATTAGCTCTAAAGGTCTTGACATTCTTCGAATAAGGGTTGTTTTGGTAAAAACAAACTTGATGCTTTGTCTTTCGTGAATCATGTGTGTATGGTAAACATCAAAGAGTCAAGTTCCCTCTCCAACTAATCCTAAACAATCGGCTAGTCTTGAATTGCTTGAATACTTGCATCCGATGTTTGGGGTCCTCTTTCGTACTACTCATGGAGAAATAGATATTTCTGTCCATAATTGATGATTATTCCGGGAAAGTTTGGGTGTTTTTAATGAAGAACAAATCGATGTTTTTGATAAGTTTAAAACTTGGAAAACTCTTATTGAAAACCAAATCGGTAAAAGGATTAAAGTTTTGAGAACCGACAATGGCCGGAATTTTGTAATCAATTAATGGACAATATGTGTGATGAATTTGGTATAAAAAGGCACAAGTCTCGTGCCCTATTCACCTCAACAAAATGGTGTTCTTTGAAAGGATGAATAGAACACTTTTAGAAAGAGTGAGGAGCATGCTTGCTACCTCGGACTTTCTAAAAGGTTTTGGGAAAGCTGTTTATGTGACTACCTATTTAATCAATAGGTCCCCTCGAGTCCCCTTGGAAGGAAATACCCTGAAGAGGTGTGGACTGGGAAAGATTGATTTCTCTAATTTGAAAATCTTTGGGTGCTCTGCATTTGTACATCAAAAGAATGACAAATTAGATCCAAGGTCTATAAAATGTGTTTTTCTTGGCTAAGAAGGGGTTAAAGGCTATAGACTTTGGAATAGAGGAGAACCTGGTTTTAAAACTATAATTAGTAGGGATGTGTTATTCAATGAACTTGAATTCCCTTGCTTTGTGCATCCTTCTCCTCAAATGTTTCGAAAATGATAATACTCCAAATGAGGTGGAGCTATCTAATGTGTCTCCTAATATTCTTGTTCTCGCCGATTCTCATATCAATAATGCTTTGCTGTCAATGTGAATGATAATGATGTGCATATTGAAGATGATACTCAAGATGATAATGTGCATGACATGCATAATGAATTTCTGTTGTTAACACTCGAAAATGAACTCCATTGGCGATAATCATGATGAATTGAATGATTATGTGTTAACTAGGGATAGAACTAGGAGGCATGTTAGAGTCCCAAACAAATTTCTTTGATTTTCACATGACATCTTATGTGTTTTCTCGTGTTTGAATCTATTGATGGTTCGAGCCTAAAACCTTCTCTCAAGCTATGAACTCTGTTGAATCCACTAAATGGCTAAGTGCTATGCATGAAGAAATGACTTCTTTGCATGTTAATAACACATGGATTCTTGTTCCTAAACCCCTAACTGTTCTATAGTTGATTGTAAATAGCTTTACAAGATTAAACAAGAATCAAGGTGTTAGGTTTAAAGCTAGATTAGTTCTTAAAGGTTTTACTCGGAAGGAAGGGATTGATTACACGTAAATTTTTGCACTTTTTGTTGTTAAATTTGTTCTGATGAGAATTATGCTTGCTCTTGTTGCTCAATTTGATCGGGAATTGAAACAGTTGGATGTTAAAACCGCTTTCCTTCATGGTGACTTGGATGAAAAATTTTTTATGAAACAACCTCGAGGGTTTTGAGGACAAATCCAAGCCTAACTATGTCTGTTTACTCCAAAAATCTCGTATGGTCTAAAACAGTCTCCAAGACAATGGAATAAAAAGTTTGATCAATGTATGCTTGAGTTAAAGTTTTGTAGAAGCCAATTTCACTACAAGAAATTGCTTTTTTTTGACGGAAAATACCGACGGAATTATTTGCAGCCATTTGTTTCTTTGACGGATTAACGACATTACCAACGGATACACATTTACGAAAATACCGATTTAAACACCAGCGGATCACCGACGGAATATAACGACGGCAATAGTCTCTCGCTAATCAAGGTAAAGTTCCCAAAAATTCTACGCCAAATTTCCCGACAAATCTGCTGACGGAATACCGACCAAATAGTTAAGACGGATATTTCCATCGCTATTTACCGACAGACATGTTTCACGGGCAATTAGCGACGGATTTATCCCGTCGTTATCAACGACGGAATTTTCTTTGCTAATTACCAACGGATTTCAGAGATTAGCGGCATGGATATTGATAAAAAAATTTAAAATTAAAAAATAATAGTAAGACCAAACTAAAATGTGAATTTCACTTCTATATTGTAATGAATTGAGTAGAATCAAATACAATATTGTACAAATTTATTTGGATAATTATATATATGGTCAAAAGAAAATAATTTATACTTTAGGGTCCAAATTAACTATTTTCAATAATTTGTGATTTAATGAATCAAACTAAAGTCTCGTGTAGAATAAAGAATAATAATTTTTATGTTATTGTTCTTGTTTATTAAATTTCAATTGGATATAACTTATAAGATAAACGACCCTCGATAAGTACATTTATCACAAGATGACATATAGAGCTGCAATCAAACGGAACCGAGTCGAGTTTTTGAGAGTTTGAACTTGACTTGTTTATTATCGAGTCGAGCTCGAGCTTGAATTTATCGAATATATTGATGGCTTACGAACTTCTTGGAACTTAATCGAGCCTAAGCGAGCTTAGTATATATCAATACAAAAATAAAATTATATATTTCTAAAACGCACAATATATCTACTAAGATATATGATTCTATTCAAATATTCAAATATTTATATATTTGTCATAAGGTATAAAAATTAAAATAAAAGTCAAATTGTTAGTTTAATTTATACGAGCTATTGAGTTTGATTCATTTTATTTTAACGAGCCTCATTAAACGAATTCGAATAAACTTTTATCAAGTCGAGCTCCAAATAGCTCTTAACGGCTTGGTTCTTTGTCAAGACTTTGTGAGAACCATGAACACACTTAGAAATGTGTATGAACGTAATAGTGTGTAGACTAATCTCGGCTTTTTGCAAACTGCCTTATATGTATGTATGTCTATTATCTAAAGCATTCATAAGATATGTCTTACATCGATAACACATCGATTTTTTAGAACCACTGGAATAATTCGGAGTGATTATGCGTGTGTGTGTGTATATATATATATATATATATATAAATCCATTTATGATAATTATTGATTTGATAATATTTTTTATTTTAATTATTATGAATATCACAATTTTATTTATTATACTATTATTATTTTGACTTTATTTATCGATTAATTATGATTATAATTTATTATCTTATTTTAGTTAATTGCGTATCATATTAATTTTTACTTGTTGAAATTGGAATTTTACCATTTTATTTGTATAATGATGTGTTTCCCGTAAGATAAGTATTATTTATTTGAAGCATCTATATAAAATAAAATTTAGAATTATGAATAAAAAATATAATCTTTGCTTGTGTATTGACAAATTAAATATTGGCGTCGGATATATAGACTAAGTAGACATCCTTTCAAAAAACAATATAAGATCTGTTTGTGTTCGTTTATTTAATAATCGAACATGTAAATAGGTTGTAATATTAAACTAAGATAAACTTATTTTTCATAATAAAGTAATGAATATTAATCAATAAATGTATAATTAATAATTAAAAAATGAATAATAAACAAACATCAAACGAACACTAAATGAACATGTTTGTGAATAAAGGTTCATGAACATAAACGAACAAATTTTCTTGTTCGTTTATGTTCATTAAGCTTAACAAACGAACATAAACGAAAGCTAACCGAGCTTGTTCACAAGTTGTTTTGCGAAAATCTCGTTCGTTTACAACCCTAATCCAATATATACATTTAGATACAAAATAAAATAAATTAATATTAAAAAAGGTTATTGTTTAGTCTTTTTAACAAGTTTATCGAAGTGTATTCAAATAAAAAATTCAATATGTACCTAATACCAAATACAAAACAATTAGAAAATTAATTAGAAATTGAAAATAGAATAACAAATAATTAAAACGAGATCTAGATCTACCGTCCCTTTCTTCTGTTCTCTCGACTCAACTCCTCGCTCTCTCGTTCAGTCGTCCAGTCGTCATCGAAATCTTGTCCGCTTGGTGCTAATTTTTCCAATCGCTAGCCGCCACCAACAAACGATCCCTCCAATCTCATGGCGATCCGTTTGCACCGCTTTATCTCTCACGAGAGCGGTAAACAAACCCTTTGTCATCATCGCAAACCTTCTACCTTTTTCGAAATATCTCGCACGACTATATTTGATTTGAGTTGTTTCTATTTACTATTTTCACGTTTCCTTTTTCTCTTTGTTTTGGTAAATTGTTTGGTTTTTTTTTATTTTTTTATTTAATGCTTTGGCCTTTCTTCTTCCTCTATTGGTTGATAATCGCATTTCATGACCAGGCTTGTTAGTGGAGTGGATATTAAACTCACAAAGGATGGCAACACGCTTTTGAAATATCGGATGGTGTGTTCCTCATTTTTCACTTTTTATTTTGGGGTATTTTTATTTGTGTACCTAAAATAGGTTAATAAAATTGGGCTCAGTTATTGATGACTTGCGGTCATCTTCACTCAATTATTCTTGTGGTGAACGTTGGCATTGAAATGTATACCATATATGTCTTGATAATCGGTGAGAATGATAAAAATTTGTGGGCCTTGGTTATTTTGTCAAAGGAATGATAAAAGGTTGTTTTTTTTGAATGTTATATCTGGTGATAGGTCCAAAGGAATGGTCAAATTCTTACACAAGTTGTGTCTTCACAGGTGAGATATTTAGGTTGTATGGTTTTCTAGTCTTGACCAATCATATGGAGGATTAAGTTTCATGCAATTTGATTTCTGATGCTATGTGATCTTGCGATGTAAAGATATTTGTATGGCAGTGTCCGTGGAAAATCCTGTTAATATTGGGTATAATCAACAGAATGTAATAGCAATATCAGTAGAAATTCTTGTTAACACTAAGTATATTCTACAAAGTATACATTTGATTACCTATGCTTATTTTTACTATTTTGTTTTTATTTGTAAGATTAAAATGTGTTTTTATTTGTTTGGAAACTCATTCAGAAAGCTTATGTAATTTGAACTAGTGAAGTTTAGCTTAGAGAGAATCCCGTTTAGTTAACACCAATTAGGATACTAGATTGGATCTGTTCTGATCCAGGTCAAAGAAAGGGCCATAATAATTGATACCAAATTAAATACAATATAATATTATTCCTTGAAAACTATTGATTATTTAATTCAAATTCTTGGAAGAGGTTCAATATAGGGTATAGATGAAGACAATCTAGAATTGACACATCTTTTGTTTGTTGTGTTTGGTGTATGCGGATCAGGAAAAAGTAGGAGATGGTTAAGTTGAAACTGTCTACTGTGATTTCTAAAACTGTGTCAAAAGTCACAAAATTTTTAAATATAAACTGTAGATACAGTATAAATACTTAAATAAAATAGATTTATAATTTGTTCATTTTTTAGAGTTTGCAAACACTCCATAAAAGTAACTAATTCATGTGTTTTCTCATATGCATACCCTGAGCTGAGAGAAGCACTGGCAAAAGTTTGTGACTGCATTTTAATTGTCGCTTCTTAGCTTTAAGGTAACTTCTAAAACTTAATAAATGTATGAAATATTTTATATATATAATGCATGTGTGCGTATTTGTTTATATGTCAATTTGTGGGAGAAACTTCTAAAAAACAACGAATCTATAGGTAGTTTTGGTAATTATCTTAAACACATTTTCAAATATATTTGGATTTTTGTAATTATCCAAAACCTCATGGGTTGTTTTAGTAATTATCTAAAACACATTTCAGGTTAATTACTAGTTTTAGCTACTAGTTTTTTTTTTCGACGCAAATGTAATTTCTTTGATTATTTTGGATGTTATGATTGTTGTTACTGAGATATGTTAAGGATCCTCCGTATGCGAGCGCCTAAGAGAGGAGGGAAGAGTTGAGGGTCGGCGAGGTACAACAAAAGTTGGATCGAGTATATAGCTCGGACGAGCACCTCGAGGCACGGGTGGAGTGGATGATGGGAAAATGAGCACCTCTCATATTTCCCATCCCTATGACCTACCTACTCCCCGAGGCCCAAAGGCGATGGTGATGCGAGTCTTAGTGAGGATTAGACTATTATATTTTAGTGATGTGTCTCTTGTGGTTGGATTATATAGATGTGTTTGATTTTGAATTGTTTATGTTGGTTTCTTAGATGTTGCGTCTTTGATGTTTATGTTGAATTATTTTATGTTATTTTGGTATGATTTTGGATGTTGGATGTTGATTTTGGATGTTGGATGTTGGATGTTGGATTTTGGATGTTGGATGTTGGGTAGTGTTTGTCAATTCGCACAATTTTTTTTTGTGAAATTTTAATGGATGTTGTTAGAATTGCTATTTGTAAAACAGAAATGAATAATTAAAAAAATCACAAAAAATATTTATAATCTTTTTTTAAAATTTCCGGTATTAAAAGTCGGTAAAAGTTATTGACAAACCGTCGGCGTTCGCCGACAAAATTCCGTCGGCGTTCGTCGGTATTTATCTGTCGGCGTTTCGGTATTTATCTGTCGGCGATCCGTCGGTATTTGTCTGTCGGTGATCCGCTTCGGAGATAATCCGTAGGCATTCCGTCGGGCATATATCCGTCGGGAATCGCTTCGTTACAATGTTGTCGACATTCCGTCGGGATTCATTATTATTGGGCACCTTAAATTCCCGACGGATATAATTTAGCGACACAAACTCCGTCGGCCTCTGTCGGCATAGTGTTATGGAGTTCACATTGGTGATCCGTCGGAAATCCGTTGGTAAATTCTCGACGGATTATTTTTTCGTAGGTAAATTTTTACCGACAGCGTTTATCGAGCGGAAAAATCCGTCGGGAATCCGCCAGCGGATCCGTCGGTAAGATGGGTTTAAGCGGATTTTTCCGTCGGTAAAATTTCAATTTCTTGTAGTGTTTGATCATTGTCTTTACTTTAATCTTGATAATTGTAAATCCGTGTTCTTGTTCTTTGTATGTTGATGATATGTTACTTCTTGGACCTTGCATTAAATCCATTGATCATGTTAGAAATTGTCTAAGTACTAAATTTGACATGAAATACTTGGGTGATGCCAAAAAGATTTTGGGAATGAACATTGATAGGGACAGTCTAAATTGTCATTTATTTGCATCAGATCCTCTTATATAGAAAAGATTTTACAAAAATTTTCTATGTCTAATGCTAAACTTTGTGAATGTGTCTCTTGCCTCTCATTTTTGTTAAGTAAGGAACAGTCTCCTAAGACCGAACTGAAATATGTGCTTGCAAAAACATTCCTTATGCTAATGCTATTGGATCTGTTATGTACTTAATGGTGAGCACTAGGCACGATATAGCTTTATCTTTGTTTCTTGTTTGAGTAGATATATGTCCAACCCTGGTATGGTGCTTTTGGAATCTTTGTTAAGTGGTTGCTTAGATATCTGAGGCATTCTTCTAATTATAGTTTGTGTTTTTCAAAATGTGATGCTCTGGTATAATTTTGAAAGGATATGTTGATTCTAATTATGCTAATGATAAAGACAACAGAAAATCAACAACTTCTTATGTTTTTACACTTTGTGGCTCATGTATTAGTTGGAAATCCCAAGCGCAACATATTGTGGCCCCTGTCTACTGTAGTCGAATATGTTGTTGTTAATGAGGCTTTAAAAGAAGCGTTGTGGCTTAAAGGTCTTGTTTCTGAAATTGGTTTTCTAAAACAAAAAGTTGTTGTATTTTCTGACTCTCAATCTGGTATTCAACTTTGCAAAAACCCAGTTTTTCATGATAGAACCAAACACATTGATGTTCGTTTTCATTTTATAAGAGATATTGTTTCAAAAGGTTTGGTTAATCTTGAAAAAGTGGCCTCTGAATTTAATCCTGGCGATATGGGTACTAAGTGTCTACTCCTTATCAAAGTTCAAAACTTGTTTAAAAATCCTAAATTTTGACACTGGTGATTAGTTACCCGGTTATTTACCCTTTATGTTGGATTTAAACAGTTACTGTGTGTTTCTGTTAAAATCCAAAACTGTTGGATTGATATTTGCTTAGTGCTTATGTTAATTCAACGGGGAACTTGACTTCTTTGTGTGCTTGTTGGGATCCTTTCTTAATTCTGATTAGCTTATGTGCTTCTGTAACACAAGTCCTTCCTGGCTTAAGTGCTTGGAAGGCAAATGGCGATGATGATGACCAGAAGTATTCCCAAGATTGTCTAATTGAATCACAATGAGCCAAAGGTGGAGATTATTGTGTTAATTGGCCCATTGGTTACTTGGCCCGACCACCTTCGGCAAGAAGCCATGCCATTGGCAATCGAGCCCGACCCATTATCTAGATGCCGGGTCTTTGTTCGGGTTGTGGTACCGGTTTTATATGTCCGCGGATCCTTTGCTTGTCTCTTATCCATTGATGTGATCCAGGTAATCTTGGCCGTCCATCTTACATATATAACCCCCCCCACCCGAACCCTAACCTCATTCTCGTGTATCTCACTTCTCTCTCTAAACTCTCATCTCTCTCGAACCTTACGTGTTCATCTCTCTCTCTACGATCCGACCTCCGGGTCGCATCTTTCTCTGTGATATTGTGAGTTTGAGCGAGATTGCGAGAGTGTGTTCACCCTCTCCACGTTCTCTGTGTAGACCTCTCTATATCTTGAGTGATTTAGGGTTTGGGTGGTTCTTGGGTTGAACTAGGGTTTGTTCGAGATCGTTCTTGGGTGCGGTTCTTGAGGGCCTGGCTTTGTGGCAAGGCGAGTTGTGGTTCTTGGTTCCACTTTGGTTCTCAGGTGATTCTTGGTGACTACTTTGTGTGGGAAGTTCGGTCGAGCCGTATTATTCAATATATGGTTTAGAGTTTTATCCCTCATACATTTGTTATTATTTTTCGTGTATTGTTGCTTTGAGTTGTATTTTTAATTTCTGTAAGAGTCTAGAGTACTTTGTTGTATAATAGGTTCTAGAGTCGTAATTTTTGATTTCGGACTTAAGTGTATCGATCTATTGTAGCAGACGGAGATAGATCCAAGAATGTTAGCAGAACGGAGTTGAGTTACATACCAGTAGACTCGAGGAGACACATGGAAAAAAAAGGAAGCAAGAAAATATGCTGAAGAGCTGGAAGAGTTTAGTGGATCTGAGGAAAAGTCCTAGTATTCTATCATGCATTTCATCCACACAAAACAAGCAAGTAAAATAAAAATTAGAAAAACACAAAAAGGAAGAAACTTATCTTGTTTTTCTTTTTATTGTCCATACGACAGAATCATAAACCTGCTCGCCACCTGCACAATGGAAAATGTGCAATAAGCTACATTTAGAGGACAAAGGTCCTTTCCTAACAGAAAATTTTCGGTAAAGAAAAGATGGAACAAACCATTGCAACGATCAATAACCAAGTCTGTTACGGTGTGGTGGATCCTGTCTGTGGTAATGGATCTACATTCTCTGATATTTTAATCTCGATATTTCATCTTTACCAGCATCAGCCTTTGTACCATGTTCCCTCTCGCTGTAGCAATGCTCAATTTTACGCTTTTTAGCTCGCCTCTTTTGACTACCTTCTCTGCTAGGGCTCGTGCTTCTATCCTTCCTACGGCCAGGACTTGTGCTTCTTTTCCTCCTGCTCCGGATTTCTTGATAATTCCGATCATCATACCTTCTATTGTGATTGCAACCTCCGCGAGAGCGCTTTTCATACCTATGGTGCCTGTAGGCAGGGACGAAGCCAGAAAATGAAAATTAGGGGCCAAGATTTATTTATTTTTTCTCGAAAATAGTAGAATAAAAAGTTTTCTTTTTCTAAATTTTCATGAGGGGGACAGGAAACTACCCATGAGGTTTGGGGTGATTACAGAAAAACCTAGAGGTTTTTATAAATGAAAATTAGGGGCCAAGATTTATTTATTTTTTCTCGAAAATAGTAGAATAAAAAGTTTCTTTTTCTAAATTTCATGAGGGGGATAGGAAACTACACATGAGGTTTGGGGTGATTACAGAAAAACCTAGAGGTTTTGAAAATTATAAAAATCCCCATGCAATTTGATTTTGTATTATATTTTACCCCTTTATGAGCAAAAACATTTCAAACACTACCTTTACATTTGTAAAAATATCACACTTATCCCCTGCATTTAAGGTAGAATCAAACCTTAGTTTTTTGTTTTTTTTTTTTAATTTGAAACTTCTCCGTTTTTTATTTTTTGTAATTACTCCAAACTTGAAGGGTAGTTTTTGTAACTATTCGTAAAATTTATCTTGACTTTAGAAATTTTATGAAGTTTTGGGTGGGGGGGGTGTTCGTCCTTGCCTGGAGGGACTTCTGCTTCTACTTCGGCTGTGCCTTCTTTGGTACCTCTCAAACAAATCGCGTCTTAACTCCCTAAATTATCACATATAAGAACCAGTTAGTGAAAATTCTGCCCAACCGGACTATGTTTTTCTTTTTTTTTTTTTTTTTTTTTGGCATTGGCAGATGAAAACCACTACTTTACCTGCTAATCTTCTTCGGATGCATGAACTCACAGTAACCACCACGGTTGCAAGTGTTCACCCCAAACCGTGTACAGGTGGCTCCATAAACATCAGTCACTGGAGAGAATTCAACAACAATAGGCCGACCTGCAGATAATCATTGACACAAAATCATGTTAATTGGTATGCAAATGTAAAAAATCTCAGAAGAAACATCATAAATCACTATACATAAAAGAAAAGTAGTACATCACCTTCATAATATCTTCCACTCAGATTATATAAAGCATGAGCAGCATGCTCTTCTCTCCTGAACTTGACATAAACATTGCCAATCTGACAAAAAATATGCTATGAATACCAATTAAATCCAGGGGCATAGAGTACTAAATTAAACAATAAATTAAAAAAAAAAACTACCAAATGGTGTGTGAGATTGTCGCAAACAATCAAGCGTTCAATCTTTCCGTAATTGCTGAATTCCTCATAAAGGTCTTCATAAAAATTCTAAAGCACCACATAAAAAATTCAAATATGCAATCAAAACCACAAGTGAAACAGTATCACTAAGAGATACTTCACATTTAAATTGAATTTACAGTACTGAGCATGCCAGAAAAAAAAAAAAAATTACATTGATCTGCTGACTGCTAAAGAAATATATGTATAGGCAAATATAATATACCCAAAACTCAAAAGCAGAGTAATCTCTCATGAAACAAGCCAAACTAAAAGTCTAATAATTGCGCTCCTAAAACTTCAAAAATGTTATCTGCTCAAACTCCAATTTCTCATCCAGAAAACATAATAAGAAGAAAAAGGAAGAAAAACCCTTCACACCTGGATTCGACTAATCCCCCTACTATACATTGGAACCAAACAAATATTCATATTACAAATATTCATAGGCAATGTTCTCAAGAACGTAATCAAGAATGCGATATTGCAAATATCAGATTTAACTGGCAGTTTAGTCAACAAGCAAATTTAAATTGTAGAAAAAATTAGCGGCATAATCAGAAACTACAAGAACCAGCCCTTTTCACATAAATTGTCGAACAATTGAGCCAAAAACCAAATTACTACCCACTTTCGCGCGGAATAAACACTATTAATCAACACATTCTAGAAAAAATACGAAAATCTGAAACACGATTCATTTATTTTCTTCAAGAAACTCAATTCAACCTATAATCCATCGGTAGTGAAAACCTCAATTCCAAACATTTACCACAAATTTCTCCTACAAAAACCACCAATAGGAAAAGAGAAGAAAGCAAACATCGAAGTGTCGTTGCAATTTCTTGGTGTTGATGAGTTGGCCCTGTGCGTCGACGCCAGGGGTGGTCTCGTCGGGGCGCTGGTACATGTTCGGCAGCAACAGCGTCGGGCTTATGTTCGGTTTCACATGAAGACGGGGGCATCTGTCTCCGCGGCTGCACGCGCCGGTCTTCAAGTAGAACGAGCACTTCTCCCAATTCTTCTCCGTTCCGAATATTGACGCCAAGTGATCCGCCATTTTCAGAGTGATCGCATCAGAGAGAGAGAGAGAGAGAGAGAGAGGGAATGAAGTGTGGAGGATGAAGTGAGAGTTGCATTTAAAGCCAAATTGCTTTTATAGACGCGCGACGTTGCTTGACTAAAATCTTGTGCACAATATTCGCATGCTTCGAAATTTAGAGGGAAAAAAGAAGGTTGCGATTGTGAAAATTTTGTTAGGGTCTTAGGGAGAATAAAATTTTTCATTAGAGGTGTGAAATGTGAATGAATATATATATATATATATATATATATATATATAGGGGAGGATCAAGTGAGGCAGTATGTCTCAGGTGAGATACAATGGACTAATCTCAACCATCCTCACTATTAATCAATGGGTGAGATTAAACACATAAACATAACATTAATGATTTATTTTAATCAACATAAGGGTAATATAGTAAAATAACAAAAAGTAAAAACAGATTATACATGGAATTGTATCTAATCACGCACGCATATTTTGTTTCTCTCTCACACTATCAATCATTCGAGAAATCACCATTATACAAATCTGAGAAAATCTGGTTCATCTCCATAGCCAGACCTGCAAAAAACGAAAGCACAGAAAAATTGGTGTGAGAATATGACGTCAAATCCATAGGAAGAAGCTTACAATTATAGAATATTCTGTAATAGCAAACAATGAAGGATTAAGCTTTGATGGAGAACTCAAACCGGGTTTGTAAAATTCAAATATTAAAACTGTAAAAAATGCAACGAAGAAGATGATGTTCGTATTCTTATAAATTTCCGTGTTGGATATGGTGCAAAAATACGTTGGGAACACTGCATAAATTACTATAAGATGCAACAAAACTCAACTAAATATGCATTATCTGAAAACTATATATGCGGCGTAAAAAAACTAATATGCAAAGATCAAAGATATCCAACTATGCAAGACGTCATAAACTATGCAACAAAATCAACTAACTATGTATTATCTAGAAACTATCTATGCATTGTGGAATAACTAAATATGCAGTACGTTATGTAACATCACATTTTTATAATTTCCAAAAGCAACATCTCATTTTCATAACTAAATATACATTATATTAAACCTATTTATGCAAAAAGTATAACTACATATGCGACGTTATATTCAATTATGTCTTGTTTTCGTAAAACATTGCCAACAAAATAACTAAATATGCATTATTTGATGTCTAATTATGCAAAGTAGAACCCTAACTATCTTTGTAAAATAAAAATATTTGGAAAGAAAACATGTTCCTTAAATTCCGCCACAAAATCCATGATGATCAATTTCACCCATAAAAACGGTTTCAAAAAGTCAAACTTACCGAGAAAATCCATTTGGGACCACTACTTTAGATTACAAAATTACTGAATTACCCTTAAATCACGGAAAAAATGGAAAACCAAAAAAATTGAATAAATCACATCCCTTCATTTTAAGATCAATGGGTGAGATGAGTCAACACTTGTCTCACCTAGAGAGGGTGGTCTCATTTGAACAAATCCACATATATATATATATATATATATATATATATATATATATGGGAGGATCAAGTGAGACCATGTCTCTAGGTGAGACACAATGGACTAATCTCAACCATCTCCCACTATTAATCAATGGGTATGATTTAATGGATAAAAAATATATTAAAATATTAATTTAATCAATATAAGGGTAGTAGGGTAAAATAACATAACAAGTTAGTTACAAATGGAATCAAATCTCTTTCTCTCTCATACATCTCCCAATTTTCCCAATCTCAAGTCTCTTTTTCTTTCTCTCTCTCTCTCTCTCTCTCTCTCTCGTTCCTCCATTAACGCAAATAAAAAACTGTGAAGAACTCGAAAATTACAGAGAAAAAACAAGAAAAATCGGTGCACAATAATGAATAGTGAGTTCGAAAACTAAATATGCAACAAAACTCAACTAAATATGCATTATCTGAAAACTATCTATTCAGCGTAAAAAAACTAATATTTAGTACAAAAGTATATCCAACTACGCAAGACGCCATAAACTATGCAACAAAATCAACTAACTATGTATTATCTAGAAACTATCTATGCATTGTGGAATAACTAAATATGCAGTACATTATGTAACATCGCATTTTTATAATTTCCAAAAGCAACATCCCATTTTCATAACTAAATATACATTATATTGAACCTATTTATGCAGTGTAGTATAACTACATATGCAATACGTTATATTCAATTATGTCTTGTTTTCGTAAAACAGTGCCAACAAAATAACTAAATATGCATTATTTGATGTCTAATTATGCAAAGAGAAGAACTCTAACTATCTTTGTAAAATAAAAATATTTGGAAAGAAAACAGGTTTCTTAAATTTCGCCACAAAATCCACAAAGGTGTCAATTTCAGCCCATAAAATCATTGGGACCACTAATTTGAATTAAAAATTACAACCTTACTCTTAAAATCGAAAATTAGGAAATAATTAAAAAAACTGAATTAATCACATCCCTTCATTTTTAAGATCAATGGGTAAGATGAGTCCACATTGTCTCACCTAGGGAGAGTGGTCTCATTTGAGACCATAGCTATAGGTAGGAACATGAGACTCAATCCACACCCTCCAACCAAATAAAATAAAAGGGTATGATTTAATGGAATTTTATAGTAATTAAAAAATAGTGGGACCAAATAAGGGTACAATTGGAATGTTAAAATCAGCCAAATAACTATTTTCCTAAAACCAATGAATAAAATCTTACCATAATCACCATCTTCTTCTCCCAACGTGAAACCAGCGTCCAAATATCAACCTTCATCATCGTCTTCTCCCACGATCAAATCGAACCTGCAAACACAGAGAAAAATCGAAATTACAACTGCGAAAAACACCAATATTGAAAACCAAGCATCAAAACACAAATCAAACCATCATCAAAAACACCAAAAAAACGCAGCCCACGTTTGTTCTTCTCTCTTCATCTCCCTCATGCTCCCATCGTTCCATCTGTGAAATTTTCAAACCGCTGTACCGAATCTTCTTCCTCTCTTCATCACGGTCGGCTCCATCTGTTAAAATTTCAAACAACTGAAACGAATCTTCTTCATATCTTCATCACGATTGGTCTCACACAAAACATTGTAAGTTTTCACACCAATTCATCAGCAAATATGTGTGGTTGGAGTGCATGTAATGTGGAACAATCAAAAACTCACGAATCAGTATCGCGGAATGGATGTGCAATATAAGAAAAAATGTGTATGTTTACTATAAAAATTTTGTACACATGGCTTTGTAATTATGTAACATGTGTATATTATATGCTTAGAGAGTGTGTATGTAGTTAATATGAATGAAATGTGTGTATAGTGTCTCGAATTTGTGTATTTATTATGAAAAATATGTATCATATATAATGTATCACATATAGCTTCTGTACATATGTGTTTAGTTAGTATTAATGAAATGTGTGTATAGCGTCTCTAATATGTGTTTTTATTATGAAAAATGTGTATCACCTGTAATATATCAAAAATAGCTTCTTTACATATGTGTGTTTAGTTAGTATTAATGAAATGTGCGTATAGTGTCTCGAATTTGTGTATTTAGTATGAAATATATGTAGCACATATAGCTTCTGTACATATGTGTGTTTAGTTAGTATTAATGACATGTGTGTATAGTGTATCCAATTTGTGTATTTAGTATAAAAAAAAGTATCACATATAATGTATTCCCTAAATACATTTTTGCCTAATTACAATGCATGTAATATATGTTTAGAGTATTAATTATGTACACAAAGGGCATTAAATATGTGTACTTATACGAAAAATATTGGTGAGTTCGATTTTGCACCGTACGTTCATGTTCTGTAAATATGAATTTACACGATACATTGAAAATCTGTGTAAATAGTATTCAAAATTTGTTGTTTTAATATGTAAATATTATGTTTTTGCCAGATCAAGATCCAGATTACACATTTCCGTGTTACCACCAAAGCAAGCCAAGAACAAATGGAGTGGTAGTCATCTGAAAAGCAGGCTCCAAAGCCAAAGAGAAAAAGCCATAAAAGCAAGCACAAAACTGAAAAGAAAATGTGGGACATGCGGTGAGGTTGCGACACATAACAACAGGACATGCCCGACCCACACCGGCGCCTCCTGAGCGCTATGTGTATTTGTCACACTGTTCAATTTTTTAGTGTAATGTATACGATTGACAATTTATGAGTTGTTTACATAATTCTGCACATAAACATACAATATCTGCAACCTATTTACACATTATCTGTGATTTACCTATACATCGTCCTTCAATGACAACATCAGGATCAATAAACATATGTTTTGGAATTATGTGTTTTTAGATGTAGAATTATGTGTTTTTAGTTATGTAATAATGTTTGTTTAGTAATATCACACTGTTTTTTGTTATTTTGTGCGAGCATGTATATTTGTTTTGGAATTATGTGTTTTTAGATGTAGAATTATGTGCTTTTAGTTATGTAATAATGTTTGTTTAGTAATAGCACACTGTTTTTTGTTATTTTGTGAGAGCATGTATATTTGTTTTGGAATCATGTGTATTTAGCTATAGAATAATGTGTGTTTAGTTATATAATAATGTGTATATAGTTTTGGGTTAATGGATGACTAGTTGTATGTTTTTGTAAATAATTGATTCTATATTTTCTGTAGGTTTTGTTTTAGCAATATATCACAGGTGTTTAAAAAAACATATTCTTATACGTAAATTATACAAATTTCTATAACTACATAACCAAAAAATATACAACATTGCATAACTACATAACCAAAAAACGTGGCCTGTTTAACTGTACATAATTTTGTGCGTAAGTACACACAACATAGTAACTACGAATACAATATTAACGTTGTATAACAACATTCCGACCATATGTACGTGAAAAATACAAATTTATATTGATTAAAAAGAAAACACCCCATGTCTGAACCATTCATATCCACAATTCAAGAAACCATCTAAGTCATATACAAATGGCTCCCAAAGACAAAAAACACCAAAGATAGTAAACTAACTATACAAAAAAGATGAGCACAAATCTGCAAACTACGTTGTCTATTAAAAACAAAACTACAATACTATCTTCCCCGTCCAAAACTTTCTGGCTTCTTCCAAACATCTATCCTTTAGCTCATTGCTATGGTGGAGGATTATTGCAACTGAGTACTTCGTGCGTAAGTTAGACAGTTGAGACGCATTATTCTTCTCCAAACCACAATCCCATCCCTTGGTGCCACCGCCCATGTAGCTCTCCATATGCCTCATGACATATATACCACAATCAACTTTATTTGTGGTATCTCTCCAAGGCATGCATAGTCTAGGCGGGGTGAATTTCCGGACAACATTAGCCATTTGCGGGCAGCCTTTAGTCTCCAAGTAGTTCAAAAACATCCGAACCTGCAAATATACCATGGAAAACACTTCAAACTTCATAGACTATATATTACAATTAACCATATCATACTAACTAACTATACATAATTTCATACTTAAGTACACACAATTACATACCTATTTAAAGTAAGGTGCAGTAGACAAAAGGCTATGAAGTAAGGTCCAACAAAAGGCTAAGCACACCCAACTGATTCTACAAAGTAAGGTGCATTAGACAACACGATATAAAGTAGACGGATTGAAAATGCAATTTTCCAAAACAATAAAAATAACATCATATATTGTTCTCCAACTTCTTCTAGAGGCTTATCTGCTTACCTTCTTATGGTATCATCATTTTATTTCGTTTTTGCACCAAACCTTTTTGCAACAATGTCAATTAAGAAATTGAGTAATAAAAACTACAATAAAATACATTCGGTTGCCAGTTACATCTCATTCAACAATCCCCAAACACAAATATATAGAGTAAAAATTAATTTGACCTAGAAAAGAATTACAAATCCCAAACAAGAATTAAAACCCACATAATATATATAAACAAATAAGAACAATAGAAATCGATAATAAAAACCCAAATTGGAACCTTAACATCAAGAAACACCAAAATCAAAAAGAAAACAAAAATCACGTAAAACTTACAATGTTTTGTGCGAGACCGACCGTGATGAAGATATGAAGAAAATTCGTGTCGGGCTTGTTTGAAATTTTAACGGATGGAGCCGACCGTGATGAAGAGAGGAAGAAGATTGATGAGTGGTTTGAAAATTTCATAGATGGAACGATGGGAGCATGAGGGAGATGAAGAGAGAAGAACAAACGTGTATTTTGAAAAAACTGAGAGAAAATATCGCGGGATATAATAATCAGATTCAGTTACCAAATTCAAAAATTAGGGATTTACAATTATATCCTTTGAATTAAAAGACAAGTTACTTTCCTACCCTTGCTTGCCACCACCATGACTAAAATAGATGGGTAAAATCTAGACCATTGATTATTAAATCAAATGGTCTAGATGTGGTCTCATGTTCTTACCTAAAGGCCCTGGTCTCATTTGATCATATCCCTATATGGGGAGGATCCAATGAGACCACATATTATAGTGAGACAATGTGGACTTATCTATATCAATGACTAAGATAAATAAGAGTTAAAATTATATTAAATATTTAATTAAAGCAAAATAAGGGTATAATTGTCAAATTAACCAAGTGGGGGACCATCTAAATATGGAATCAGTTATTAGGAGAGAGAAAATCATGTGGGGAGAGAGAAAATCGCCCTGGAGAGAGAAAATCATGCATGTGCTCTGCCATGCAGTATGTCGTGCACTTATCATATATTTGCTGTATACTTTATACTATTTTAGTGTATGTTTAACATAATTTTACTGCATATTAAAATGGTCAAACAAAAATATGTGGGGACCGTGAATCAAGGAATCAATTATAGAGAGAGAATCACACTCATTAACATGTGGGGACCGTGAATTAAGTAAATCAGTTGTATAGAGAGAGAAAATCACGCTTATTATTGTATTGTATATTTAACATTTATTTAATGTATATTTAACTTTATTATGTGTATATTTAACATATTTGTCTTTTGCATATTACAATTATCAAACAAAAATATAAGTGTACATCAAAACACATATAAGTATAAAAAAAAAAAACATAAGTATACATCAACATAAATATTTACATAAAAATTAACTACTTATACAACAAAACACATATAAGTATACAACAAAAAACATAAGTATACATCAACATAAATATTTACATAAAAATTAACTAATTATGCAAAAAACACATACAAGTATACATCCAAAAAATATATAAGTGTACATTAATCCTAATCGCCTCCTCGTAGGCCCTCGTTTTCTCCACGTCAGCATCGTTTTCCTCTGTTTTATAATCCGGCATAGGCAACTTGTTGAACTTTTCCTCTCTCGAATCGAAACATATAATTTCAAAATCATACCTAGAAATTCCGTAATTACAAATTTATAATCCTTAATTGATGGATCGTAACAAATTAAAGTAAATGTCTTCTCCGTGACCACAATCACGACAGCCGAGAGCAGACGATCTGTGCCGACAATGCCACCATCATGACGGTGGCGAGCGAATTGATCCGATTCCTCATCCCCTTGTTGATGACCAACGCCATCACCCGCCAACACGACAGCAAAAAAGCCATCGCGTACCCAACCGAAAAATCCCCAAATATCAAGCAGCTGAAAAATGGGTACGTGCAGAGCATCATCCTATTACCAAACACGTCGTTCCCAGGCACGAAGCTCCCGTGCATGAACCTCGTTGTTGATGTAGAATTAGGCCCAATCACAGTCAATTTATAGACTTGATATTGGGTGGAGCATATATTGTGCATGGTTATTAAAAGGATTTAAAAGCCCATGTTGATGTGTGGGAGAAGAATATCGACTGTTTAGCTTTTTCCCCTCCCATGGCGAGAAATAGACGAATACTATTTGCAACAACGTCATCGGAGAACAAACCATGAACAACGAAGCCAACACCCAAATCCAACTATTAAATAATATTAAGTAATTACACAATTACAATGCTGCCATCAAAAATATTTATTAAATTTGATAAATTTCAACCATCTCAAATTACTGATTTGTGGACAAGATTAGTCCACATTGTATCACTCTAATTATGTGGTCTCATTTGATCCAATCCATATATATATATACATACATACATATATATATGTATATTTATAGGGATTAGTTCAAATGAGACAGACATTTTAGGGTACGACCGATAGGAACTAATCTTAGCCATTGATTTAAATTATTAGATGGATGCTATCTTTCCACTTTTTTGGTAACTAGTTTGTAACTACCTTTCATTAAGGACAATATAGTAAATTTTTATTCCAAAGATTTTATATGGGGTATGATTATAACTGTCTTATTTAATGCCTTATTTTATGGCGCAATTTTAGGGGCAATATTTTTTAAGTTTTTTTTGCGGAATCCAACATATTTAGTGTTTTTGCTCCTTAGACAACGACTTTTAGGTAATGTATAGTTAGTTATTTTCTATTGCAATATTTTGTGACATAGTGGAGAGTAAACATAATTAGTCATCGTTGATGTTTAGATAGATCATATACAACATTATTTATTTTTCGTTGCATTGTTTATGACACTTATTAGATAGTTGGATATAATGTCTTTCGCACATTTAGTTTGTACACACCGCATATATAGTTTCTAGACATTGCATAGTTAGTTGATTGTTTCATAGTTTATCTCACTTATTGCATAGTTGAGATATAATTTATCGCATATTTAGTTTTTGTTTTAATATTGCACATGAGATAGTTTCAATATATTGCATCGTTAGTAGATTTTTGATGCATTGATAGCTTCTAGACAATGTATAGTTAGTTCATTTTTGTTGAAAAGCTTCAATGATGATTCTTTTTCCAATAGTGTATCCATTTTTATAGGATTGTGGAAGATAATGTCGATTCTCTTTCCAATCGTGTATCTATTTTTATGGGATTAATTGTCAATTAAGGCTGATTTTACTTTATTACCATTTCTTTGATTAAATTAATTATTTAATTATATTTTTTATCCATCTAATCACAACCACTCAATGATTCAATCAATGACTGAAATTAGTCTCTACGGTCTCACCTAAGGTTTCGTCTCTTGGATCTTCTCCATATATATATATATATATATATATATAAAAATATATATATATATATATATATATATATATATATATATAGGTATAGGATCATATGTGGCAAGGGTCTTACCATGTGGCAGTGTGGACAAATCTAAGCCACTATCTTGTTTAATCTTAAGGCCCTTGTTTTTTCGAATTTTTTTTTATATCCAATTCAACCCATTTAAGGGCATAATGGGCATTTTATTCACATAATCTCACAGCTGTTTTTGGTAACCCCCATACCCCTTTTTTTTGGGATTTCATTCAATATGTTCCCACTTAATTGCAATCTCCATTTTCACAAAAAATCAAAACCCTTCTTTTCCTCTCTTTCTTCTTCACTTTTCCAACCGACCATTTCTTATATTCCTCCTCCAATTTTCTGTCGCCCGCCGAGTACAAGAAGATTGTGTCAATTTTTCCAATTTTTCTGTCACCCGCTGAGTACAAGGTCAGATTCTTGTCCCAATTTTTCCATTTTTTAGGGTACTTTTTTGTAGTAAGGGTTTATTCATCATTTTTTCTTCATTTTTTGTCGAAATCGGATGATGATTTTCGGGTTTTGGGTGTTAGTTGCGTAAGTAGAGCAAGTATTTTTTTTATTTATTTTTAAGTTTCCTAGGGTTTTGTTCATCGATTTTGCATAATCTACTTTATTTGGCTTATGGAATGATTTTTTGTGCGAAATGTGGCAAATGTTTTGAAGAGATAATTTTGTATTAATTTAGGTAACAACGGGGTATTTAGGTTATGGATTGTGCAATTTTTATGTAATTGAAATTGGATTTTCGTCCTTTTCGGGGAAATTATTTCTTTTTATTTGGTGTAAATTTACGTAAGTATGATATATCTTTTAGTACTTTTGGTATTACCCTTCCACTAAATTAGATCTCCATTTTTGTGTTTTTATTTGGTGAACCTCCCTGTTATTTTGGTGTAAAATTACCAATGGAATGATATATGTTTTTCTACATTTCGTATATAAATAAATAGGGTTTGGTGATAATGTATGACCACTGCACACAAAAATAAAGGCAATGTATATATGTATTGGTGTACATTTAGTATTGTTATAACGACATAAATATGTGTCTTGATGCATTGTTTTTAAGTGTGGTAATTTGTATATAATGCACACACAAATGATGTTTAAATAGTATTAGTTTCGCATACAATTAGAGTACATTAGTGCACAATTAGTTTAAATGTTGTATTCTCTTTGCTACATTGCAGAATTAATATAGTTCATGCACAAGTGCAAGGTTTCACAGATGTTTCTTAATTCCAGGTTTAATGGCACGAGGAAACAGGAAGAGACCTGCATCTCCAGGGTCGAGCGAGGGTAGGAGTGATGTTAATCAGAGGTCAAAGACTGAGGATTGTGGTTTTGACAAGGCCGACGCCTGAGTTTGCACGACCGGGACGTTATATTGCCATGTAATTCGATGACTTGAACCAAGAGAAAGGCAGGGTGCTTGGCTTGGCTAAAAGATTTGTTAGTGGCAAGTAGTTGGTTATCGATAGGGGGTTCATTTTGTTAGACGGTGTCTAAGTATATTTTTATTATTATATTATACTAGAATATGTTTTTCCAGTGCTAAACTATCAACATTTTGGTCACTTATTTCAGAACAATCTTAAGCAAATATGTTCTCAATTTTTTGATCGGTGAGCTTTTTTATGCCATATGGTTAGTAGATAAACAATACACAATTAACAGCATTGCGACACATGTTTACTAATTTTTTGGTATAAATATTTTTATAATGTAGTTTTTGTTATTACGTTGAAGGTGTTAACGAATCGTGTGTATGTATAATTTATAAGCATTTTGTGTTGTAGCACTACAATTATTCTTAGTTTTGGAAGTCAATGTAATCCATTGAAAATTTAAAACTCAATTTATATTAAAACGTACAATTAAGGTTGAGTTGGTATACATTTAGCAATATCTTGGCAGATGCATAATTTTTGAAAATGAGAACGGTATTAAGATACCAAAGTACAAAAGGCAGTACAAATTTGCGCATATTTACTAATTACGTTGTGTATAATTAACAGTCAACAGGCACGCAAAATAACAATTATACTCTCAAAGCATTTATGCTTTAGGTCAACTTTTTTTATTAATTATGTCATATGGGACTAAAAATTGATGCACATTTATAATATAAATGGCATCCAGATAGACTATAAATGATATACAATGAATACAAGTCAAATATTTGATATCCGTTTTTGAAAGCACAAAATTAAAGATGTAGGAAAAAGGTTCTCTCATTCAGGTTGTTCGGGACATGTACAACCCTGTTGTGTGATGCAATTTTGCCGAATGTGCCATACTTTCTCTTTAGTTTGGTGCTTGCATGGATTGCCTTTTCCTTTTGGCTTTGTATTCTGCTTTCATCACTAGCATCTGCAAAGTTTTTGTACACCAAATAAGTGAAAGATATACACAAAATAACTTTCAAAATATATAATAGTTTCAATATAAGCATACAATATTCTAAATTAAACATGTAACTATGCACTACTGAATGTGTATATTATCACCAAATATTGGTCACATGTATACCAAATAAGATTTTATGATACTGTCATGGAATTATTTGTACACCATAAGTTTTTTTGTTATAAAACACCGAAGTATGCACATATAAACACCAAAATATACTTCTAATATACAATATTATCGATATTTGTATACCACTCTAAGTATCAATGTTTAGTCAAAAATAAACATCCAAACACGCCATATTTCATGTTAAATTAACACGAAAATATACATATCTATACACGAAAAATTGATTCCAGGCCACAATATTGCAAACATTTGTACACGACATTACGCATAAAAGGCTCAGCATCACCCGTGCCATCCACCATCACATATTGCATGCTTATCTGTGCACAATAGTATACATATGCGTACACCAACATCACATTTACTCAAATTTACGATGTGATTTTTTCTCACATAACATGGATAAGATGAAAAAAGATAATTTGTGAATTTTCGAAATAGAAACACACATACCAGGAAAAAAAGCCCCTGAAACCCAGCTTTCATCAGGATCGTCCACAAACATTTCACTTTGGTGTGATTCAGTGTACTCATTGCCCATGTCGAACACCTTATTTGCTGTTTAAAAATGGTCGATATGATGTATTTATGTGATTTTGGTTCAGTTTTATCTTTTTCCTGATGCTTATCGTGAATGTAGACTGAAGAAGATTACAAAATCATTTTTTTGCTCCTAATTCAGCGTTTTCTGTTATGGAAAGTTGACAATCAATAAATCCCTTGATTATAGGTAAATAATTATGGTATTTTTTAAGTCAATATTTGTAGTTACCGATCTGCCCTTTTGACATATAAAATAAATGTAAAATGGTGTATTTTATGCCTAATATGAACCATTGATTGATTAGGATGGATGGATGAGATCTGTCCACACTGCCACATGGTAAGAGACCGCCACACGAGATCCCATCCATATATATATGATTTGGATCGGGTGAGTCCAGGTAATTTAAGTGAGTATATGAGCCAAATCGGACCGTTGGCCTTTTTTTTTTTCAACGATGCAAGTTTAATTAATTTTTATTTTAGTTTATATTTAATTAATGGTTGTTAAAGGTAAGTGGGTATGTTTGTTTGAAAATCGAGTTAAAAATGGGAGAATTTTCGGTAGTGCTTGTTCACATTCCCGATATTTGGGGTTTATTTGAAACCATATCTCCGGACTTATCTACTGTGAAAATATGTTGCTTATGAGGACACATATGTTACTTATTGATGACAAATATTTTTCTTTTTCGGGATTTGTTTGAAACCATATCTCCGGGTCTTCTCTCTTTCCGTTCACAATCAAACTTGCGATCTCCATTGTCGCATTTCCGTTGTAAGAAATATATTTCCTATTGAGGAAAAATATGTTGCTTATCTAGCGGAGACAATGTAATGTCAATCGTGTTGTTTATTGAGGACAAATATGTTACTTATTTGGGCGAGACAATGTTGCTAAGATATTGCAAATGTGTTGATTTAAATAAGTTATCTGTCTTTGCATATATACATAAATATGTAGCTTTTTTGATGCCAATTGTGTTGCTTATTGACAACAAACATGTTGCTCTTTTAAGCAAACAATGTTGCTAAGTTGGGTGCAAATGTGTTGATTTAAATCTGTCATATGTCTTTGTATATGTATTAATTCTATTATTTTTTTATGTCAATCGTGTTGATTATTGCTTATTTAGGTTAACAATGTTGGTAATGGTGTTTTTTTTTTTTTTTTTTGCAAGTGTTATTGGAATAAGAAGTGAAGATGCAAACATTTTGGTGAAGAAGAAGGATGCACTTTGCGCCAATTCGTGATTTTGATGTGGATATAGATGTTAGATTAATGTTTTTATTTTGATTTCGATGATTTCATATAAATGAGTTTTATACCAAAATAAAGTTTCCAAATGTTGTCCAAATACTTCAAAATATTTTAAGTGATTTTTACTAAGTTTTCGAAGTACTTCTTAAACTTTATTTTTGACAAAAATTGGACAACTTCTGAAAGAGGTCGGACCAGGTTGCCCTATAGGGAGACTGTGCACTGAATGTGTTAAAACAAGAAAACAAAATAGAAAACTTATCAGAGGAAGGGCGACCGGTCTCCCTTTAGTACCTGGGAGTTTGATTTTGTTTTAAAATTTTCTTTGTTTCTTGAGCGAACGGGTCACTATCCACAACAACTGGTCGCCCTAGATGCCATCTTGTGTCAAAACCCTTTCCAACGACTTTAAAATTTTAAATTTTCTATATAGCGACTAGTCGCTACATTATTTTTATCAAAAAAACTATCCGTTGCGTAAAACACTTCTCGGGATTTTAAGGCTTTATCATTTCTTAATCATTTCTTGCTGTTGTTTGATCTTTTTTTTGCAGACAAATTTGAATTAGGATGAGCCTATGTTGGGGATTACATATTGGATCTCTCCTATAAATACATGAAGCATTGAAGGATCAACATATAAGACATCAATCAACAATCACAACAAGAAAATCAGCAAACTTCTCAATGCTTTCATTTACACATTCTTGTTGTAATAAGCTTTAAGCACTACACTTTCATATCTAGCTTGATAGGCTTTCTTTCTTGATTACACTTGCACTTTTGAGTTGTATTATTTCTTTCAAAGTGTAATCTTGATTGTACTTGTAAAATCATCCAAAACAAGAAATACTTGTTGAGTGTTCTTTGGAAAGAACACACTTTGGGTTGATTCATAGGTGTTGAAGAGTTTGGTGCTCTTCATAGTGGTGAGAAGAGTTTGGTACTCTTCTAAGTCGGTGTTGTAAGAATAATATGGTGCTCTTCAAAGTAAATGTTGTAATTGTTTGGTATCAATTAATAATTTTTTTATTTTGAAATCTATTAGGACATGTAGGTCCTAAGGGGTGTAAGTGTAAGGTTTAGAAGGGGGTTGAATAAACCTTACCAAATTTTCGATTTAGTCCTTTTAAATATTTAGAGTTGATACTACACACCGTGTCTCAGGTGGACAACCAATTTAGTTGATCGTAGAGTTAGTCTCTCAACGGACTCAATCGAGCCATTTGTTGATGGAATAACTCGGTTTGTTGGGTCTAAATTAACTCAACTCGTGGTTTGGAAGACTTAACACCCTTAAGTTTGGTTAAGCAAGGATTTAGTGCTTGGTTTAGTACTTAGAAATTATCAAGTGGATAGCAAATTTATCACAGATTTAAACAATTAAGATGCAGGAATTAAAGTCTTGAAATGTAAATGACACAATGAAATTTTTATAGAGGTTCGAAGATGGGGTAATTCTTCTACTCCTCTCTTCTCCAACTCCCGGAGGAATCCACTAGGTATTGATCAAGATATACAAAGTGGTAATGTCCGGATACAAGTCTTGATCACACGGTGACTTGATCCTTTGGGACTCGATCGAGACGCCTTGATCACTCGGTGGCTCGTACGACTCACCTTCTTCACATTGCTTTTGCTACTCTGACTCACTTGCTCAAGCTCTTTGGATTTGATCACGAAGCCCTCCAAAAGCTCAAGACTTGGTTCGACCTTGAACCTTCCTACAATCCTTCGTGGAATGTAGACCCTTTAATTTTTAGTATTTTCCTCTTCAACTCGATTGAAGTTATCTTTCCTTCACGGTGAGTGTTGGATTGATGTTCTTCGTAGTGTAGGCTTGAGGATTGAGAATATTTGATTTTCTAATAATTGCTTGAACGTTTTTGGTTAGGTCTCTAGTCGTTCTTCTTCTTATTCTCAAAGTCATTTCTCGGCCTTTTATAGTGATCTTTCAAAAATATGCCCGTTGAAGAGATAGCTTATTTTTGAAAGTCACGTTGTCGTTGCTTGTCTTTTGGAAATCCTTGGAATTGCCATTTCCTCGTATGAATTGTTATTCACCTTTTCGAGTTCGACACGGTGTAGTGCTTCCCATTGGTTTGTTCCTTTTGCACGCTCGGGTGAGCACTTCGAGAGAAAGGTGGTATGGAGATATTACTTGTTTAGGTAATTCTCTTGATTTACGGCAACGGATCTTTTTGATTATCTCGACTTGACGCATTTCTTTGCTTTTTCCCAGGTGACTTAGAGTCGCCTTCCAATCATTGGATGACTCTTCATCACTTCAACTTGAGACTTGGCTTTTCTTGAGTTGACTTCGATGCTCCAAGCATCTCACCGCTTCTTGAAAGAGTTCCGTCTACTCTTCTTTGCCATACTAATTGTCTCGCAATGAGTCTTCCTTCTAATCTCCGGTTGTCTTCTTGCATGTTTGACTTAACTCGGCTTGGCCATCCCTATTTATTACAATGCATTTTACAACAAAAGATGGGGTGCCAACATCCTATTCTAAGATTTACATGGCATTCATCAAAATCTAAACAATAAATTTCCTAACAGACATACCGGGTGTGGTAGTGCACATTGGCCATAGGTGAGTAGAAGCACTATAAATCATTGTGTGTTGATTTAATTTTCTGCACTTCTATTTTCATCTTCTTCATATTCAAAAAAGAGGTCACCTCCCCCTCTAGATTTTCGTAGCCACTTGGACTAACAAGTGGTATCAAAGCCAAAATCTCTGGCAAGCTCATTCTTCATTGCGAGTAAAGAGGAAATATCCATGGCTACTAAAGAAAACTATCTTATCACAGGTGCCTCAACCAACAAGCCACCTCTATTCGACACCAACAACTATGCATTTTGGAAAGAATGCTTCTTACAAGGTTGCGGGTTTGATATTTGGAACATGGTCATTGAAGGAATAGCTCAACCAACAAAGAAATTAGAGTATGGAACTTTAGCTCCTAGAGTTTCAAAGAGTTCGATAAAAATGACAAAAAGTATTTTTCTCTAAACAATAAGGCTTTGAATATCTTGCATTGTTCATTTACCGCCACCGAGTATAATCGGATTAGAGGAATAAGGTCGGCACATGAAGTATGGGAAAAATTAGAAACTATCTATGAAGGAACAAAGAAGGTTAAACAAGCTAGAAAAACCATGCTTGTTAAAGATTTCAAAAACTTCATAATGTTCGAGGGTGAAGGGATTTCAAAAATGGTGGAAAGGCTCCACAACATCGTTAATCCTCTATTCGCTCTCGAAAAAGTTATCTCCGTAGAAGACAAGGTAACCAAAGTATTGAATGATCTTCCCGATTCTTGTTCTGAAAAGGTGACGGCTATAACAAAAGCTCAAAATCTTGAGACTCTCAAGTTTGATGAGCTTATCGGAAATCTTCTTATCTACAAAGTCTATCTCAAGAAAATAAAGAACTCCAAACCATCCACCTCTCAATCGGGTATGCAATCTACACCAAAAGGTCTTGCTTCAAATTCAATAATTCTTATTATGCTAGTGATAAAGATAATGAGGAAACGACCACACTTGTACGAAAATTTGCCAAATTTATCAACAAAAATAAGATAAGAAAGGCAAGAGATAATTCGTGATTTAAATGCGGAAAATTGGGGCACTTTATAGCCGATTATCCTAAGATGGCGGAGAAAGAACAAAAAGAAGAAAAAGTTCTTTCGAAAAAGAAGGCTTTGAATGCGAATGTCAAGATATGGGATGAAATTCTTGCAACATCCGATGGTGAAGAGGAAACCGAACATGGTCTTATGGCCATAGATGATGAAAATAATGAGGTACACTCTAACTCTTCTTCTTCATCTTTAATTGATGAACTTCAAGTTGATTATGATGACTTACAAAATGAGTTTGGAGACATAATTTGCAAATACAAGAGTTTGTAAAAGAATTTTAAAGAGTTAAAATTAGAGAAAGATAAGTTATTCTCTTCTTATGAATCTCTTGACCATGCTCATTCAATTATTGTAGGTCCTAATGGGTGATAAGTAAAGTCTAGCGGGTATGGGGGTTGAATAGACTTTCCCAACTTTTCATTTTTAGTCCTTTTAGAATTTCAGAGTTGACTCAAGTCAGCTAAGTCCTTGATGGACAACTAGGTTTGCTTACACAGCAAAGTTAGCCACTCAACAGACTCGACTGAGCTATTGATAGTATAACTCAGCTGATTCAACTAACACTTTAAATATACAGTTGACTTGGTTTTTACAGCGGAAGACTTTCACCCTTTGTTTTGAATACATTTTTCAACACTTGTTTAAGCTAGATTATTATCAGTTGACTTAGCAAATTAACAAACAACAGTTATAAGGAGCAAAAATGTAAGTGTGCTGAATGTAAAAGACACAAGCAATTTATATTAGTTCGAGGATGGGGTAATTCCTCTAATCCACTCTTCTCCAACCCCTGGAGAAATCCACTAATGTAACGGTGACTTTGTTACAAAATGGTTACTGATCGAGACAACTTTGATCGACAACTAGTCGCTCGGGACTCGGTTTCCTTCACAAGACGGCTGCCCTGCTACTTCAGCTCCTTTAAACCTTTGGATTGTTCACACATCCCTCCAACATGTTCAAAGCCTCTGGTTCAATTTGGAACCTTATTACACCTCCTTCAACCCTAGAGAGTAGACCGTTTTCTTTTCTTGAAACAAGTTTTTTCTCTTCAACAAATAAAGTTGTATTTCATTCTTCGAATGTGTTGGATCGATTTTCTTGAGTTTAGGCTTGAGGATAATATTTGAATGCTTAAGAGATATTACTTTGCTTTGCAAGTTAATGGATTTTTACTTGCTTACTTCGTAACCTTCTTTTTGTGTATTCCTCAGCTTTTTATAGTGGCAGTTTGAAAATGTATCCGTTGAAGAGATAGATGCATTTTCAAACTCCACTTCTTGGTTGTTGGATTGTCTTGTCTTGCAGCATTGATGTGGACTGTACTTTGAATTTAATGCTCTGTAGCCTTTCCTTATACTCTGTAGCATTTCAGGTACATCTCATTGGCTCCTTGCTTTTTGCACTCTTTCAGCAAAACAGCTTTAAGGTAAGCAGTCTGACACATGCCTATTTTCAGCAAAACCTTGACTTTGCTTGACAACGGATCTCTTTCAACTTTCTTTGATCCTTTTTGCTGCATAACCCATTTGACAGTGAACTCCAATGATTTTGGAATGACTTTGTTGTCTGTCAGCTGACTGAGACAACTTTTCTGTCACTTAACTGATACTTGACTTCACTTCACTCAGCTGCCATACAGTTGTGTCTTATCTTCGATCTTCAGTCGAGTCCTGCAATTCTTCAATTTGGCTGCTTCTACTCAGCTTACAAAATCCTATCTATTACAAGTTGATTACAGTTGAATTGGGGTGCCAACTTTCTAATATAAGTTTTTCATGGTATCATCAAAATCTATTACATAAATTTCCCAATACCATAGATATGAAGTCAAAGATTTTGAATTTCGGTCTTTTAAACCGGCAATTTATTGGCGATCGGGGATTCGAACTAAAAGACGAAAGGGTCAAAATTGGATATAGTCTATTAGTTTTAACCAATAGTGGCGGTGGCGCCAAAGACGACAATGGTGGTGGCCACGATGGAGCCATTCTTAGGTATCTTAACAACTAAGGTTCAAAGTGAAAAGAAAATTCTTACCTTTTATGGAAGCTTTCTAATTTTTGAGGTTTCCAAATTTGTAATTACTAAGTATTAAATGGGCTATTAAAATGGGGTTGATGATTTAGGTCAAAAATGAAATGAGGCTTAATTATATTGTTATTGGACTTGAAATAATTCAAGATTGAATTGTAATATTAAAAGCCCCATATTTGAATTTATAATTTTTCTACCTGAATTATATAATATAAATAACAATCTTAATTTGCTACAAATCCCAATAAATTACCAATCTAATATCTTAAGATTGCAAAAATTTACCCTAAATATTGAGATTTCAAATTCTTATACCATGTATTATACTGAAAGCTCCATAATTGAATTTATGATTTTTTTACCTGAGTTATATAATATAAATAATAATATTAATTAGTTATAAATTCCAATAAATTATCAATCTAATACCTTAAAATTGCGACAATTTTACCCTTAAATTTTGAACTTTAAAATTCTTATACCGTGTATTACAAAAAATAAAAAACACCAAAAAATTGTCAATTAAAATTCGTATTATAACTATATAATATTTACATGCGAATAATTAAAAAATACTTATATAATACCATAAAAAATCAACTTTTTTCCCCATAAAATCTCCAGAGATTTAAACATCCTGTGTAGACCAAATTTTCCAAAAAATTAAACAATAAAATCTAAAAGCATATTTTTGGAATTTTTATTTGTAATCAGCTTAATTTTATTTTTAATTTGACAGTTGTAATTCAACCATAACACCCTTCCATGATTCTGCAATTAATTATTTTCAATTATTGCAATTTATTTGTAACATGTTTTTTGTTCCACACAAATTTTAAAATTGATATTGGTTCATTTATTAATTAGGCTATTAGTAGGAACATATCATATTTTTCTCATCTTAATAATAATAAATAATAATTAAAAATTCAGATTCTACATTCGATAAGCAGTAGCTAGATTTCCGAAATCTAAAGAAAATAAATTCAAAATTCAAAATTTTTTACAGCTATGAATCGACAAAAATATTTATCCCTAGAAATGTCGTTTACCTAAATTGTACCATGGGATATGCCATTATTAATTTCTCTATTATGAAGTTTTTATAATCCGTGAGAATTCATTTCGGATTCGACACGATTAAATATCCAACTCAGGTTACTATTCTTTTTCAAAATTACTATAATATTGGTGAAATTATACATTAATAAAAAATAAATCTAGAATATTAGAATATTCTTACTCAAAAAATCGTAAAATGTTTAAGTTATCGTACTTACACCTTAATTCTTTTCTTTTCCCATTTTTTGCTTTATTAAGCATAATAACATTAATAATAAAAGGACTTTTTGATGATGATGATGATGATGATGATGATGATGACGACGATGATGATGACAAGATGAAGTGAAAATAATAATTATTCCATGTTTTATATTATATCCAGACTGTCAAATTTCCCAAAATATTAAACAAGAAAATCTAAAAGCACATTTTTGGAATTTTTATTTGTAATCAACTTACTTTTATTTCTTATTTGACATAATTTGTAATTCAACCATAACACCCTTTCATGATTCTGCTTATTTTCAATTATTGCAATTTATTTGTAATATGTTTTTTGTTCCACACAAATTTTAAAATTGATATTGGTTAATTTACTAATTAGGATATTATTAGGAATATATCATATTTTTCTCTTCTTAATAATAATAAATAATAACTAAAAGTTTTAGATTCTACGTTCTATAGCCATGCTAGATTTCCGAAATCTAAATAAAATAAATTTGAAATTCAAATTTTTACAGCTAGCTATGAATCGACAAAAATATTTATCCCTAGAAATGTCGTTTACCTAAATTGTATTAAGGGATATGCCATTATTAATTTCTCTATTATGATGTTTTTATAATCCGTGAGAATTCATTTCGGATTGAACACGATTAACTATCCAACTCAGATTACAATTATTTTTCAAAATTACTATAATATTGGTGAAATTATACATTAATAAAAAAATAAATTTAAAATATTTGAATTTTCTAACTCATAAAAAATCGTAAAATATTTAATTTATCGTACTTACACCTTAATTCTTTTCTTTTTCCCTTTTTTTTTCCATTATTAAGCATAATAACATTAATAACATAATGACTTTTCGAAGATGACAACGACGACGCGAGATGAAGTGAAAATAAAAAGAACAAGAATATTAAATTATATCAAATAAGATCGTATTAATTTATATGATATACTTACATACAAATAATTAAAAACATTTTTATTTATCACTTATTCTAAATGTTAAATAATAAAATATTATAGTTATTACTCATATAAGGTTGACGAATAGCAAAAGAAGAAACATACAAAATGCACACAATGTATATTATTTTATTATTTTCTTTGAAATAATAAATTAAACACTATTTTTAGATTTTAAATTACCTTTATTTCTTAAAATCTCTAGTCTCTAGAGATTTAAATATCCTTATTAGTATTCCATATTTAAAAAGGTTTTCTAGACCCTCAAAATACCCAAATTAAATTAAACAATAAAATATAAAAGGGCATTTTTGGAATTCATTAAAAAACATTTCTCTATAAAATACATATACTACCAACAACGAAACAACCATTTCTTGATTTTATTTCTCATCATTCCGACTAATAATCTTTTTGTAAGATTTCTAAAATCCAAAAACTTCTTGCTTTTTTTTTTTTTTTCTTCTTCTTCATCAAAGAAATGGTGTTTTAATTTGCTTATATATATATATATAATATGGGCATAAAGATATGCGTTATACACCATTACCATGTGTTTGTATGTGTTTTCTTGCATGCATGAATCAAATCTTAATATTCATACACTTGTTGCTTTTCAGGCTAAAAAATGGAGGACCAAAACGCGAAAACACCACTCGAGAGGTTTTGGAAGTTCATAACATTCATCAAAGTTATGGAAAACGCCGAGGAGAAGTTGGAAAATGCCGTAACGACCAACTTTGCTAGCGGCGGAGGATCCGAGTCCGGGGTTAAAAGAAAGAGAGGGCGACCTAAAACAACCGTTGGAGACCCGAGGAGAATTAATGGTGATGTCGGAATATTCTCGCCAATCCACCACAAAGCGGAGACGAGGCCGCCCGAGGGGTTCGGCAAATGGCAAACCTTGGCGGCCTCTTTAGGTAACTTTCAAATCAATCGATTTATTTATTCAAATTTGTTTCAATTAAGTAATAATAGTTCTTGAAATATTTGGGAATTCATGCACGGAAGAATTTATAGATTCACTTTTTTTTTAATTAAGTTATAATAAATCATGAAATATTTGGGAGTTTGCACATGGAAAAATTTCTTGATTCAATTTTTTTTAATTAATTAATAATAAATCTTGAAATATATATTTGGACTTTATAAGGAAGAATTTTTGATTATTGATGTTACAAAATCTAGGATCTTGTTTTCCTATATATGTTCTTTTTCTCCTCTCTTTCTTTATTAGTTTTTTTCTAAAGATCGTATAGAATTTTGAATCTATGATAGGTGGAGGCGTAGCCAACCGATTCTGCTATCCCTAGCCTAAATTTTTTATTGAGTTGAAATTCATGTGTTTTCTTTTTATTATTATTTCTTTTTTGGGAAAGGATCGAATGGGTGTATCAGAAAAGGTTTCAATTATAACTTAAAAGGGTTAAACTTTTCTTTGATTTTTGTGCTCCAGAAAAATTGAAGTTGAGAATTTTCAGGTTTTTATAGAGAGGTGTATGTCCTCTCAAAAGGCCAAATATTCTCATAACAAGATTTTTATCTGATTTCATATAATAATCTTTACGGACTATACTCCTCATTTTCTTAGCTTATAATTTCAATTCCTCATAACTTTAAACGAAAATAATAAAATAAAACCAAGAAAAGTAATTCACTAAGAGATTCTATATTCATTATTATTATCATTAAATATTTCATTTATTATTTTTTCTTTTTCTGAAGGTGGGACTGTTGGGGATACAACTGGAAGTGACTTCACGCCGTACACAATCGCCATACAACAAGGAGAGGTAATTAACATTTTATTAGACCATATCCAGCAACCCACGTAAGTAGAACTGACAATGGATTGGATAGGATCGATCAAGTCCAAGTCCAATGGGTCAAGACATAAAATCGGTCTGGCCCAAAATTTTGGCAAGCTACAATTCTTGTGGCTTAGTTTAGCCCAACACGTGTATTTTGATCGGACTTATCGGGCTTTGGGCCATTGGGTCGATAAAAGTAAGATCCTTTCCGAACCTCTAAAAATAAAGTCTATTGACCTTATATACGGGTGACAAATTTTGCCAACTCTACACGTATTTTTGGTTAGGCCTTTGGAATTTATTCTCCAATGTCGCCACTTTGTGGCACTAGTTTGGATTTTACACGGTCAATGGTATTTCTAAGACCATCTCCAGTTAGTTTGCATCATTTTATTGCAGTTCTCAGACTATTTTAGTGCAAAATCGCACTTCATCTCCAACATTTTGCGCTAAATTCTCCACAAAAAGGAGTATTCCATAATATTATATTATAGTGAATATTTTAATATAATAAAATCATTAATTTAAGACAAAATATAGAAAATTTAGCAAAACTACAATATTGCGCATTACTGGTGCTTAATTGTTTACATCTTCAAAATTGCTCAGATTTTGACACAGTGCTGAAGCAAGTTTTTGCTCCAAATTGAAGATAGAGCACTCTCTTGGAGATGCTCTAAAGTTGCACTATTTTTGGAACTACATATTTTTTGGGTATTTTGTTTCTTTAATTTGTTATATATGTTTTTATTAATTTTTAATATTGTAACTAAACGGTTTCACAAAAAAGAAATAATATTGTAATTATTTTTGTATTTATTTTAATCTTGTAGAAAATAATATTAAAATTAATTAAATTATATGTGATAATTTTTTTTAAATAATACGATGTGTAATTTAAATAATAATATATAAATTTAAATGTGGGGGACACAACTGGAAGCGACTTCCGTCCTTACACAATTGCAATTCAAGAAGGAGAGGTAGATAACATTTCGTTAGACCATATATCAGTAGCCCACATAAGCGGCGCTTGGTGCTTGAATTTCTTCTCCAGTAGTGCGCCACTTTGTGGCGCTAGTTTTGCTTTTGCATAGTGCAACAACATTTCTAAGACCATCAAAGTAGTTTGCACCATTTTAGTGCAGATTTTACATTATTTTAGTGCGAAATTTGCACTCCATCTCAAGTTGTTTGCACTAAATTCTGCACCGAAAAGGAATATTTATATTCTATTTAGTGCATATTTTTGTTGGAATTTGGTTATACAAAGTGGGTATTGACCCAATTTTGACCAAATATTTAAGTGGTTTCCATTAGTTAAAAATGGAATTAAATTATTTGTAAAATTTCTACTAAGTGAGTAGATGATAATAGAATTTGGAATTTCTCAAAATCAATTCCGGGTGAATGAGAAATTAAGGCTAGAAGTTAGCCACTTAAAACTAGAAAATGGTATGGAAAATGAAAAATATGGGGAAGGAGAAATGCTCCATCCCATATAGGAGAAAAAGCCAAAGTTTGCTCACTTTATAAATCCTAAGTTGGACATATGGGTTTAGGCCCTTGGGGGCACCCAAGTTTTTAAGGAGGTGAAGACCTATATGCTTGTGGGTTTGGTTCAAAACACACACATGCGCGCCGCCACCCCCCGCCCATCGACCGACTCGGTCCGGCCTTCTTGGGTCCGGGTGTGGGCCGTGGGCCTGGACTTGGGCTTGGGGGCCCTTTTACTTTTTGTACCAAATTGATTTAAACCCTTTAAAATTAATTAATTAATTTTAATTAATTAATTAATTAAAGATTTTCAACTGATGGAATGCGCGGGGGCACGCACGGGCCATGCGCCAAGTCACGCATCAAGTCGAAACTTTGCACTTTGTTCGCAACCAAGCACGGGCATACGCATGGGCCGTGCGCCAGGTCGTGCGTTAATGCGAACATCTGGACATATGCACCTGTTCGAGCAACCAGTTCATCTTTTGGCTGTAAACATGTCTTTTCGAGCCAAATGACATAATCTTTCCATCCGGGCACCTTGATGCTTATATAATTGGACCCTGCAGATGAAAAACAATACTAAATATTAGCCTAATAATCGAATTATTTGCATTACAACATATTAATCTCACTCCCTTCAAAGCTTTAAAGTTTCAAACACTTCATGTTGTTCACTGTAGTTTCGGCTTTGCAAGTGCTGTAAAGTCGAACAGATTAAAGTCATTGTATCTTAGGGACGAACGTGGGAACTGTAAGCACTTAGTATACAGGGCATTTTCGTCTTGCGGAGACTGTCAAATATAGACCTCGACTAAGCCAAAAATATCTAAATACTTAGCCATTTTCTGAAATAAGCAAACCTTCCTACAAACAATCGCAAGACAAAAATTCACGTTTCTATTTCAAGACGATGGCTTCAGTTTTGTTTACTCCAATGGCTGTTGCACCTGCTCACGGCGAAAAGCTGGCCAAGTTCTCCGGCGTTGACTTCAAACGCTGGCAATAGAAGATGTTGTTCTACCTCACTACATTGGGTTTGTCCCGTTTTCTGAAGGAGGACCTCCCTACCATTGGCGATGAAGAATCTGACAACCAACAGAGAATAGCTATGGATGCTTGGCGTAACAATGATTTTTTGTGTCGGAATTATGTTTTGAACGGGCTAGACGAGACTCTCTATAACGACTATAGTTTGTTCAAAACATCTAAAGAGTTGTGGGACTCTTTGGAGAAAACATACAAGACAGAAGATGTCGGCACAAAGAAATTTGTTGTCGTCAAATTTCTGGAGTACAAGATGGTTGACACCAAGATGGTGATCAGCCAAGTCCAAGAGATTCAAATCATACTTCATGACTTAGTGTCTAAAGGGATGATTTTGAACGAGTTTTTCCAGGTGGCTGCAATAATCGAAAAATTACCGCCATTGTGGAAGGACTTCAAGAACTACCTCAAGCACAAACGAAAAGAAATGGGGCTTGAGGATCTGATTGTTAGACTTCGGATTAAGGAAGACAACCGAAAATCCGAAGTGAAATCCAGTAAGTCTGGAATGGAGGCCAAGGCAAATCTTGCTGAATCAAGCACTAGTAAAAATGCAAGCATTCCCAAAAAGACAAGGGAAAGGCCAAGAAATTCAAGGGGAATTGCTACAACTTTGGCAAACCGAACCTCATGGCCAAAGGTTGCCGACACTTGAAAAAGGGCAATCAAGGTGGCAACCAACAAGCCAATGTGACGGAGGACAAGTCTGTTCCAATAGACATGTCAGAGCTCGATCTCACCGCTGTTGTGTTTGAAGACAATATGGTGGATAATCCAACAGAATGGTAGATAGATACCGGGGCTACATGTCATATTTGTGCTGACAAGGAGATGTTCTCCTCCTACACTCTGACAAATGGAAGGAAGCTTTTCATTGGAAACTCTTCGACTTCCAACATCGTGGGGCTTGGCAAGGTTGTGCTCAAGATGACTTCCAGAAAGGAGCTTACACTTGTGGATGTGCTGCATATCCCGCATATCCGCAAAAATTTGGTTTCCAGTCCTTTGCTTAGTAAGGTCGGGTTTAGATTAGTGTTTGAGTCCAACAAGTTTGTAATGACCAAGAATGGTCAGTTTCTTTGTAAGAGCTACCTTGATAAGGAGCTCTTTAAGATGTCTGTAATGACTGTTTTCCACCAAGAGGTAAAAAATAAAACTATTACTTCTGTTTACTTGTTGGATTGTTCTAATTTATGGCATGATAGATTAGTACACTTAAACTTCAACACAATTAAAAGGTTAGTGAATCTGGAATTAATACCTACGTTTAAAACCGATTCACAAGACAAATGCAAAATTTGTGTTGAAGCAAAATTAGCCAAAGCACCATTTCATTTGGTAATGAGAAGTACCAAACCACTCGAGTTAATTCATACAGATGTGTGTGATTTAAAATTTGTGTAAACTCGAGGTGGGAAAAGTACTTCATAACGTTTATTGACAACCGCACAAGATATTGCTATGTATATCTTTTGAAAAGCAGAGATGATCAAGCTTTAGTAGCTTTTAAGACTTATAAGAATGAAGTTGAAAATCAGCTTAATTTGAAAATTAAGATGATTCGAAGTGATAGAGGCAACGAGTATGTTGCTTCATTTGAAGAATTTTGCTCGGAAGCAAGTATAATTCATCAAACGACTGCTCCCTACTCACCTCAATCAAATGGAGTTGCAGAACGCAAAAATCGTACTCTTAAGGAGATGATAAATTCAATGTTGGTAAGTTCTGGCTTACCCCAAAACTTGTAGGGGGAAGCCATACTTTCTGCAAACTACAATCTTAATAAGATCCCACACAAAGGTAAAAACGAAACTCCATATGAGTTATGGAAAGAACATAAACCGTCATATAAATACCTCAAAGTGTGGGGGTGTTTAGCTAAAGTCGAAGTACCTAAGCCGAAACAAGTTAGAATCGGTCCGAAGACGATCGATTGTGCTTTCATTGGATATGCTAACAATAGTAGTGCATATCGCCTTTTAGTGCACAAGTCAGCTATTCCCGATATAAATGAAGGTATGATCATTGAATAAAGGAATGTTGTATTCTTCGAGAATATCTTTCCGAACAAAGAAAGGAAAGAAGAAAGTTTGAGTTAATGAACTTATGAAACTGCAAGGTTAACTCAAAGTGATGATGAAGATGAACCAAGATGCAGTAAAAAGACAAAAGTAGCTAAATCTTTTGGTCCTGATTTTCTAACTTATATGTTAGAAAACGAAACTAGAACTATTCAAGAAGCTTTGTCTAGTCCAGAAGCTCCTCTCTTGAAAGAAGCAATCAATAATTAAATAGATTCCATCATGTAAAATTACACTTGGGAGTTAGTTGATCTCCCACTGGGTTGCAAACCCTTGGGATGCAAGTGGATCCTTAAAAGGAAGTATAAAGCAGATGGATCTATAGATAAGTACAAAACCCATTTGGTAGCTAAAGGGTTTATACAAAAGGAGGGATATGACTTTTTCGATACATATTCTCCTGTTACGAGGACTACGTCCATTCGAGTTCTCACAGCTATTGCAGCTTTGCATAACCTTGAGATACATCAAATGGACGTTAATGCTGCCTTCTTGAATGGTGAACTTGAAGAGGAGATCTATATGGAATAACCCGAGGGGTACGTTGCACCCGATCAAGAGCGAAAGATGTGTAAACTTGTTAAGTCACTTTATGGACTAAAACAAGCACCTAAGCAATGGCAAGAAAAATTTGACTCGACTATGAAGTCAAACGATTTCAAGATCAACGAATGTGACAACTGTTTACATTAAAGGTACTAAAAATGATTACGTCATACGTATGCCTTTATGTAGATAGGGCTGAAAAATGAACAAGCTACTCGATACTCGATTGAGATCGATCGTTAAAAAGCTCGTTTGAGCTCGGTTCGTTAAAGTGAACCAAGTGAACATATTTTTCGTTCGATAAGATTTAAAGCTCGGCTCGAGCTCGACTCGATTAGTAAAAAAAGAATAAAATATGTGTAAAAAATCAAGCTACTCGAGCTCGACGTAAAAGCTCGTTCGAGCTCGATTCGATTAATAATCAAACAAGCTCAAACACAATTTTTAAAGCTCGATTAAAAATTCAAACAAGCTCGAACAATACCATAGATCGACTTGTTTACACCCCCATATGTAGATGATATGTCGATTATGGGCAGTAGTCATGATTTAATCATGAATACTAAGAACATGTTAAATAAGAATTTTGACATGAAAGATATGGGATTATATGATGTTATATTAGAGATTAAAATCTCTAGAACTTCACATGGAATTGTCTTGTCACAATCCCATTATGTCGAAAGTATACTTAGAAATTTTAATGCTTTTGATAGTCCTCCGGCTAAGACACCTGTAGATCTAAGTGTACACTTGGCCAAGAATAGAGACGAACCAGTTTCTCAGCTGGGATATGCAAGGGTAATTGGCAGTCTGATGTACTAAACAAATTGTACACGTCCAGACATTGCATATTCATTGAGTAAGCTAAGTAGGTTCACAGGTAACCCGAGTACGGGTCATTGGAAAGCCGTGACAAGGGTACTTAGATATTTGAAGTATACCATGAACTATGGAATACTTTATACGAGATATCCAACAGTACTAGAAGGAAACTATGATGCCAATTGGATATCAAACACAAAATACTCCAAGTCCACAAGTGGATATGTTTTCACAATAAGTGGAGGAACGGTGTCGTGGAAGTCTTCTAAGCAAACGTGCATATATCGATCCACTATGGAATCCGAGTTCATTGCTTTAGATAAACCTGGAGAAGAAGCATAATTGCTTAGAAACTTCTTAGAGGATATTCCCTATGGGAATAAACTAGTGTCTGCTGTTTTGATACATTGTGATAGTTAATCAGCAATTGGAAGGGCACAAAGTAGTATGTATAATGGTAAGTCTAGACATATACGTCAAAGACATAATACCATTAGACAGTTGATTTCAAATGGAGTTATTTCGGTTGACTACGTGAAGTCAAAGGAAAACCTTATGGATCCGCTTACAAAATGTATAAATTAAGATCAACTGTATAAACTGTTAAGGGAAATGAGTTTAAAACCACAAACTAAAGAATGTTCATAGCGGTAACCCAACCTTGTGAATTGGAGATCCCAAGATCTTGGTTCAATTGGATAACTAAGTTATGAATGTTCAGCTGAACACTTGGAAAATGTGTTAGCTCATTCGAAACTTCCAAGTGAAATAGAAACCCCATTTGAATATGGTGAGGTTAAGTTTAAAACTTTTAATGATTCCTATATCTAAATGTGGAGTATGACACATGATACTCTTCAATAGGAGATCACCTATATAAGTGAGAAGTAATGGCCGCTTCAAATAAACACTTATGAATCTAAGATATGGTCCAAGGTCAAAATGAACACAACGTGAGAACAACAAGTATTAGAATTATTATTGCGTAAGAAATCTTGTTGTCTCGATTTACACAAACGTCCGAGTAGTTCAAGACATCGCATCACTAAGCGGCTAGTAAACCGATAGTATTTTACTAAGGAAGGTCCAAAGCCACAAGCTACCTATCCGGATGCAATAATGATCCGAGACTTTCAAGCGAATCTACATACACGCATACATTAATTTCATTCATGTGGGGATTATTGAATTTGGTTATACAAAATGGATGTTGACCCAATTTTGACCAAATATATAAGTGGTTTTAATTAGTGAAAAATAGAATTGAATTATTTGCAAAAATTCTACTAAGTGAGTAGATGAGAATATCATTTGGAATTTCTCAAAACCAATTTCGGGTGAATGAGAAATTAATGCTAGAAGTTAGCAACTTAAAACTAGAAAATGGTATGGAACATGGATAATATGGGAAGGAGAAATTCTCCATCCCACATAGGAGAAAAAGCCAAAGTTTGCTCACTTTAAAAATCTCAAGTTGGACATATGGGTTTCGGCCCTTGGGGGCATCCAAGTTTTTAAGCGGGTGAGGACCTACATGTTTGTGGGTTTAGTTCAAAATACTTGCGCGTTGCGCCCGCCCGCCCCACCGGCTTGGGCGGTCCGGGTCGCGGTCGTGGGCCTGGGCCCCAAAGCTTGGAGGCCCTTATACTTTTTGGACCAAAATTATTTAAACCCTTTAAAATTAATTAATTAATTAAAGATTTCCAATTGCTGGAGTGCGCGGGCGCATTCGTTTGCAACCAAGCACGGGCACACGCACGGGCCGTGTGCCAGGTCATACGTCAATGCGAACATCTGGACAGATGCACCCGTTTGAGCAACTAGTGCATCTTTTGGCTATAAACATGTCTTTTTCGGGTTGAAAGACATGATCTTTCCATCCGGGCACCTTGATGCTTATATAATCGGACCCCTGCAGATGAAAAACAATACAAAATATCAACCTAATAATCGAATCATTTGCATTATAGCATATTGATTTCACTCCCTTCAAAGCTTGAAAGTTTCAAACACTTCATGTTGTTCGCTGTAGTTTCGACTTTGCAAGTGCTATAAAGTCGAACATATTAAAGTCGTTGTATCTTAGGGATGAACCCCGGAACCATAAGTACTTATTATACGGAGCATTTTCGTTTCTGGGAGATCAGTATCAAATACAGGCTTCAACTAGCCAAAAATATCCAAAGACTTAGCCATTTTCTGAAATAAGCAAACCTTCCTACAAACAATTTTAATATACTAAAATCATTAATTTATAATAAAAAATAGAAAAATTTATCTAAGCTAGTCGTTGCACCATTTCTAGCGCAAAGTGTTCAAATCTTCAAAAGCGTAGACTTTCACGATCTTTGGAGCAAGGTTTTACTCCAAATTGAAGATATAACACTCTATTGGAGATGCTCTAATGTTGCCTTTGTATTGGCAATACATTTTTTTGTTATTCTATTTGTTTTGGCAATACTTATTTTTATGTTATTTTGTTTCTTTAACTTGTTATATATGTTATTATTAATTTTTAATATTGTAATTATTGTATTTATTTTAATCTAATAGAAATTAATATTAAAATTATTTGATGTTACATGTGATAATCTTTTTAAATAATATGATGTGCAATTTGAATAATAATATATAAATTTAAATGTTGGGGATACAATCGGAAACGACTTCACTCCTTACACAATTGCAATTCTAGAAGGAGAGGTAATTAACATTTTATTAGACCATATATCGATCAGCCTACGTAAGTGGCGTTGGGTGCTGAAATTTATTCTCCAGCGTTGCGTCACTTTGTGGTGATAAGTTTGATTTTTGCACAATGCAACGACATTTCGAAGATCATTTCAAGCAGTTTGCACTATTTTAGTGCAAAATCTGCCCTTCATCTCTTGCAGTTTATACTAAATTCTAAACCAAAAAAAATATTCCATAATATTCCATTTTACAGCATATTTTAAGAAACTAAATCATTAATTATAAGAAAAAAAAAGAAAAAAATATAGCGCGACTACAATGTTGCACCATTTCTTGCACAAAGCTTTTCAGATCATAAAAAACGCGCAGATTTTTGCGTAGTGTTGAAGCAAGTTTTTTGCTCTAAATTGAAGATAGGGTAAATCTCACTTTGCCCCCTTATACTCTCTATTATCACTTTACCCCTTGTACTCTCAATTGTATCGTTACCCTATTATACTCTTAATATTTTACCCTCTTATACTCTTAATACTTTACCCTCTTATACTATTAATTAGTATCACTTTACCTCCTTATGCTTTTAAAATATTATTTTATGCTCATATACTCAAAAAATGACCATTTTATCTTTACCTTTAATAAACTTGTATTTATTTTCTAAATTAATCTTCACAACTTGATTAATTAACGCTTAATATTAAATCTATTCTATTTTACATTTATTGCTAATTATTTAACTTTAGTATAGTCCTATTAAATTTAAATATAATAGACTATTTCTATTAGCTAATGCATTTATATTTATTAATTTATTTTTCATCATAACCTTAAAATTATATAATATATATAATACAAATTTATTAAATGAAATATTATTAGTAATTTTTGAATTATTGATTCAATAATAATAAAAAAACTATGTTAAATAGAAAAAATAGTCATTTTAGTGATTAATTTTTGAATACAAAATATTAATTTACTATATAATATATAATTTTTAGATTTATTATTAGAAGAATATATGAATATATTAGTTTGCATAAAATAACATACAATATAGTTATTTAATAGGAACTATATTAATTTTAATAAATAGCAAATAAATTTTCCAAAAATATATATATTTATTTGATGCCATGGTTAAATTAAAATAATAGTATGGATAATTATTTCATTTAATAGATGAATTGGAGGATTAAATGATATTTAATTGTATAGGGAGTAAAGTGATACAAAATGTTAGTACGATAGGGTAAAGTGATATAATTGAAAGTACAAGGAGATTAAGTGATATTTAATGAGAGTATAGGGAGGTAATGTGAGATTTACCCTTGAAGATAGAACACTCTCTTGGAGATGCACTAAAGCTGCACTATTTTGTCAATAACCTTTTTTTGGTTATTTTGCTTGTTTTTCAATACTTTTTTTATGTAATTTTGTTTCTATAACTTCTTGTATATGTTTTTATTAATTCGAATATTGTAATAAATGGTTTTGAAAAAAAAAGAATATTTTAACTAATTTTGTATTTCTTTTAATCTAACAGAAAACAATATTAAAATTAATTCAATTAAATATGATAATCTTTTTAATTAAGATGATGTGTAATTTGAATAAGGGATAATTACAAAAAGTACCCCTGAGATTTAACCTAATTACAAAAAACCCAGTTAACTTTAAAACTTACAAAAAGTACCCGAGGTTTGATTTAGTGTTAAAATTAAGGGTAATTTGCAATAATTTTACAAATATGAAGGGGGATTTTGAAATATATTTCAAACCTCAGGGATACCTTTTGTAAGTTTTTAAGTTAGCTGGATTTTTTTGTAATCAGGTCAAACCTCAGGGGTACTTTTTTGTAATTACCCCTTTGAATAATAATATGTAAATTTAAAAGTATTATGAGATTTAAAATACCACATACAAAATTACAAAGCTAATTTAAAATTACTTCATAAAATTTGAAACATAAAATTACATATGTAATATGTTTATCAATTATAAAGTAATAAAACCCAATATTAAATGAATAAAACAAGGAATATGTTGGGTATCTATCAGCCTCAAGAAGCATAAACCAACAACAAATGAAATGATTTGGGACTAATAGATCCTATTTATGGTTAAAAATTAACTCTATGACTCGATAAAGAAAATATGTACTATAAAGATATATACAAAATGATATATCGCAGTATGGGCAAAAGCCCTAAAACTTCAAGATCTGAAAGATTGCCTCAGGAACTGAGTACCCCAAAGAATCAGTTACCACAAATCAAGCCTAGAGAACCAAGACGGAAAACACAAATCTTCGCCAACACATGAAAGCCTCCAAAACCCGAAGTATCTCACCCAAAACCCTACAAAGACCCTCAACCCACCAAGAAAACCTAACTCACTCAGAAGTAGGTCTCGTACATGGAAATGGTGGACGAGAACAAGAAACACTCAGTTCTATAACAAGCACTCAGAAATTCACACAAAACCTCTGAGAGATTGAGTTTTCGAGAGAGAAACCATTCGAGAGAGAGAAGAACGATCGAGAGCTTTGGAAAGAGAATAAAAAACTTGCAAAGTTCTAGGATTGGTTGGTAGGGTTTAAGTAAGGTGAGCCAACAATCGAGATTAGACCAAGTGAATAGACGATCAAGATCACACTAAGAAGGATCCACGGAAGTCCCATTCGGGTGCCATAGTCTGAACATGTGACCCGAATAGACAAATGGGTAAGACACATATGGGCTAGTGGCATGTGGGCTGCATTTGTGGTCTTTCATTAGTTAAAATAATGGCCAAACAAAATGGGCCAAAATTTCAACATAATAATATTATGTAATATTCCTTTTTAGTGCATGTAGGGTGTAAGATGCAAACTGCTGGAGATATTAGACTGCAAACTCTGCACAAAATAAGTGTGCACAATATGCACTAAAGTGGTTCAAATTGCTGAAGAGGCTCTTAATTAATTAATTCAATGTTTTTTGTTGTGCTTCTCTAATTTGTTTCTCTTCGACTTTATAAGACTAAGTTATTTATCCTTCGTTGTTCATGCAGAACATTGTTGAAAGGATCTGGTCTTTTTCTCAAAAGATTCCAGAATCCATTTGTATTCTATCAGCATCGGGTACAATCTCCAGTGCAGAATTATACATCCCAGCCTCGCGTGGAGGTGTTATACGATATGAGGCATGATCTCAATTTCTAAATTCTAATTATTTGATGTTATGCATGAAAAAAGAAATCAAATATGTTTGTTTGGCTTAATTTGCTGCACTTTCAAGAAATTTAATTTGGTGTATATATATATATATATATGCTTATGCCTGAACTTTTATTCCATTTCCACATGGCCATTAATTTGCCAGCCATATGATTTTTACTTGTCTTTTGTCATCAAATTGGCTCATTCTAATCCCATCATGAGGATATTACAAAATTTTCAGCTAATGTAAACATCACATTTTGCAAAAAAAAAATCATGTAATTTTATAAACATCTGATCTCGATTTTAATCATGCAAAATATGCACGGTTTGCAAAATATAGTATTAAAATTTTAAATTTGGTCCTAATTTCGCTGGAAATTGGGGACTATATAAATATGTCGTTCACATGATTAATTCTAGTGATATTAGTAAAATTTTCCATTATTACATGACCCTTTTTTTTTTTTGCAAAATATCATTTTTACAGGATTGTTTTGCTAATGCCCTATAATTACGCGACTAATTTTGCCCCACCATTTATGACAACAGAATAAGTAGTTGCTCCTCTATATGTACCACATATACATGTACTGCTGCCATGCTAGAGTTAGATTTGATTAGGCATTAAAAATATATTTATGTAATTCCTCTATCTCTCATTATATATTCTCCTCTACAGGGCGAGTTTTCAATCGTGTATCGAACGGATCGCACACTTATGGTAAAAAAGGGGTGGCAAAATTTGCCTTCGTAGTGTTCAATTGGCAAATCCTGGACGGGCGGTTTTACGGTGGTGCTGTTGCAGGCTCACTAATTGCTAGGGTGCCAACTACGGTAAGATCAAAATTTCCTCTCGATATATCTATATCTATATCTATGACATTTTGTTTCCGTTTAGCTTTTGTCCGGAGAACATTAGGTTTTATATTGGACGTAATTGCTTTCTACAATATTGAAAGTTTATTTTCTTTTCGTCACATCTAGACCCATAGAGTGGGTCTATGGCGTGACAACTGGTATCATGTCCCTGAGGGTACTATATATTAGCGGGAAGGTCCGATCTCATGTGTACATACATGGGCCTATCCAGAATTGTGAAGGAGTGCGATGAGGACGTCGCATCTCCTGCCATAGGTTGTGAGAAGATATCTTAAGTGTTTATAAGTAGATATAATATACTTTTTCTAGCGACTTGGGTTAACCATTTTCAGAGAAGCAGTATGAATGTGAAAATAACTGCAGCAAAGCCTGTTATTGGGGGTTCCCAACTATTTTCAAAAGTCTCTGTTTTTTTTTTTTCTAAACTATCCTTTGTACTAATGATCAACCATTTTAATTTGTGGCATTAATTAGTTTGAAACTTTATTCTCTTTTCAGTTCTAGTTCGAAATTCACTAAGATCTCATTAATTACCTTTTCTTTTCCAGCTTATCATTGCTACATTCAAACAGAATTTGAGGAAGCAACCGACTGTAAGGCCACAACGCCTTGAAACTCCAAAGCCTAACAAAGGCACAGTCACTGCTCCACCGCAGGCCGAAAGTAGCAAACAAGCAGCAGCTGCTGAAGGTAAAGTTGTAGCAACTGCTTAAGCCCGTCACTGCTGATGATCCGGTGGTACACGATCAAGCGGTCGTAAAGGACCCCAATGTGAGCAATGCTTCGTCTCCTCAGCCTGTTGAGATTGTTGCTGAAACGGAAGGTGTTACGTTGTCCGATGTTGAAACTGGAGTTGCTACTGATTAAGGAAGAAATGGATTTGAAAAACTTATTATGTCTTTTTAAGTTTGGAATAAAAACATTTGTTTTGTTTTGGGTGAAGTTTAAGGTTTGAACAATTATGTTTGTTTGTTGTTAGGGGGGGCTCATCATGGCTTGCTGTTGTATGATATGTATTTGAATTTTGAACTGCATATGTTGTTTGATTTGGGTTTGATGTGGTTGAATTGTAGTTATTGATAGTTAGGGCCTTTGCCAAAGGAATGGAATGAGAGTTGCTCTCTCTGTTTTAGTTTCATCTTGTGTTCTATATTACATATTTGTGTTGATGGTGGTCATTTCTACACACTTTTTAATAGCAAAACATTTTTCTACTCACTTTTAATAAAAGCATATTTCTTACCCATTTTTTGGCTGAAAAGACGAAACAACTCCTTAATTATTTCTTCTTCCTTCTTCATTTTCTTCTTCTTTCTATATTCTTCTTCTTTCTCTCAAATTTTTCTTTGCTACTAGTAAAGTGCACGTGCGTTGCACGTGAACCATATTTCTTTTATTTAATTAAATAAGTCATTAATGTAATATATATAATTATAAATATTGGTCATATTGCACAATGTAATTTGACTTAAATAGAAATTTGTAAAATTTAAATAAAATGTTTGCAAATAAGTCTCATATTGTGTAACACATAACTCATTTCATTAATGTCAATTGTACATTTTAAAGAAATAAAAACAAAACATGGTAATTGTAGAAATGCTTCATGAAATGATAAGGAAGCTTTAATTTTTTTAAACCACATGAGCAAAAACTTAAAGAATACTTTAGAATGAAAAAATATTCTTAGAGACATAATTGTTTCTAAGAATTGAATTGTAGAAAACAATGATTTTTTTTATTACATATCTTGGGAGGGGAGGATGATGAGAATCGAACTCATACTATAGTTGAACTTGAAAGTACTAACCATCCAACACTATTTGATTCCCATGAAATTATCATAAAGTACCTATAAATAAAGAAATTTGGTGCATGAATTCAAGTTGCATGTAGTCTTCTCTTGCTTTACTTTGTCATAGTCCTCTTCGTACTTGAATTTGATGCGTTTTTTTTCATTGTTGTTGTTTCCTTCTTTTTATCATTACATTTTTCCATGTTATCTATATAATTCGCTCGAGCATGAATGATAGACATATTTTGTGTTATCTTTGTGTCAGTCTTTCAAAGGGATTAATAGTAAGTGAAAATGAGTGAATATAATATCTGAAATTTTTCATAAGAAACATATTAGAGTAAGAAAAATCTCTAGCAAATGAAATAAAAAATATTCCTAGGCAATTGCATCATAAGTTTTCGGTCTCTAATCTCCTTTTCTTTAAACACGGATCTCACATTCCCAATAATGTTATTTTACGTACAATATGAATGGCTTGTTTAAAAAATAATATTGTTATTACACACATAACACTCACTTGATTTAATGAAATATCATTGAAATAGAAGTTTGAATTCAATACTCCTCCTTTGACCTAATGACCATATAGGAATCCCCAATTTCAAAGAATTTCACTAGGTAACCAACTATAGATCAAACATTTTGAGACTAATACAATCAAATAACTGATTAAAAAGAAATTGACAAACAAACATTAAAGAATATTTAAAGAGAAAATTCGCAAATGTAGAAAAATTGAATTAAAACAAATATGCGAGAAATAGAAAGCATGGAATAAAGAGAAAAGATCAAATCAATCAGATTTCCAATGTCCACAAAAATCAAACTTGATTTACATATTAACAAATTTGGCGAAAATATGTTGCATGTAGATATTTCAGCCAAAAATTTTCAATTCTTTCAATCAAATAAGCTGAAATCAAGAGTTTTTTGAAAATTACAAAATTCTTTTGCAAAATATGATTTTTGAATGACCGTTATTACCAAACCTCTAAATCTTTCAGTAAAAATGCACTTTGGCCCTTTATTCTTTAAATCATTGATATTTCAAGTATTTTATTGGATTATCAATTTTTCTTATCTTGTGTAAAATTAGAAAACAAGCTGATTGTTAAGAGTGGGTAAAACTAAGACATTAATAACATTAATTTAATTTAATCTGTTCTTTAAAATTAAATAGTGAAGACAATACATTAAAAAAGTGAATATGATATTTCTCTTGCTCAATTCTGATCATTATGCAATTTTTCACTTTAAAACAATTTCATAATGTTTGCACATATCCAAACTTGTACATCTACAAAAAAAAAAAAAAAAAAAAATTACACTTAATTAATGAGTCAAGAAAAGAAGAAATTTTTACACACTCTATTTTTGTGTAATTCAAAGGCATAAATCTTTGACCTCCATAAAGTTGTATTCAATTTTGTCTCCAATATATTCTAATATGCATCTTTCATATTTTTATATTTCTTTAAAACCGTTTTTAAGGATGTGCATTAGGAAACAATTAATCAACCTTTTTAACATCTCATTTTGAAATTAAATATAGTGGGTCTTTTTTTAGTCTTTTTGACCAATTGAAAATCTTTTTAGACATCTTTTTCAAACACATATTTTTAGTCATTTTGGGGTGCGAAATGATAAAGTTGCCCTTTAGTAGTTTTACAACCCATTTTTGAGTCACAACATAACCAAACACTCGAAAAGCACAAAGTGAACCCCCAAAAGTCGGGAACCGCGACTTGGACGATGGCGACCGAATCGACGGCGGCGACCGCATCGACCTCTATAGTTTTTTTTGTTAATTTCATGTTTATTTATTTATTTAGTCTATAGTTGTTTTAGGTTATGATTTTTTGTAGTTTTTGTAGAAATTGTAGAGTTTTAAATGGATTTGGTGTTGGTGGGTGAGCTTGGGATGTTGTTAATGGCGAAAAGTGGCTTGGGGAAGAAGACGATGTATTCCTGTAACTCGCAATCCTCAAGTAACTCGATTTTGAGTTACATGTAACTCGAAATCGAGTTACTTGTAACTTGCAATATGAAAAAAAATAAAAAGATAATGATATAATATTTACATCGAGTTAAATGTAACTGGATACCCAATAATTGGGATATAAATCAATCAAACCAACAATAACTCGATATCGATTCTTGTTCAATCTTCTCTCACTTATTATAACAAGTTATTTTGTTTTTCTCCAAAAACTTAATTCACATAACTTTTCGTTTTAAATACGTTTTGCATGTATAGTATATCAAATTAATTCTCTTTTCGATATCTATAATTCAACACCCATATTGCATATTTAAAAATGGAAAATACATGTTCGATTTTCTAAAAAGTTTGAAAGAAAGAGTAAAAAGATACATAGAGATAAGTGAAAAGAGAGAGAAATAATCCAAGTATCAAACAAATATGCTAGAAGGGTATGAATGTCATTTTACACTCCAAAATGGCTAAAAAGATGTGTCTACAAAAAATAGCTATTTTTCATCTTTACATTTTGTAAATGACTATTTTGTACCATTTCCACAATTAAATATGTAATATTAACAACAAATTTTCCATCAAAGTAGTCATGATTTAATCATGAATACTACGAACATGTTAAAGAAGAATTTTGACATGAAAGATATGGGATTATCGATGTTATATTAGAGATTAAAATCTCTAGAACTTCACATGGAATTGTCATGTGACAATCCCATTATGTCGAAAGTATACTTAGAAATTTTAATGCCTTTGATAGTCCTCTGGCTAAGACACCTGTAGATCTAAGTCTACACTTGGCCAAGAATAGAGGCGAACAGTTTCTCAATTTGGGATATGAAAGGGTAATTGGCGATCTGATGTACTTAACAAATTGTACACGTCCGGACATTGCATATTCATTGAGTAAGCTAAGTAGGTTCACAAGTAACCCGAGTATGGGTCATTGGAAAGCCGTGACAAGAGTACTTAAATATTTAAAGTATACCATGAACTATGGAATACTTTATACGAGATATCCAAAGTATTAGAAGGAAAGCGTGATGCCAATTGGATATCAAACACAAAATACTCCAAGTCCACAAGTGGATATGTTTTCACAATAAGTGGGAGATCGTGTCGTGGAAGTCTTCTAAGCAAACGTGCATAGATCGATCCACTATGGAATCGAGTTTATTGCTTTAGATAAACCTGGAGAAGAAGCATAATTGCTTAGAAACTTCTTAGAGGATATTCCTGTGGGAATAAACTGGTGCTTCTTTGTTTTGATACATTGTGATAGTCAATCGGCAATTGGAAGGGCACAAAGTAGTATGTATAATGGTAAGTCTAGACATATACGTCGAAGACATAATACCATTAGATAGTTGATTTCAAATGGAGTTATTTCGGTTGACTACGTGAAGTCAAAGGAAACCTTATGGATCCACTTACAAAATGTATAAATCGAGATCAATTGCATAAAGCTGTTAAGGGAAATGGGTTTAAAATCCACAAACTAAAGAATGTTCATAGCGGTAACCCAACCTTGTGAATTGGAGATCCCAAGATCTTGGTTCAATTGGACAACTAAGTTATGAATGTTCAATTTGAACACTTGGAAAATGTGTTAGCTCATTCTGAAACTTCAAGTGAAATAGAAACCCCATTTGAATGTGGTGAGGTTAAGTTTAAGACTTTTAATGATTCCTATATCGAAAAGTGGAGTATGACAGGATACTCTTCAATAGGAGATCACCTATATAAGTGAGAAGTAATGACCGCTTCAAAGAAACACTTATGAGTCAAGATATGGTCTAAGGCCAAAATGAACACAACGTGAGAACAAGTGTTAGAATTATTATTGTGTAAGTATTGTTGTCTCGGTTTACACAAACATCCGAGTAGTTCAAGACATCGCATCACTAAGCGGCTAGTACATCCGATAGTATTTTACTAAGGAAGGTTCAAAGCCACAAGCTACCTATCCAGATGCAATAAACAAATCCGAGACTTTCAAGCGAATATACATACACGCATGCATTAATTTCATTCATGTGGGGATTATTGGAATTTGGTTATACAAAATGGGTGTTGACCCAATTTTGACCAAATATTTAAGTGGTTGTAATTAGTAAAAAATGGAATTAATTTATTTGTAAAAATTTTACTAAGTGAGTAGATGAGAATAGCATTTGGAATTTCTCAAAACCAATTTCGGGTGAATAAGATTAATCTAGAAGTTAGCCACTTAAAACTAGAAAGTGGTATGGAAAATGGAAAATATGCGGAAGGAGAAATGCTCCATCCCACATAGGAGAAAAAGCCAAAGTTTGTTCACTTTATAAATCCCAAGTTGGATATATGGGTTTGGGCCTTGGGGGCATCCAAGTTTTTAAGCGGGTGAGGACCTACATGTTTGTGAGTTTGGTTCAAAATACTTGCTCGTTCCGCCGCCCGCCCATCGGCTCGGGTGGTCCAGGCCGCGGGTCATGGGCCTAGGATTGGGCTTGGGCTTGGAGGCCCTTATACTTTTTGGACCAAAATTATTTAAACCCTTTAAAATTAATTAATTAATTAAAGATTTCCAAGCTATTTGGAGTCTTGGCGCACGCACGGCCGCGTCTTGCTTGAACGTGTATCAAGTCGAAACTTTGCACTTGCGCCGTCCGCAACCAAGCACGCACACGCACGCGAGCCGTGTGCCAGGTCATGCGTCAATGCGAACATCACGGATAGATGCACTTCGAGCAACTAGTGCACATTTTGGTTATAAACATGTCTTTTCGGGCCAAAAGACACGATCTTTCCATTCGGGCACCTTGACGCTTATATAATCGGACCCTGCAGATGAAAAACGAAGACAAAATATCAACCTAATAATCGAATCATTTGCATTATAGCATATTGATTTCACTTCCTTCAAAGCTTGAAAGCTTCAAACACTTCCTCGTTGTTATTTGTAGTTTCGACTTTGCAAGTCTTTATAAAGTCGAAGCAGTTAAAGTCATTGTATCTTAGGGATGAACCCGGAACCATAAGCACTTATTATACGGGGTATTTTTTGCAGATTGTATCAAATACAAAGCTTGACTAAGCCAAAAATATCCAAAGACTTGGCCATTTTTTAAAATAAGCAAACCTTCCTACAAACAATTTTAATATACTAAAATCATTAATTTATAATAAAAAATAGAAAACTTTAGCTAAGCTAACGTCGTTGCGCCATTTCTAGCGCAAACTATTCAAATCTTCAAAAGCGTAGCGATCTTTGGAGCAAGTTTTTTGCTCCAAATTGAAGATATAACACTTATTGGAGATGCTCTAATGTTGCAATTGTATTGGCAATACCTTTTTTTTTGTTATTCGCATTTTGTTTTGGCAATACTTATTTTTATGTTATTTTGTTTCTTTAACTTGTTATATATGTTATTATTAATTTTTAATATTGTAATTATTGTATTTATTTTAATCTAATAGAAATTAATATTAAAATCATTTATGTTTCATGTGATAATCTTTTAAATAATATGATGTGCAATTTGAATAATAATATATAAATTTAAATGTTGGGGATACAATCGGAAACGACTTCACTCCTTACACAATTGCAATTCTAGAAGGAGAGGTAATTAACATTTTATTAGACCATACATCGATCAGCCTAAGTAAGTGGCGTTGGGTCTTTGAAATTTATTCTCCGGCGTTGCGTCACTTTGTGGTGATAAGTTTGGATTTTTGCACAATGCAACGACATTTCAAGATCATTTCAAGCGATTTGCACTATTTTAGTGCAAAATCGCATCTCATCTCTAGATTTATACTAAATTCTTAACCAAAAAAGAAATATTCCATAATATTCCATTCTACAAAGATATTTTAAGAAACTAAAATCATTAATTTATAACAAAAAAAAAAGAAAAAATATAGCGACTAAAATGTAAAAGCATTTCTTGCACAAAGCTTTTGAGATCATCAAAAACGCGAGAATTTGTACGATGTTGAAGTAAGTTTTTGCTCCAAATTGAAGATAGGATAAATCTCACTTTGCTCCCTTATACTCTCTATTATCACTTTACCCCCTTGTACTCTCAATTGTACCACGTTAGCCTCTTATACTCTTAATTAGTATCACTTTATCTCCTTATGCTTTTAAAATATTATTTTATGCTCATATACTCAAAAAATGACCATTTTATCTTTACCTATTAGTTTTATTAAAATTACAAAATTATTTTAAAAGTATTTAATATAATAAACTTGTATTTATTTGCTAAATTAATCTTCACAACTTGATTAATTAAAAGCTTAATATTAAATCTATTCTATTTTACATTTAGTTGCTAATTATTTAACTTTAATATAGTCCCTATTAAATTTAACTATAATAGACTATTTCTATTAGCTAATACATTTATATTTTTAATTTATTTTTCATCATAACCTTAAAATTATATAATATATATAATACAAATTTATTAAATGAAATATTATTAGTAATTTTGAATTATTGATACAATAATAATAAATAAAAACTATGTTAAATACAAAAAAATAGTCATTTTAGTGATTAATTTTTGAATACAAAATATTAATTTACTATATAACACATATTTTTAGATTTATTATTAGAAGAATATATGAATATATTGGTTTGCATAAAATAACATACAATATAGTTATTTAATAGGAACTATATTAATTTTATTAAATAGCAAATAAGTTTTCCAAAACAATATATATTTATTTGATGCCATGGTTAAATTAAAATAATAGTATGGATAATTATTTCATTTAATAGATGAATTGGAGGATTAAATGATATTTTAATTGTATAAGGGTAAAGTGATACAAAATGTTAGTACAAGAGGGTAAAGTGATACAATTGAAAGTACAAGAAATTTAAGTGATATTTAATGAGAGTATAGGGGTAAAGTGGGATTTACCCTTGAAGATAGAACACTCTCTTGGAGATGCTCTAAAGTCGCACTATTTTGTCAATAATTTTTTTTTGGTTATTTTGCTTGTTTTTCAATACTTTTTTATGTTATTTTGTTTCTATAACTTTTTGTATATGTTTTTATTAATTCTGAATATTGTAATAAATGGTTTTGAAAAAAAAAGAATATTTTAACTAATTTTGTATTTCATTTAATCTAATAGAAAACAATATTAAAATTAATTCAATTAGATATGATAATCTTTTTATTTAAGATGATATGTAATTTGAATAATAATATGTAAATTTAAAAGTATTATGAGATTTAAAATACCACATACAAAATTATAAAGCTAATTTAAAATTACTTTATAAAATCTTTGAAACATAAAATTACATATGTAATATGTTTATTAATTATAAAGTAATAAAACCCAATATTAAATGAATAAAACAAGGAATATATTGGGTATCTATCAGCCTCAAGAAGCATAAACCAACAACAAATGAAATGATTTGGGACTAAATAGATCCTATTTATGGTTAAAAATTAACTCTATGACTCGATAAAGAAAATATGCACTATAAAGATATATACAAAATGATATATCGCAATATAGGCAAAAGCCCTAAAACTTCAAGATCGAAAGATTGCCTCGGGAACCGAGTACCCCAAAGAATCGGTTGCCACAAATCAAGCCTAGAGAACCAAGACGGAAAACACAAATCTTTGCCAACACATGAAAGCCTCCAAAACCCGAAGTATCTCACCCAAAACCCTACAAAGACCCTCAACCCACCAAGAAAACCTAACTCACTCAAAAGTAGGTCTTGTACATGGAAATGGTGGATGAGAACAAGATACACTCGGATCTATCACAAGCACTCAAAAATTCACACAAAAATATATTGAGAGATTGAGTTTTCGGAAAGAGAAACCATTCAGAGAGAGAAGAACGATCGAGAGCTTTGGAGATCCGAGAATAAAAACTTGCAAAGTGAGACTAGGATTCGGTTGGTAGGGTTTAAGTAAGGTGAGCAGACAATCGAGATTAGACCAAGTGAATGGACGATCAAGATCACACTAAGAAGGATCCACGGAAGTCCCATTCGGGTGCCATAGTCGAACTGTGACCCGAATAGACAAATGGGTAAGACACATATGGGCTGCATTTGTGGTCTTTCATTAGTTAAAATAATGGCCAAACAAAATGGGCCAAAATTTCAACATAATAATATTATGTAATATTCCTTTTTAGTGCATGAAGGGTGCAAGATGCAAACTGCTGGAGATATTAGATTGCAAATTCTACACAAAATAAGTGTGCACAATGTGCACTAAAGTGGTTCAAATTGCTGAAGAGGCTCTTAATTAATAATTCAATGTTTTTTGTTGTGTTTCTCTAATTTGTTTCTCTTCGACTTTATAAGACTAAGTTATTTATCCTTCGTTGTTCATGCAGAACATTGTTGAAAGGATCTGGTCTTTTTCTCAAAAGATTCCAGAATCCATTTGTATTCTATCAGCATCGGGTACAATCTCCAGTGCAGAATTATACATCCCAGCTTCGCGTGGAGGTGTTATACGATATGAGGCATGATCTCAATTTCTAAATTCTAATTATTTTCTTTATTTGATGTTATGCATGAAAAAAGAAATTAAATATGTTTGTTTGGCTTAATTTGCTGCACTTTCAAGAAATTTAATTTGGTATATATATATATATATATATATATATATATATATGCTTCTGCCTGAACTTTTATTCCATTTCCATGGCCATTAATTTGCCTGCTATATGATTTTTACTTGTCTTTTGTCATCAAATTGGCTCATTCTAATCCCATCATGAGGATATTACAATATGTTCAACTAATGTAAACATCACATTTTACAAAAAAATCATGTAATTTTATAAACATCTGATCTCAATTTTAATTGTGCAAAATATGTACGGTTTGCAAAATAGTCAAGTATGAAAATCTCAAATTTGGTCCTAATTTCACCATAATTTGGGGACTAAACGTGTCGTTCACATGATTAATTCTAGTGAAATTAGTAAAATTTTCCATTTCAACTTCACCCTCCCAGAAAATTTGTTCCTCGTTTTGCCCTGGACAAGATTTACTGCACCCCATTAATTGCACTCCACTGCAACATTGAAAATTTTTATGTTCACAATTGGATTTATAATTAGTTGAGTCCCATTTTAAGTTCTCTCTTAATTATTCATCAATGTGAAATGATGTTGAAGACTCTCATTGTAATTAGTACTGAATGTCCATTATGGAAATACTATTATGCTGCATTTATAAAAATTGAGGCTTAAAATAATGGTGCTGGTTGATTCTCAAATGTTTATAATATTTCATAATTTATCTTGTTTTACATTTTGTGTAACTAATTCAGCCATTATTCTTGAAAGTGTAGTCATCTATGTCATCTAAGTGTTTGTTGATTTGACTAAATCGACTTTGAAGCATTTCAGGAGACTATTAATACATTTTAGGGAGAATGTTAATACTTTTTAAAGGACCGCTAATACATTTCAAGGGGAAAACTATTGTTTTTTAGAAATTTGTAAAATTTAAATAAAATGTTTGCAAATAAGTCTCATATTGTGTAACACATAACTCATTTCATTAATGTCAATTGTACATTTTAAAGAAATAAAAACAAAACATGGTAATTGTAGAAATGCTTCATGAAATGATAAGGAAGCTTTAATTTTTTTAAACCACATGAGCAAAAACTTAAAGAATACTTTAGAATGAAAAAATATTCTTAGAGACATAATTGTTTCTAAGAATTGAATTGTAGAAAACAATGATTTTTTTTTTATTACATATCTTGGGAGGGGAGGATGATGAGAATCGAACTCATACTATAGTTGAACTTGAAAGTACTAACCATCCAACACTATTTGATTCCCATGAAATTATCATAAAGTACCTATAAATAAAGAAATTTGGTGCATGAATTCAAGTTGCATGTAGTCTTCTCTTGCTTTACTTTGTCATAGTCCTCTTCATACTTGAATTTGATGTGTTTTTTTTATTGTTGTTGTTTCCTTCTTTTTATCATTACATTTTTCCATGTTATCTATATAATTCGCTCGAGCATGAATGATAGACATATTTTATGTTATCTTTGTGTCAGTCTTTCAAAGGGATTAATAGTAAGTGAAAATGAGTGAATATAATATCTGAAATTTTTCATAAGCAATAGCATATTAGAGTAAGAAGAATCTCTACCAAATGAAATAAAAAATATTCCTAGACAATTGCATCATAAGTTTTCGGTCTCTAATCTCCTTTTCCTTAAACACGGATCTCACATTCCCAATAATGTTATTTTCTGTACAATATGAATGGCTTGTTTAAAAAAATAATATTGTTATTACACACATAACATTCACTTGATTTAATGAAATATCATTCGAAATAGAAGTTTCGAATTAAATACTCCTCCTTTGACCTAATGACCATATAGGAATCCCCAATTTCAAAAGAATTTCAGTAGGTAACCAACTATAGATCAAACATTTTGAGACTAATACAATCAAATAACTGATTAAAAAGAAATTGACAAACAAACATTAAAGAATATTTAAAGAGAAAATTCACAAATGTAGAAAAATTGAATTAAAACAAATATGCAGAAATAGAAAGCATGGAATAAAGAGAAAAAGATCAAATCAATCAGATTTCCAATGTCCACAAAAATCAAACTTGATTTACATATTAACAAATTTGGCGAAAAATATGTTGCATGTAGATTTTTCCAAAGCAAAATATTTCAATTCTTACAATCAAATAACTGAAATCAAGAGTTTTTGAAAATTACAAAATTCTTTTACAAAATATGATTTTTTGAATGACCGTTATTACCAAACCTCTAAATCTTGATAGTAAAAATGCACTTTGGCCCTTTATTCTTTAAATCATTGATATTTCTAAGTATTTTATTGGATTATCAATTTTTCTTATCTTGTGTAAAATTAGAAAACAATCGATTGTTAAGAGTGGGTAAAACTAAGACATTAATAACATTAATTTAATTTAATCTGTTCTTTAAAATTAAATAGTGAAGACGATACATTAAAAAAGTGAATATGATATTTTTCTTGCTCAATTTACAGTCATTATGCAATTTTTCACTTTAAAACAATTTCATAATGTTTGCACATACCCAAACTTGTACATCTACAAAAAAAAAAAAAATTACACTTAATTAATGAGTCAAGAAAGAAGAAATTTTTTACACACTCTATTTTTGTGTAATTCAAGGCATAAATCTTTGACCTCCATAAAGTTGTATTCAATTTTGTCTCCAATATATTCTAATATGCATCTTTCATATTTTTATATTTCTTTAAAACCGTTTTTTAAGGATGTGCATTAGGAAACAATTAATCAACCTTTTTAACATCTCATTTTGAAATTAAATATAGTGGGTCTTTTTTTAGCCTTTTTGACCAATTGAAAATCTTTTTTAGCCATCTTTTTCAAACACATATTTTTAGTCATTTTGGGGTGTGAAATGATAAAGTTGCCCTTTAGTAGTATTACAACCCATTTTTTGAGTCACAACATAACCAAACACTCGAAAAGCACACAGTGAACCCCCCAAAAATTCGGGAACCGGCGACTTGGACGATGGCGACCGAATCGACGGCGGCGACCGCATCGACCTCTATAGTTTTTTTTGTTAATTTCATGTTTTTTTATTTATTTAGTCTATAGTTGTTTTAGGTTATGATTTTTTTATAGTTTTTGTAGAAATTCTAGAGTTTTAAATGGATTTGGTGTTGGTGGGTGAGCTTGGGATGTTGTTAATGGCGAAAAGTGGCTTGGGGAAGAAGACGATGTATTCCTGTAACTCGCAATCCTCAAGTAACTCGATTTTGAGTTACATGTAACTCGAAATCGAGTTACTTGTAACTTGCAATATGAAAAAAAATAAAAAGATAATGATATAATATTTATATCGAGTTAAATGTAATGGATACCCAATAATTGGGATATCGTCAATCAAACCAACAATAACTCGATATCGAGTTCTTGCTCAATCTTCTCTCACTTATTATAATAAGTTATTTTGTTTTTCTCCAAAAACTTAATTCACATAACTTTTTCGTTTTAAATACGTTTTGCATGTATAGTATATCAAATTAATCCTCAATTCAACACCCATATTGCATATTTAAAACGAAAAATACATGTTCGATTTTTAAAAAGTTTGAAAGAAAGAGTAAAAAGATACATAGAGATAAGTGAAAAGAGAGAGAAATAATCCAAGTATCAAACAAATATGCTAGAAGGGTATGAATGTCATTTTACACTCCAAAATGGCTAAAAACGATGTGTCTACAAAAAATAGCTATTTTTCATCTTTACATTTTGTAAATGACTATTTTGTACCATTTCCACAATTAAATATGTAATATTAACAACAAATTTTCCATCAAAGTAGTTGACATCTAAAGTCATAAATATATACAATCACACAATACATACATAAGTGTAATAGTAATCTCAGAAATAAGAAAAAAAAATCTAAGTCCTTCAGTGTTTTTTTTTTCCAATTGATATTGCAATATATAAGACCCATCAATATATGCAATTCGGGATTTTGTTAAATTTATACAGGTTTAATATGATTGAACAGAAGTAAATATCAAATAATTTAGGGTTACAAAAAGGAAAAAGTTGATTTAACATATAATATTTTATGAATAATAGTACATTTGAAAGTTAGCATAAACTTATCATCTTGCTCCATTATCTCAACCTCTGCAATTCAAATAAATATTATAATACGACATCAAACCTTCAAAACCAACTATTCTAAACGGTTGTTCATCTATGTTACCCTCTATATAAAGTTCTTCCAAACTTCCCATTCTCATACAACAATCAAGAAAACCAAAATACAAACTAATTCATTTTCATAAATCCTTGTTTCTTACTATTGAAATTGTTGAAACAAGCAGAGAAAGAAAGGGAAAGCAACCCTTACTGGGGCTGTGACAATACAAGGTCCATAGAAAATATTAACCTCATTCTCAGTATAAGTGCTACCGCCAGCACCATGGAAACCACAGAACAAACTCTTCCCTTCTTCACCAGTTATTCATTAAAATTCAGTTCATCTAATAATTCCACACTCAAAGTGTTCTAAAACTTATAAAGTAGATGGAAAAACAAAGACAAGCAGACATCAAAGATACGCACCCATGGCAAGATTTCTACATATTGAATATAAGTATACACATGCAGACACACACCGACGATAGAAACATCCAAGAAAAATGCCGAAATCAAGAATAATAATCCAAATCAATATGATTCCAAATAAAAGGGTAAATAGACAAAACAAATACAAACAATCATCAAATATGAGCTCTCACATCAAAAGTTCAAAAGGGCACATATTATGAGAAAAAGTGTAAAATGATAGAAAAACTCAAGACATAAGAGATTATGTGTAAAATTGTGAAAAAACAGATTGCCTTCTGAATTTTAAGGAGAACTCACCATATCATATTCAAATTAAACAAATTGGAGAAATAACATATTAATTTGGAGAGGAAAACCAGTCTAATAATATAAAATTAGAAGAAAGTCCACTGATTTTATTTTTCGACATGCTTCATTCAAAAAAACAAAAACTTGTTCAAACTAATGGGCAAAAGGCTAAAAATTCAGACGTAGCATGCAAAAATATTTTCTCGAGTCTCTTTGTAATCTCAAAGAAAGCTTAACCAAGAGCAACATAGCTACATGTGAAGGGGCGTTATAAAGACCAGCAATCCACACATACAATTAAAATAATAACTAACAAATATGAATGGTTTTGTACTGCAAAAACAAACAACCACCAAAAATATCTTCATCACACCTTAAATAGCTCACACCTGTACAATTCAATGAAGTATATATTGTATATATAATCTTAAAAAAATAACTCATAAACTTGATAAGATTTTATTATAAATAAATTCAAATTTCACGGCCAGCTCAAAAAATGATAATTATAGGTATTGCCTTTCTAAGAAAATGAATTAATCACAATGCAAATAATTACACTTTCCACGTAAGTGGCCACTTTAACCAATTCAACACAAAGAAATTTGCACTGCTTCTTCCTCAATTCCAAACGGCCGTCTTAAAAAAATAATCCCGAAAAACAAAACAATCTAATAAAAATAAAGAAGGTTGCAAGTGAATAAGTGATAACCAGGGAATGTTCCACGAATGTTGTCGGACTTAAAAGTACCACAGAGTTACTCTAACTTTCAAAATACACTGAGGTAAACAACTGGCATTTCCAATTATCAGAATTTCACACATCTAATAGCCTATAATGTATAAAATACATAAGTAACTATTTAAAAAATAAAAATTTTAATTTTGTGCAGAATTGAGACTCAATTTATTTTTTCCTCTTAATCACCTCTTTCACTATTCCCCAAAGAATCCAACACCCCAATATTATTTTGTTGTTTAGCACTATACATACAGATAAATATGCATGACACAAATGATGATAATAGGAAAAGGAGAATAATAGAAAAGGGTTCCTATCTACTTCTCTTCACCTTTTATTTTTTCATGTCTTTGATTCAATAAACATTATTTCTTGTTAAATGTACGTCACTTATTCGCGAGAATTATTTTTTTGAATTTCCCTCACATTGCGAGAAATCATCTGGACCAGCCAAACAATTTTTGTGTCACAACCTGTTCCATAATTTACATCCGATAACAACACCCATTAAGGCCAACCATATATTGAGGAAGACCCTCAATTGCAAACAATATTTGAACTTGATCCGAGTAAATTTAGGTAGTGGAATTGTTTTGTCAAACAACGAAATTTGTGCATTTTTCACTTCACCTCATGTTTTTTAATTACATTTTATATGTTGTGAATTTCTATAAATCAAAGTCCAGACTATTCCTTTTTGCGGTTGAAAAAAATCAATAAGAAAATGAGAAGATGAAATAAGAAAATTTGCACTAACCATATATCAGAATAAAAGGAGAAGATGAACCGATTGGAAATCTACAATAATTGATTAAAAAAACTCTGCACAGATAAACCTATCAAAGAAAGAAATTCACAAACCAAATATTAAATAATATGAAAATAACTATCCACTAATCTGGCAGCTCTAATCACACTTTTCTTGTTCGGACATTTGATTGTACCTTGATAAAAATATTTTGTTGGTTGGTTTCACCACGCACTGAACGGAAAAGAAGATGCAGAATTTTAAAAGTTTCATAAAAAACCCGACAACTCTGATCATATTTTTCTGGTTGGTATTGCCGCTGAAAGGAAAGAAATTTCAGAATTTTTACAAAGTTTCAGCAAAAATTGGCAATTTGATCATATTTTCTGGTTTTGACTTTGGATTGTAACTTGGTATAAAGATATTTCTGGTTGGTTTTGCCGCTAGATGGAATAGAAATTACGGATCGATTGAAATAGATTTCTTTGGGAAAGATTTTTCTCAATTTTATTTTATCAACTGAAGAGACGTAACTAAAGAGCCATGAGATTCTATTAGGCAACTGAAGAGGCATGAGATTCTAATAGGTTAAGTAATTAAGTATAATTGGTTGTGTGTAACTACCCTATGAATATGACTGATTTTACTATTTCAATTTATAGACTCTGGGGTTATTTTAGTCAATCCAAATTTTTACAGAAACATTCTCCCTTTTAAGATAGTAGATTTTCTCAAGACGAGTTTGGTATGACTTTGGTACATGTCTGGGAACGCACCATTTGAACTGTTGAGGAGCTTTTTGAAAAATAGATTTGGAATGTTCATAATTAGGGGTGTCAATTTCAGACCCGACACGCAAACCCGACACGAACCTAACACGAAATTAATAGGTATTGGTCCATGCTTCGTAGGTCCAGGTCGAAATTGGGTCGAACCCGAATAACCTGCCAATTAAACAAGTCAGGTTCGGGTCAACCTACTATGACCCATTTTACCCGTCTAACCCGTTTGTGGATTTAAAAGAAAATTAAGTAAATAATTAATTGTAAGAAAAAACAACAAACAAGACATATACTTAAAACTTCAATGATAAAACCTCCTTAATTATGTATTTGTTATTATTATGCATATCTTTTTGAATATTGTCCTTAAAATATGATTAGTATGTTATGTTATTTATTCAATTATGTTATTTCTTTTTGTATGTTGTGAATTGTAATATTTTTTATTGATTGAATATTGTATGATAGTGATTGATTTTAAAAAAATAAAGTTATTCTTTAAAACTATTAAATATATATGAAATAATTTTATTAGACGGGTTACGCGGGTTGGGTCCGATTACCAGTGAAATAAGCAGGTCGGGTCCGGGTTCAAGATTCTGACACAAATAATTAAACAGGTCGGTTCCGGGTCGACTGTTTCTGACACGCGAACCTGCAAACCCGGACCCAACCCAAATTGATACCCCTATTCATAATGGCACGATCTTGACCAAAATAATGTAACTTTTGATTTCATGAAGAACTCCTTGAAAAACAGATTTGAAAAATACAAGTGATTGCGAAAAACATATGTGCGGCACGATCGTGTCCATAAAAACATATATGGAAACATGATTGTTTCGACTTTATGTTTGGCACGATCGTGCCATAACGAACATTTCCAAATTTGTATCTTAGATATAATTGTGTTCTGTACTTATTGCATTCAGGGATATGATCATGTCATGCCCATGTAATTGATAGCACGATTGTGCCGTGCTACTTTCAATGTGCCTCACCCTTTAGTAATGGTATTTTTGTCTTTACGGGTAACAAAAAATACTTTTTGTAAAAGTGGTAGAAAAGTAGTTTGATTGTCTTAAAAAGGTCAAAATAACTTTCAATTTAAGTTGATAAAAACATGGGTACTACATATTTTGCTTTTGGATCATTCACCCTGAACTATACCATATTTATGTATATAACATCTTCCATATCATGTAAATTGTAAGTACTATTCTTGTCATTATTTTGTATTTTTTTTTGTTTTTTGGTATGGATCGATTAGTATGCTTATTCTTATTGACAGTGATGAGGAGTGAGATGAATTATCAATATTAGGAGATGATCAGCCAATCTCCATTATCCTTATGTCAGTTCGTCTAATCATTATTGTTTAATTAGCTTTTGTCTTCGAAATTTGGTTTAAGCATGAATCATTATTATCTAAGTATCACTATTATTAATAAGATTTTGATTTTTTTTTTGTTATGAGTCACGTCTTGTTTTCCATCGGCAACTAGAAATGTTTTGGGAACTAGTAAGTTGATAAATTATTAGGATGATATGTTGATTTTGTTCCATGGTATTTGATTAAATTTTTACTAACCTTATGTATAAAACTCATGCCTATATTGTTTGATTTGACAGATGTCCAAAAAGTGTTTTATTACAATTTAAGTTGAACACACAAGTAACTTCCCTAGTTTTATTTAGAACTTGGGTTAAATATTGCCACTGATTTTATGTTTGATTGTGAGCTTGCAGCCTTAATGATTATAATAATTTAGGTGTTAGTTGGATAAATTGGACTTGTTACCCCTAATCATGTTTGGTCAATATCTAAATCACATATTTGCACATAAAGGTGGATCGAGTATACCTATTTGCAGCGGAACCGTCGATCCACATAGCCAGGATTTAACCCGTCTACAAGCCTCCTTTTGATCCATGATTAAGTCATCGACAAGCCTTCTCTTTGTTTGAACCCGGAACAAGATCACGAACCGCCTTTCTCGTTGGTGTAAATAATTACTAGAATTATTTACTTGGATATGCACACCTTAAACCTTTGTAGAACTTTGGCGATGCTCCAAGAAGAAAATCGTTGAGAGAAATTTTAGGAGAAAGATTATTCTTCATCCATGTAGGGGACGATATTTTTAATTGGACTGATATTGTAGGGAGAGATATCAATATATATCTCAATCTCATATCTCAGTTAGAGTCTTGATAGGAGAGATTTCTAGATAAACCTCATCTAAATAGGACTCTTTATTATCTCAAATATGGATACAACCTAATTGCACCCAATATCTCCCACTTATACATATTTGACACGCATTCAGATTACATCCTCATAATTTTCATCTCATGTCTCTTCTTTAATACAGGGAATAAGGCGTGTGACCAAGCGAGAAAGTAAAGGTGAGGAGAGTTATATTAAGTTATAACCAAACTAAAATAACTCTACAACACAATAACTCGTTGTGTACCCCAAACCAAGTGGTCGCACCCAGTCAGGCATCTCTAGATCCCTCAATGAAATAAATAGAGCATGCTCGACGCACTCGAATATGTTTCTACATTCATGACTAGTCAAACACACATTTCGACATAGTCGCCCGGGCTATGAATCATAGAACATAAGTGTGTTACCAACTTAATTCTTCCTTTAGCCCCACATGCCAATTAGTTTAGTCTTGACAGCTTTCCTAGACATGCTCTGACAGACCGAATCACACATGGCTATTAGATACATGCTAAAGTAGTGTCATCAAGCTTACACTTCATGACATGGTCCAAAGTCGCAAAGGGTACAAGAAAATAATATAGGCTCACACAGTGACGAAGCAGGGACCCATTCAGTCACTTTTCCATAGGCGGTCGCCTCAGAGCACATCTAGTATGAATACATTCTATGATGGAGCTCCCACTCAATTTAGGCATGTCACGCTCTAGACATCATACAAATCTTAGTCCAGTCGCTATTCAAGCGCCCGATCTGCATACTACTCGTAGTCACTCCCAAAGTGTCATACGATAGTTCGCACATGCAACTACAAACAGACTTTTATGAAGTTTGGACATACTTCATAATCGATCAACTCGGATCTCATCTTAACCTCTAGTTAAGGCGACTGTTAATTATACTTATTAACCTTCCTCACTGCTCTAGCGCGAAGGCGATCATTCGCAAACCTCCTTATGCGACACAATCTTTTAAGTCTTAATCTGCTCGCTCTCTTAGCGCCAGGGCGATTGCCAGTGTGAGAGGGCCAATCACAGCCTGGTGACAGCTCATAAGTTCAGTACCAAACATATAATGAGAATCCAACATATCTCATTAATCACATTATCTATCTACTCTACCTTAAAAGTCTGAAAATTTCTGTGAAATTTTGTTTAGACTAAACTAACCCTTGATTTTTTTTTAATTTCTAATGGTAGTTTGGTAATTTATGTTTAGACTAAACTAACCCTTGATTTTTTTTAATTTCTAATGGTAGTTTGGTAATTTATAAAATTGTAGATATGATTTATCTCCTAATTAAGTAAGCTATCAAAAACCTGAAATGCCATTTCACAGTTCACAAGATTATCTCCTCCTTGATCGATTTCTCTTATAGAAAAAGAATCTCAAAAATCGCAAGATCTCAAAAGTCACAAGATTTCACTCTATATTTTTTTTTGTCCTCCTCTCTAAAGTGGGATCAAATTCTGTGAATCTACATAAGGAAAAGTTTCTGAAAGGGAATCCAATTTACCAAATTTGGATTTCAAAATCTACCCCATGGATTAGGATTGTTTATTTGCTGCAGAGGTGGGTGAGGGACTGAGAGAATTGGAGCACAAGATGAGATATTCGGGAGTCCATTCGGGGTGTTGAGTTCGACGAAAGACTCATTCAACTCAAGCCTGATGGTATGCTTTCTATTTCTTTTTCTACATATAATTTCGATTTCAAAGTTTACTCCTGTAGATTAGGATTGATTTTTTATGGGATTAATAACACCATTGTTGCAGAGGTGGGTGAGGGACTAAGGGAATCAGAACACAAGACTTCCAGTGAGATATTCTGGAGTCCATTCGGGGTGTCGAGTTCGTCAGATTCATTCAACTCAAGCCTGGTGGTATGCGTCCTATTTCTTTCTCTACATATATTTTATTTACGAATGTTCCCCTATTTCTCTGAAATCATGTCCGTTAATCATCTACCATGACTATTAATATGTGATAATCTTTTGTCAGTTTTTTAAATTCTTTGTTCTTCCCTCAAAAAGAAAAAAATATTCTTTGTTCTTATGGAGGGCCTAGATTTTTGGTCTACCTACAAATAATTCTTTTTTTTTTACTTGTTTTATCTTCAACTTTCTTTTTAAATCTCAATACTTAGTGATTAAATCTAATGCTCCTTCTAACGTTTTACTAACAATATTAGAAATAGCTGGATCACAAGGTGGCCATATTTTAGCCGGATAAATTGCTTTAGTTTGCTTTTGTGAAGCTTACAGTAAATGAAAACATAATTCAAGTTTGTATAAAGAATGTCTTTAATGGAGTCAATATGAAATAAAAACTTATATTATTGGATTAGAAACTCTAATCGATCCTTCATGAATATATTTTTCCATGTCAAGGTTACACTAAAAATGAAAAACTTTATTTATTTTAGCATTTACTTGAAAGAACCAATAGTCTTTTTGTTGTGTTTGCTTTTATTTGTATTACTTCTTTATTTAATATATCATTAAATTTATTACATTCCGACAAAAAATTCACTTTAAATGCAGAGTCATTCAAACCGATACAAATGATATGTTGTTCCTGTCTTATCTATTCATATGGATTTCTATGTACGTGTTTCTGTACATGTATACACGTGAGTGTTTCTCCAAGTTGCTTAAATTTTAAATACTTAGCATGGGAAAAGGAATAAGAAAAGTTGGACAGGAAGCGCATGACCCTCCTGTTGGTAGTATTGTGCCTACGAAAGTAAATTCTTATGTAATTGACATTTTGAATAAAGTATTATTTTCATATATATCGAGCTTGCGTATGTCCATGAATTGTTTGACATTATAAATTGAGTGTTTAAGTTGTTAAACACAGAAAGATTCAATTTATAATTCAATTCAAAGAATTAAAGTCCACGATCGGTAAATAAATATGGACAATTTATTTTGATAATATCGACTCAATTTAATTGAAATTTATATTAACTTTGGTAATAAAATTGAGAATACATTTTCTAAATGTACTGGACTGGACCACGTGATATTAAATATTTAATTGACCAATAGATATTTAATTTCACTTGATTATCGTATGTGACACCTTAATCCTGAGTGGGTAATGAACTTTGATTACTAACTTGAATTCTTCGAGGCATCAATGAGTGAGATCAAATTGATGATCAATATCCCGATGCTTTGGGAATTAAAGTGAAATAACAAAGAACATATATATATATATTCACAATATGAAATCTGTCACCTATTTAATAGACATGATCATGATCTCATGTGTTCTTCTAATAGACAAGTAGAACCGAGCTCGGTAATTCGACATTTGTTGTTGAATTCATGATGTGATGGCAATCACATGGGGATCAGATAGGAGATGAGGATTGAGATTTATAAATATTAGAAAATGGATTTTGGTCATTTTATCATATTTCTAATATTTAGTTGATCAATGGGGGTGACATGTAAGATCGACAAATCGAGGATTTAATTATTGGCTTGTAATTTCAATTAGATTAAGAGTGCAATCTTATCCCTTTAGTGGAATGGAATAAGATTAATAAATTATTTTGATTGATCAAGAGTTGATTGGATCGAAATTAATTTATTGGAGCTTAGTCTAATTGGGTCCGATCAGTCCCTTTGGTGGCTCTAGAAAAGAACAGGAATAAATTATAAGAGTTATAATTTATTAATGCAAGTGTATTTAATTAAGTGGGTGATTGAGATAATTTTGGAAATAAGATAAATCATATGATTTGCCAATCAATATGATTTGATTTTTAATCGAGAATATTACCTAAAGTAATACTTTCCTTTTGGCAAAAGTTTTCATAGTTAATTATTTCTTCTTCCTACTTAATAACATTTATCGATCATTTTGTGCCCACACACACAAGAGAGATTCATACGCATTCTTGAGTTCTTGGAGAATTTGAAGAAGGCTTGAGGGTTTGGAGCGTGGAATTTTCTTTGAAGATTTTTGAAAGCACGCTACAAGGGTAATCTCGATTCTTTCTTGTTGCTACAAATTAATCAATTCATGTTAATACGCATTACGTTTCAAGATCCTATTCCGGATTGCTTGGATCACATAAAATCAATTTTTGTGATTGAGCAATTCGTTTGACTAACAATTGGTATCGTGAGAGCGCAGGTTTTGATATTGTTTTGCGTATTTTGAATTGATTAATTTGTTTTATGCATGTTTTAGTTGAGCGGTGTTAGGATTATGTGATTTATTTTGTTATTAGATTGAATGAGTATTAATTGTTGAACAACTTATGGCCCTAGTTTCAATTGTGAATATCTGTATTTGTATTTTCGAGTCTTGTAACAAAAGGGGTGGATTACGTCTCCATGTTTTCCCTTTTGATTTAAATTGTTGCACATAGAAATATGATTTTTTTGTGTAATTGTTTCTGCGAAATCGGAAATCTGCAAATCAATCTGCAATTGAACTATGGGGCCAAATTGCATCTTCTTCGAAAATCCAAGGGCCTTGCTGCAATTTTCTTAAAACCGCCATTGAAGGAGAGGAGAAGCTTGTGTGCAAGGCTGGTAAGCACCCAGGAGACTTCCAATGCCATCCGTGAAGATTATCGCCGCCTAAGGCGCTGCCTGGAACACCTAATCAAGGTTGTGGCGGCGGGAACCTGGACGGCAGCGAGATCTTCGGTGCGGCGTGGCTGTGGATCGGAGCCCGTTGAGTGCACGGTAGCCTTCTCCTATCCATTGACTTGGTGCGCGACTTTCGACGGCTGTTCGTGGCGGACGGCGACGAAGACGAGAAAGGCAACGAAATCTTGGTGGCCAATCGAGCGACATACGGCGAAACGAAGACGACGTTTTTTGTTGTTCTTCAGTTTGCACTTTTCCAGATTTTGGATTAATGGGCCTACTGGCTATTGGAGTTGGCCAATTGGGATACAACTTGGGCCTCTTACTTCATTGGGCTGAATGGTGGAAATGGGCTGCTGTTTGTTTTGAAAGGTTTCAAGATATGGATTGGACACTCTTGCAAATTGAAATTGAAGAATTGGGCGGGTTGTGGCTCAATTGAACTTTAATTTATTTGTAATTTTGTGTCTAGGATGGGCCATAAATTTGTTCTCGCTTTTTAATTATTGCTTTTATTGCTTTAATTATTTTGTGAATTAAATGTCATTCATATAACATGCCATATAGATCGCATGTACACCGCTCTAGGTACTATAATTTTAATATTTATTTTCTTTTCTAATTTTTAATTAGATTAGAAAATTTATGTTGTGATTAATAATTGGACCAAATTTTTTAAAACTTGGTTGGGAATTATTAATTTTTCTAAAAACCCAACATTGAAAATATTAAGTGAGAGAGGGTGCACTATTTTAGTGAGCCCACGGTCTCCTCTATTAGCCCATTAGTAAGAATATATGTTTGCCTCGTGCCAATGTTATTGGTCTCCTATAGGAGGCTACATTGTTTCGGTTATTAGATTGGGTCCATTTTTATGGTGATCAATTTTTAAGTTTTAATTAATTATGATTACCCTATAGGTGACGTAATTAATTTGATACTTAGAAATAATCAATATAGAGGTTATGCACTTAAATCAAAGACACCGGGGAATTCCTATAGAATATCCAAACGATGTCAATGATGGCAAATTATGCGGTACTAAATTAATATTGCAAGAGTTGCTAGATATATTGAATTTAGTGGGAGGGTTCCAGCCTAGCCATAAATCACATTTATTTCTCCTATAGAGGAATATGTTTAAGATTTTGGGGTTTTAGGTTATCGTCATATTGTAGTAGTTTTGGGTCTACTCATGCTTTTCTCATGCATCATATATGAAATTCTTTTGTTGTATGCAAGCTCATTTTATTTTGAATTTTATATTTCAGAAAAATGTCTGCTCATTCACTGTCCATGATACTATCTAAAAATCAACTAGTTGGAGAAAATTACATTGATTGGAAAAGAAATCTCATGATTGTTCTCACTGCGGAGAAGCTAAAATTTGTGCTAATCGAACCATGTCCCTTTGTTCCCTGCGGAGTCCTCGGCCGAACAAAAGGAGGCTTATGATAAGTGGACTCATTCTGATGAGATGGCCCGCTGCTACATTTTGGGATCTATCTCAAATGTGTTGCAGCAGAAACATCAGAGTATGAGTACTGCTACTGAAATCATGGAAAGCCTCAGGGAAATGTTTGAGCACCAAGGACGGCAGGCCCGCCATGGCGGCCATTAGTACATAATGAACATGCGCATGAAGCCTGGGACGCCCGTGAGAGATCATATGCTTGCATTGATCGCTCTGTTTAACGTGGCCGAGGTTTTAGGGACTGAGATCAAATCGGAGACTCAGGTTGACATGGCTTTGGAGACTCTCCCGGAGATGTTCTCGCAGTTCAAAGTTAGTTATAATATGAACAAGCTTAACATGTCCCTGACCGAGCTGATGAAAGAGCTCCAAAATGCTGAGAATGTTTTAAAGACCAAGAGTGGTGATGCATTTGATGTTACTTCTGTTGGACCATCCTCTTCCAAGCCGAAAGGCAATGGAGGGAATAAGAGGAAAAAGTCCAATAAGAAGGGCTCACAAAGAAAATGCTAAGAAAAGGCTAAGACAGGATGGTAAGCTAAGGGAAAGTGCTTCAATTGTGGGGAGAAGGGTCACTGGAAGAGAAACTGTCCGAAATACCTAGCTTCTAAAAAGCAAGGTGATGGTGAGTTTTCTTTTATTGAGTCATGCTTAGTGGTTGATTCTACAGATACTTGGATAGTAGACTCTGGAGCCACTAATCATATCTGCAATACATTGCAGGGGTTCCAAGTAACCAGGGAGCTCAATGAAGGGGAACATACTCGGGGGTTGTACACATGAGCGTGGTGTCTGCGCAAAATTTGTTGGAGTTGTTTATCTTTATTTTAGCAATAATTAACATTTGGTTTTGAAGAATTGTTATTATGTCCCGGATATTACTAGAAATTTAATTTCATTTGCTTTATTGTTTAAACAAGGATATTATGTCCATTTTTTGATGGCGGTTGATATTACCTTGAATAAAGCTCTTATTTGTAAGGGACATGTGAATAACGATTTGTATACTTTGAAACCTTCGATGACTCATTGCATCACACTACATCTAACAAACGCATGAAGTTATCTCCTACTAATGAGACTTATTTGTGGCACCTAAGACTTGGTCATATTAACCTTGATAGGATTCAAAGACTAGTAAGGGATGGTCCTTTAAATGATTTAAAGGTAGAATCTCCAAGATATGTGAATCTTGTCCGGAAGGTAAAATGACTAAGAGGTCTTTACTTAAAGGGCTTAGGGCCAAACAAGTCTTGGAATTAGTACACTCGATGTATGTGGACCCATCGGTGTCCAAGCTAGAGGTGGATATGAGTATTTCATCACTTTCATCGATGATTACTCTCGATACGGTTATGTTTACCTAATGTCTCGCAAGTCCAAGCACTTGAGAAATTCAAGGAATTCGAATGCGAGAAAAGCAATTAGGTAAGAGCATAAAGATACTTCGATCGGATCGAGGTGGAGAGTATCTATCCAACGACTTTAGAACATACTTATCGAGAAAATGGGATTTTATCCCGATTGAGCGCACAGTACTCCCCGAGAATGGTGTCTCGAAAGGATAAATGAGAACCTTGTTAGACATGGTCGATCTATGTTTCGCTTCTCTACTCTTGCTACATCCTTTTGGGGATATGCTATATAAACTGCAGATACTTATTGAATATGGTTCCTTCTAAATCATCCCTAAGACACCCTCGGAATTGTGGAATGGACGTAAGCCCAATCTAAGACATATCCGGATATGGGAATGTCCCGCACACGTGCTTAAGGGAAAGATGGAAAAGATGGAATCAAGATCGAGGTATGCATTTTTATAGGTTATCCTAAGGGAACAAGAGGATATTACTTCTATAGTCCTCGGGATAAAAAGGTATTTGTCAAGTACAAATGCAACTTTTTTAGAGGATAGATATATAGAAGAATGTGAATCAAAGAGTAAGGTCCTTTTGGAAGAGATGAGGAAAACCTTCCCGTTCATCTATTCCGAGTTCCGCACCGAACCCACTCAATTTGAATTCACATTTTTACCGCCGTTGGTAGTTGGATCTAGTGGGAGACAAACAGAGGCTCCACTCATCAGACCTACTAGATCTCCAATACCGAGACGGAAGGAGATCATGTTCCCATTATTGAGACACCTCTACAGTCTTTGAAGATGAGAATGAGGATTTGTTTGATACATGTTTTTATCTTAATTTTGATGATTTTATTTTATCACCAAAACAATGTTTTTAAAGGTTGTCCAAATATTCCTAAATGATTTAAAATGATTTTAATATTTTTAGGAGTATTTTCTCAAAGTTTATTTTCGTCTAAAGTGGACAACGCTTTTAATGATTTTACGTTATTGGGTTTTCACTCTCAAACGATGTTTCTAAATGTTGTCCTAATACTTCCGATCGGTTTAAAATGTTTTTACTAAATTTTCGGAGTATTTCTTGAGTTTATTTTCGACAAAAATTGGACAATATTTTGTCTCGTGGTCGACCGGCCGCCCTATAGGGCAACCCGTGACACGAAGATGTTTTTAGAAACAGAAAATGAGACGGAAGAAAAAAAAACAAGCGGTCGGCCGCTTCGGCGTCGTCGGCCCGTCCGGTCGGCCGGTCGCCAATGGTCGACCGTACACTGCAAGTGTGTTTGAAAGCAGAACTTTTAATCCTTGCAAAATCCATGAGGGGGACCGGTTGGGAGATGGTCGGCGGTCGAGGTAGACGTCGACCGTCGCCCGTGTTATTTTTTTGTGTATTTTTTCCAACGTCTATTTCTCGCGATGCGACGTCGCCCTATGTATTGAAAGCAAAAATATGACCGTTTGATGAGACACATTTCCTTAAAATGTGGGATTGATTTCTAATGACTATATTCTTGATCTTAATTATATTTTTCTCAGTAGATTTTCAATCCCCAAGAGGAGCCTATGCTTGATCAATCATCTCCTATAAATAGAGGAAGTTTTGGAGCAACCAAAACAACAATTGAGATACAACACAACAAGATACACTTCAAGCAAACACTTGGTCTTTCATAGTCATTATTCTTGTTGTAAAATTGCCTAGCTTATCACTTTCACATCTTTGAGGTCTAGGCTATTCTTGATTACACTTTGCACTCAAATTGTATTATTCATTATTGAGTTGTAATCTTGATTTTTGGTTATCATTCAAACACAAGATATCCTTGTGAGTGTTCTTGTGGTAAGAACACACTTGGATGATCTAGGTGATAGGTACAAGAAGATTGTGGTAATCTTCTTATTTGAGGTGTTGAAGAATTCGGTATTCTTCAAGGTTGAAGATTGTGGTAATCTTCACAAGGTGCCGTTGAAGGAAGATTGTGGTAATCTTCAAAGGGAGATTGTGGTAATCTCCAAAGGTGGTGTTGAAGAAGAGTGTGGTGCTCTTCAAGGTGTTGTAAGTTGAATTTGTATTAATTTTGGTAATTAATAAAATTCTTTTTCTTTTCAAATCCATCCCGGATATCTTGGGGTGGTAGAGGATTAGGCCCTAGGTGGGTTGAACCTCTTTAAATCGGCGTGTGTTGTTTACATTCCGCACCTTCATTATTTTGTTTGAGCATTCGATTGTTAAAAGAGGACGAAATCGAAAAGATGGAGATAATCTATTCACCCCCTCAGATTATCGTAGCCGCTTGGACTTACAAGTGGTATCGAGCCAAACTCTTTGGCAAGCTCGTTTCACATCGCGAGTGAAGAGAAACGATCGTCGGCTACGAACGAAGCTCAACTTTCCAAGCACCTCCACCACCAAGCCACCACTATTTGATTCCAAGAATTTTAATTTTTGGAAAGAAAGAATGGAATGCTATCTACAAGGTTGCGGGTTCGACATTTGGAACACCGTCATTAATGGAGAATCCATTAACGAAAGATACACCATACACCTCAAAAGGCTTCAAAAAGCTCAATGATGAAGAAAAGAAAATCATCTCCTTAAACGGTAAGGCTTTAAATATTTTATATTGTTCATTTACTAATTTAGAATATGAACATATTGTAGGAATAAAGTCGGCACATGGAGTATGGCAAAAATTAGAAGCCATCTATGGAGTATTTGCAAATGAAAGGAGTCAAACAAAAGCATCTACTTCTCAAGATCATACAAGCTCAAATCTAAGGAATAAGCCTCCTACAACTTCCAATTATGAAGAAGTTGAATATTGTTTTATGGGCATCAATGAAGAAAATGAGGTAAGTTCTAAACCCTCTACTTCTTATGACAATGAATTGCAAAATGAATATAGTGACTTGCAAAATGATTATGATGAGCTACAAGATGAATTCCAAAACTTACTTGTTAAATACAAAAATTTGAAAAAGGAATTCATTGTTTTAAAGAATGATAAGGATAGTTTATTTACTTCCTATGAATCACTATCATGTGCTCACACCACCACTCTTGACAAGGTTAGAAACCTTGACAAAGAAAATAGTACTCTTGTTGAGGATATAAATTGCTTGAAAAATGATTTATCTAAATCCAACTCGAGTACCGATAAGATGACCAATATTGTTGATTGTTGTGATAATTCGAAACTAGAACTTGATCATAAGCCTAAGGGATATCTATCACATGAAAAGGAATCAAGTCTCTAAGCACGTTGATCATTATGCTCCTAGAATTATTACATGCTTTTATTGCGGTAAAAAGGGTCATACGGTAAATACTTGTCGGGCTAGAAATAGCTCTAATTATTGTTGGAGACCTAAAGGTCTCAAGACTAATCCCAAAGGACCCAAACACATGAGGGTACCACAAAACAATGTCATATTAGGTACCGACGAAATAATGATCGAAGAAAATTTATACCGCTAAGAAGACATCAAATGACCGTTTCATTTGATCAAAGAAGGAGAAACTATTCTCAACAAAGCCAATTTCCAAGAAGAGGGTACAATCAAAAATGGGAAGAACACAATCCTTGGAAATGGCAAAGACATCATCAACAAGATGATTTTCAAAGAAGAAGAGACTTTCAACAATGGGAAGGCAACAAACCTCGGAAATGGAGTAATCAAAGAAGTCATCATCAACAAAGTGATTTCTCAAGGGGAAGATATCATCAACAATGGGAACGACACAACCCATGGAAATGGCGTAATTGGTAACCCGTATCTCCCTATTTAAATATGCATTTTGTTTTGTTATTATGCATGCTTTTATTTGTGTCTTAATTGCAAAATGAGTTTTCAAATATTTATTTTTAATTAAGGTCTTCAATATATACTTGTGCTTTAAAATATTTTTGAAAGAGAAGACCTTATATGATGTTTTTAAAACTCTTGTGCATTTTTGTAGACTAAAGTGTGTTATCATCCTTTATGGATTTTTATGGCATGAGCTTACTTGTGATATCTCTTTGCCTACACTTGAATTTTCTATGAAAATGTTGTCTAAGAATTGTGTAGGATACATATTGGCTATTACGCCATCAAGTTTCTTAAACCATCAAGGTATGTCTACTCGTATCTTTTTTTTATAAACTCGATATTATGCTTATGCACATATCTTTCAAGATATTTCATTTTGACCACTTAAGTGCCCCTAATTGATCTTGCAAATGTTTTCTTTTAAAAAGGCACTACGTGTTTTAGTCTCGATTTTATCATTTATATGTTTTCCCAAAACCCATATTTGTTGGATATAGTCCAAACTTATATTTTTGCAAAGTTTTAAAACTTTTGGGGTGAAAAATCGAATTTTGGAAAACTCGGGAGAAAGAAAAATCACCTCGGGACGGTCACGGCAGGGCGACGGCCGCCCGCACTCGACCGGTCGCACCCCCTCGACCGGCCGCCAGGGTTATTTTTCGACTTATAACGCTCGTTTCTTCATTTCGCAACTGAAGAAGAAAATTCCCCAAACCCTTGTTCAGCGCATTTTTTCCCTTTTCTTCATAATCTTCAATTCTTCGTCATTTTTCACGATTCTTGTTGCTAATCTTCTCTTTCTCACAAGAATCTTACATATATGGCTCCTCCAAAGAATTCCACCGGTCGAAATCCCATCTCCAAGCGTAGAAGGGGCGGAGAGGGTTCGTCAAGAAATCGGCAAGAGGAAGCCGAACAAAGGGATATTCGAGCCGCTCAAAGAAACGTGGCTCAAGAAGGTGATGATGTTCAAAATCCCATTCTCTCTCGGGCCCAAATTACCGAGCTACGCGGAACGATTTCGCTCCAAAATTGCCGTTGGGCGAAAGGTAAAAAATCCTTTGTTACTCAAGCCCCTAATTCCCACAATGTTCTTAATTTCATTCATAAATATGCGGAATGGTATTACGAGGACTCGGGAATGGGAGGAAAGTCGATTGCTCGGACTAAAATGTGTCGTTTTAGTTCATTTACGAATGAGTATCCTACAATTAGAGGATTTTTGAGGAGCAAGGTTGGATGTATTTATGGGAACATGCTTATGTGTTGTATGATGATGATATTATCCAACTCTTTTATGCCAATATGTGGGTTGAATATGATAATGATAGAAAGCCGATTGCCGTTAATTCGCTTATAAAGGGTCGTCATTTTAGATGGACTCCCAATGATATTTGCCGGCTTTTACATGTTAGAGAAGGTGGTTGGGATTATTTCTCTTGTGGGACTTGGAATGATGAAATGTTGGGGTGTCGATGAAAGAAGTCAAGACGTATTTGGGAGTATGGCCTAAGTATTCTTTGTTGGCAATGACACTTGAGCATCGCATTTTATCGGTCATTGTCGCATATTGCATTTGTGGTAAGTCGGGAAAGATGCCTAGCAATATGGATTACTTTTTGACTTATAAGATTGCTAGGAGGAACCACTTAACTTTGGTGCCATACTTATTCAATGTCTTATCGAGTCCATTACTCAAGGTAATAAGAAGTTGGTCATGGGAAATTGGATTTGTAAACTTCTTATTCAATCGGGACTTCCTTCGTCGAGTTTAACTCGGAAGTTTTTCAAAATGACTTCGACATTGATAATATCACCCAAATAGTCACGATCGCAAGAATATGGACATCCGACCTACCAAAATGGCTAGAGGCAGAGGTCAAGAGTCCCCGATCCTAATGACATCTTTGATGACGGGGCCGCAAGATTGGTGGAAGAAGGCGAACCGAGCAATCCGGAGGGTAATACCTAGGTGCTCAAACGCCTAGGAGGTATACTCAAGCCGAATTTGATGAGATGAGGGCTTTTCATGAGACGAGGTATGAGGCTTTGGAGCAAAAGACCTCTAAAATGCAAAAGTCTATCGGCAAGTTAAAGAAATTCATCAAGGACTTTATTCCAGGATCTTGCTTCTCCTCGGATGAGGAATGATGTTACCCCACCCCTTTACTTTCTAGCATTTTCATTAATGATGTTTTGTATTTTGATGAATCTTTGTAAAACTCATTTGTACTAATGATATTTGCTTGTTTTTCTTAAAAGGGTTAATATTGCAAGTTGATAATGACTTGTGGATGATCATGATTTATGATGGAGTATTTGATGGTAAAAATACTCTAAAGCATTGTTTGATAATTGGTATGAAGTACTTGATGGTAAAAGTGCTTCTTTTATTGCGTTGATCATTTTGCTTAGTTGGATATGTTGGGACATTTGATACATGTATTGTTGAAAGCATGACTTATTACTTGATGGATGCTCTAATTGTTGGCATTTGTAATGCCTTGATCATTCTTAGCTTATCTCAATTGGGTTGAACCCTTGAGAATCTACTTTGAGCTTCTTAATTGATGAACAAATTATTGCATATGGTGCATATGATTTTTTGAGCTTTGAAATGAGGTTGATTGATGATATGAAAATTTTTGGCTTGAACCATTTACAAAGGTTATATACAACCTCTTCTATTTTTTACGCACACAAGGTGTTTGTTAAAATGTCGCAATAAAACTTTCAACTTCTACATGATTCTCTTGCTTCAAAATGTCTTAAAATCTTTTTGAAATCTTGTTTTTAGCATACTAATGAGCTTATGAATCTTTTATGTTTCAATTCTCTCACTTTCCTTGGATGATTATGCTTTAAATTGCTCAAACGGTTTTTTACCGTCCATTTGGCATGCTTTGATATTATTGTATGGTGCTTTCACCATCCTAACATTCTTTTGATGATTCCAAAGGGGAGAAAAATAGGATATTGGCTCATTAGCTCAAAGAAGCTAATAAAAGCTTGTCATAAAAGCTATAAGCTATGGCTCATAAAAGCCATAAGTTGTGATTTACTCTTAGTCCAATTGTTGCTTGATGGACCTATATTATTGTTTAATGATGTTTTGTGACAGGGGAGCTTATAAGCTCTTGAGCAAATTGTAAAAGCTAAAGCTTTTAGCTTATGGATTATTGCTCTTACATTATTCTTGATGTGCTTGTGGATAGGGGAGCTTGTGCTTATTATTGAAAATATTTACTCCTACTTGGTTGCTTTAATATTTTTGGAAATTTTGGTTGCTTCCAAACGGTCAAATGTTTTTCCGGAAAATCATTTCTAAAATTGCTCTCTTAGTTTGTGTAAAAATTGTTTTGGTTTGTAATCATCAAAAGGGGAGATTGTTTGATACATGTTTTTATCTTAATTTTGATGATTTTATTTTATCACCAAAACAATGTTTTTAAAGGTTGTCCAAATATTCCTAAATGATTTAAAATGATTTTAATATTTTCCGGAGTATTTTCTCAAAGTTTATTTTCGTCTAAAGTGGACAACGCTTTTAATGATTTTACGTTATTGGGTTTTCACTCTCAAACGATGTTTCTAAATGTTGTCCTAATACTTCCGATCGGTTTAAAATGTTTTTACTAAATTTTCGGAGTATTTCTTGAGTTTTATTTTCGACAAAAATTGGACAATATTTGTCTCTCGTGGTCGGACCGGCCGCCCATAGGGCAACCCGCACTCAAGATGTTTTTAGAAACAGAAAATGAGACGGAAGAAAAAAAACAAGGTCGTCGGCCGCTCATCGGCGTCGGCCGTCCGGTCGGCCGGCCGCAATGATCGGCCGGTACACTGCAAGTGTGTTTGAAAGCAGAACTTTTAATCCTTGCAAAATCCATGAGGGGGACGGTTGGGGAGATGGTCGACCGGTCGAGGTAGACGCGTCGACCGGCCGCCCTGTGTTATTTTTTTGTGTATTTTTCCAACATCTATTTCTCGTGCGACCGGTCGCATCCTATGTATTTGACAAAAATATGACCGTTTGATGTGAGACACATTTCCTTAAAATGTGGGATTGATTTCTAATGACTATATTCTTGATCTTAATTATATTTTTCTCGTAGATTTTCAATCCCCAAGAGGAGCCTATGCTTGATCAATCATCTCCTATAAATAGAGGAAGTTTTGGAGCAACCAAAACAACAATTGAGATACAACACAACAAGATACACTTCAAGCAAACACTTGGTCTTTCATAGTCATTATTCTTGTTGTAAAATTGCCTAGCTTATCACTTTCACATCTTTGAGGTCTAGGCTATTCTTGATTACACTTTGCACTCAAATTGTATTATTCATTATTGAGTTGTAATCTTGATTTTTGGTTATCATTCAAACACAAGATATCCTTGTGAGTGTTCTTGTGGTAAGAACACACTTGGATGATCTAGGTGATAGGTACAAGAAGATTGTGGTAATCTTCTTATTTGAGGTGTTGAAGAATTCGGTATTCTTCAAGGTTGAAGATTGTGGTAATCTTCACAAGGTGTCGTTGAAGGAAGATTGTGGTAATCTTCAAAGGGAGATTGTGGTAATCTCCAAAGGTGGTGTTGAAGAAGAGTGTGGTGCTCTTCAAGGTGTTGTAAGTTGAATTTGTATTAATTTTGGTAATTAATAAAATTCTTTTTCTTTCGAAATCCATCCCGGATATCTTTGGGGTGGTAGAGGATTAGGCCCTAGGTGGGTTGAACCTCTTTAAATCGACGTGTGTTGTTTACATTCCGCACCTTCATTATTTTGTTTGAGCATTCGATTGTTAAAAGAGGACGAAATCGAAAAAGATGGAGATAATCTATTCACCCCCTCTAGATTATCGAGCCGCTTGGACTTACAGGAGCATCGTGAACAAGATTTAGTGGGAGAACAAGAACCAATTCCAATCATCCAAGAGCCTCCACAGGTTAGGACGTAGTGGGAGAGTCATCGACCGCCCTAGATACTTGCTCTATGGAGAGTCTTTCGAGCGATCACCACCGAACAAGAGGAGGATCCCACCGTATAAAGAAGCTATGGAGGATATAGACGTTGATCATTGGAGGAGTGCTATGGATTAAATGAAATCTATGTACACTAACTCAAATCCTGGGATCTTGTAGACTTGCCTAATGGGGTAAAACCCATAGGGTGTAAATGGGTTTACAAAAGAAAGAGAGGGATAGACGGAAAGGTAGAAACCTATAAAGCTAGGGCGGTCGCTAAGGGTTTTACCCAATGAGAAGGAATCGATTACGAAGAAACCTTCTCACCGGTGGCCATCTTTCAAGTCTATTCGGATCCTCTTGTCCATTGCGGCTCATTTTGATTATGAGGTGTGGCAAATGGATGTCAAGACAACTTTTCTTAATGGAAGTCTTGTGAGTGCATCTATATGATGCAACCGGATGGTTTTATCCAAAAGGGTCAAGAGCATAGAGTATGCAAACTGAAAAAGTCCATTTATGGACTTAAACAGGCGTCTAGGTCTTGGAATATTAGATTTGATCAAGCTGTAAAGAGTTATGGTTTTGATCAAAATCTTGATGAGCCTTGTGTCTATAAGAAAATTAAAGACAACAAGGTGACTTTTCTCATACTGTATGTGGATGACATTCTCGCTCATTGGGAATGACATAGGAATGTTAACATCACTAAATCTTTGGTTTAACTGTGATTTGATATGAAGGACTTGGGAGAAGCAAGTTATGTTCTAGGAATCCGCATCTTTCGAGATAGGAAGAACAAGCGATTGCTTTATCCCAAGCTTCATACATTGATAAGATCTTGGAGAGGTTTGCTATGCAAAATTCCAAGAAAGGCCAAACACCTTTCGGGCATGGAATTCACTTGTCACGGGAGCATTGCCCTAAGACTCTAGTGAAGTGGAATACATGAAGAAGGTTCCTTATGCCTCTACTGTAGGAAGCCTCATGTATGCTATCTTTGTGTACCCGACCGGATATCTGTTATCTTTGTTGGAATTGTCGGTAGATATCGGTCAAATCCAGGACGAGCATCGGATAGCCGTAAAAGCATATACTCAAGTATCTTCGCAGAACTAGAGGATATATGCTAGTTTATTGACTCTGATTTGGTGGCCGTGGGTTATGCGATTCTCCGATTTTCAAGGCGATAGGGACACTCGTAAGTCCACATCAGGGTCGGTGTTTACTATGGGTGGTGGTCTTTGTCATTTGGAGGAGTATCAAGCAATCATGTATTGCCGATTCCACAATGGAGGCGGAATATGTGGCGACTTGTGAAGCGGACCAAAGAAGCCGTGTGGTCGAGGAACTTTCTCGCTAAGCATCGAGGTGGTTCCATCGCATCGCAAGCCATTACATTATCTTGTGACAACAAATGATGGAGCGATGACAAACGCAAGAGAACCAGTAAAACCATCAACGTGGAAAACACATAGAACGAAAGTATCACCTTGTCAGGGATATCGTTCAACGAGGAGATGTGTTAGTAAGCAAGATAGCATCTGCAGAAAATCTTGCTGACCCCTTTACTAAAAGTTTACCAACTAGAAGTTTTGAGGGGCATATTGAAAGTATGGGTGTACTAGACATGTCTCATTTACTCTAGGGCAAGTGGGAGAATGTTGGTAGTATTGTGCCTACGAGTAAATTACTATGTAATTGACATTTTGAATAAAGTATTATTTTCATATATATCGAGCTTGCATATGTCCATGAATTGTTTGATATTATAAATTGAGTGTTTAAGTTGTTAAACACAGAAAGATTCAATTTATAATTCAATTCAAAGAATTAAAGTCCACGATCGGTAAATAAATATGGACAATTTATTTTGATAAGATCGTCTCCATTTTATTGAAGTTTATCTTGACTTTGGTAATAAAATTGTTAATACATTTTCTAAATGTATTGATGGACCACGTGAAATTAAATATTTAATTGACCAATAGATATTTAATTTCACTTGATTTATCGACACGTGACACCTTAATCCTGAGTGGGTAATGAACTTTGATTACTAACTTGAAGTTCTTTGAGGCATCAATGAGTAAGATTAAATTGATGATCAATATCTCGATGCTTTGGGAATTAAAGTGAAATAACAAGGAACATACATTCACAATATGAAATCCGTCACCTATTTAATAGGCATGATCATAATCTCATGTGTTCTTCTAATAGACGGTAGAATCGAGCTCGTAATTCGACATTTGTTGTTGAATTCATGATGTGATGACAATCACATGGGGTATCGGATAGGAGATGAGGATTGAGATTTATAAATATTAGAAAATGGATTTGGTCATTTTATCCTATTTCTAATATTTAGTTGATCAACGGGGGGTGACATGTAAGATCGACAAATCGGAGGATTTAATTATTGGCTTGATAATTTCAATTAGATTAAGAGTGCAATCTTATCCCTTTAGTGGAATGGAATAAGATTAATAAATTATTTTGATTGATCAAGAGTTGATTGGATCGAAATTAATTTATTGGAGCTTAGTCTAATTGGGTCCGATCAGTCCCTTTGGTGGCTCTAGAAAAAGAACCAGGAATAAATTATAAGAGTTATAATTTATTAATGCAAAAGTGTATTTAATTAAGTGGGTGATTGAGATAATTTTGAAATAAGATAAATCATATGATTTGCCAATCAATATGATTTGATTTGCCAATCGAGAATATTACCTAAAGTAATACTTTCCTTTTGGCAAAAGTTTCCATAGTTAATTATTTCTTCTTCCTACTTAATAACATTTATCGATCATTTTGTGCCCACACACACAAGAGAGATTCATCGCATTCTTGAGTTCTTGGAGAACACTCTTGAAGAAGGCTTGAGGGTTTGGAGCGTGGAATTTCACTTTGAAGATTTTTGAAAGCACGCTACAAGGGTAATCTCGATTCTTTCTTGTTGCTACAAATTAATCAATTCATGTTAATACGCATTACGTTTCAAGATCCTATTCGGATTGCTCGGATCACATAAAATCAATTTTTGTGATTGAGCAATTCCGTTAAACTAACACCTCCTTCATACTTCTTAATAAAAGGTTATTCTTTTTTTATTTTTTCATTTTCCTTTTCCGGTTGTATATGGAGATTTATGTGTACGTATTTATTCCTGCAATGGGTCTGTTTAGTATTTCAAGTGGCTTTTGTTTGTGGGTTTTCTTGGAAATTTTCTGGAATAATATTAGATTTTTGTGCAATCTTTTTATATATACGGTAAGTAGTAATCAAACTTTAAAGGGTTCTTTTTTGATGGATTGTTTAATACTCAAGTATGTGTTTAGTATTTTCATGGGACATTTTTCTGTGAAGGCTTTTGGTTAAGATGTGGGAAAAATTGGGACGAGGTGATTTTTATTAGCTTAGTGGCACAGTCTGTGGGGCAAAATAAAATGTAGGAAAAAAGTAGTAATATTCATCCTAATGGGTGTGCTCTGCTTCACCAAGCAGTTGACAGGAACCTGCATTAAAATTTTAATCTTTATGTCCAGTTAAAAAGGCTATTACTAAGAATTCACTGAATCATGGATATCTAGAACAAACTAAATTATACAGTCGAAAGAAGTTGGCTTTATGTAAATATCTAATGTTGATATATTATGTTTTAATGTGTGGGACTTTGATCATAAATGTGATTATTGTAGCTTGAAATATCTCCAGATTTGTTTGCCTGGTTGTATATGATTTTTTTTCTATCACACCCAGAGATTGGGCAAGGATGAATGGCCTCATATCATAGGTTCTCTTTATTAGATTGGTTAAGGACACCTATGAAAAAGGTATTTTTCTCATTATACTTTCTTTATGGTATTTGTTCTATATGCTAGGATTGATGTTGGTACATTCGTACATGAAGATATACATTCCCTGGATTGCTCCTCTCTGTGAGAATTATACATTTATGAGAACTCTTGTAAGGTACTTTTCATTCTTCTGTTGGTGAGATTTATACCTATGACGGGTGGATCTGGAAGAGAGTTAAGCTGAAAGGATGTGTATTAGTAGATGGATGCATATCCCACGTGAGAAGAGTATGGTAAATCATCTCATTACTAATGGTTATCATCTATTTGGTACCCCAGTGAATGCCACACCTGGTATGGACAAGGATATTGAGTATCTGTGGTTTTTGATTTTCATTATTAGATAATAGCACATAGTAAATGACAAGCTTGATTTTGCCAAGTTAAGTTATCAAATGGGCTCTTTGTGCGGAGGGTGTGCAGAGGGATTGATTTTTTGGAGCCAACCGTGAGTTTAAACACTACCTCGCTGAAGTCACCTTCTCTTTGTGGAATAAATTATAATTTTTATAATCTATTTTTTTCGTACTATTGGAGGAAATTAGGGGAGGGAATACATGTACTAATATGGGATCGAACTCGGATCAATCACCCTAACAACATAAGCCTCTACCAGTGAAGCACAAGGTTGATCCCGTTATTTTTTACAATCTTACCTTGCACTTTAGTGGTGATGATGGTGGCGATTGAATAATCTTGTGTTTCATAAGTTAGTTTTTTTATTTATTGAATCACTTTGAAGAATTTTTTTGTTATCATTATAAATAGAGTTACGACAAAGACAAGGGTGAGATATTGGGGGTACGATAATTAATAGCGGACCCAATCAATATAACAAATTTTGCACATAAACATTTGGGTTCTGTTCTAAGGAGATCAACTTCTTTTTCTTATTTTTGAACTTTATATTTCTTTTCTGAAATGTGATCACCTGTCAAAAAACCCAATTCATATTATTAAATGCAGTACTCATCAAAGCATTGAGTATATATAATCAAATGCAAACATTAAGCTATCATTGTACATATTTGGCGGGATATATGATTTGTTGTTTTATATCTCATTTTGATTGTTATTTTTTATGTTTTCCTATAGGTATAATCTGTTTCTTATGTTTCATTTTCTCATCATTCTGCTTTTTAGTGCGGTGAACTACAATAATAAAATTCAACTATTAAATATTCTTAATCAAACATGGAGATTTTTTGGCATTTTAAAAGGATTCGTAGTTATCAGTTTGGTTGTGGGAAATTATTAGTTATTTCTCTTGCAAACAACTTGTTTTGGTTTCTCAACGAATCGTCTCTTTGCTCCCTCAGGCTTCAATCTTCTCTATACTGCGGTTTGAAGAAGAAGAATACCTTGAGAGACAGAGAGAGCGGAGCGGGAGATAGACAAAGGTAACCTTTTTGTATTTAATCTTTTCTCTTTTGAGCAAATTTTGCAGAAGTTTGTGTTGAAGTTGGGTTACAAAATGAAAAGACCAGCAAATGAAGGCTTTAAAGACTGTCTCTACCTTTTCAGGTATATATGAGATCAGTCTTAAATTTTCTTTATCAGATCTCTGTTTAGGAAGAACACTTTTTGTATTTATTTAAAAAAAAATTGCTCAATCCTTTTTGCAGACAGGTAAACTTAGAAATGAAATTGTTAAATAGTAGCCAATGAGGGTTTCCTGGTCATTCTATCATTGCAGAAACTAAAAATTAAAGAAGCCTCTAAATGTACATATCAAGTTTATTATGTGTCTAAGAAACTGAATTGTGTGTGTCCTGTTTGCAACGTTGCAAGTTGCAACAAATGCAGTGAATAAATAACCCCATAAATTTACGAGCCTGAATTTCATCGACATAAAGAATTTCTTTTGTATACTTGCTAACATCTTTTGACCCTATATAATACCTAATCTGCTAATAGATCTATGTATCACAAAAGATATTAGGTAAATGGTTGAGTTCAGTTGAAGAATCATAACTCGACCAAAATCATGTTGGCATTGTTAGTTCAGCAATCTTACCATCTGTTTTGGCCTTTCTCTACATTGGCATTTTCTTACAATAGCACGTTAATTTTCTTAACCACTCCTGAAGAAATGTTGCTTTCCATGATTTGTTAGCGTTATTTGGTATAATCTTGAAAAGTCGTCAGTAGAATTTGTCATGTAATGTTAAAGCTTTCTCTTCTGTTGGAGGGGTGAGGTTGAAAGTGAAGGGATTCCAAAATGGAAACATGATAATAATTTTCGTATACTACAAATATAAACTAATGGTGCTTTACTTCACATGTTATATGTCTTTTATTTTTTCTTTGTTTGTAGGAATTGATGAAATCTCCATCGATCTGAAAGAAATGAAACATTGGTTTGGTGGCTCGAAAAGATGTTGATCGAGTGCCTTGAATGGTGGACCAAAGACAAATTAGTCTGATGTAATATTTGTTTCATTATTCAAGCATATATCCAATCACATTCTTTTGATTTTTCTGGGTGTATATTGAGTAAACCCTCGGACTTTGACGCAATAGCTTGCAAACCATGTGAGCTAGGTAACCTGCAATAGGCACGTCAACCAGGTAAACTAGGTAGGAATTGAACTCATGAATAAAGGTACGGGCTTACCTACTCCACCAACGAGAGGCAATGAGCCCATATTTTGTATTTGAGATATTTCCTTATATAAAAATGCCGCCTTTGTTTTTTTTCTAATGAAAGATGGAATTAGTTTTTGATTAACTTTGTCCGATGCAATTTTTTTTGAGTAATTCTAAAGAACAAATTAAATTAAATCAACATTATCAATGCCTTACCTTTATTCACTTTCTTTTTTGTTTAACTACTCATTTGGTTAACTTATTATGTATTATACAAATATCATCCTATTTTTATAGAGAATTTGTTGCACTTGCCCCACTTTCCGAAAAAATACCTATGTTTACGCTCCATTCACTTATGTACGCTCCTGGTTGATTTTTTAATTCTTTTATGCTCATGCATATTGTTTGGTTATTTTTATGTTTTTTTAATTTTTTTTTGGTTCCTACATTGCTTTATATGTTATTTCCGTTGCTTCAATGTTATTTATATTTGTTTCTTGGTGATTTCTAGGTTGTTTTGTTGTTTTGAAGTTTCACCAAAACTTTTACTTATTGTTTACGCTCTTTTTTGTTCATGTGTTGTTTTATATATTGTTTCTGTTGTTTCTGAGTTTTTTTAATGTTTTTAATGTTGTTATGATGTTTCTTTGTTTTTTTCATGTAGGTTTCAATGTAATTTTTACCTATTTTTAAGCTCTTTATATTGATGTGGTATTTTCTAATATTGTTTAAGTTGTTTCTGGGTTGTTTCTGTACTGTTTTTAATGTTGTTTTGATGTTTCTTTGTTGTTTCAATATAGTTTTCGACGTTCCAATGCAGTTATTACCTCTTTTTAAGCTATTTTTGTTCATGTGATGTTTTATATATTGTTTCAGTTGTTTATAGGTTATGTCAATATAGTTTTCAATGTTGTTCCATTGTTTGTTTAGTGACTCGATCATGGCGGCTCGGGACAGTGACTCGACTTGTTGAGGACATCCCGCGATTCACCTCCTCCACAAAGGCAATGGAGGCCCTCAGTGATGGGGTTCATCCTTTTTTTGTACAACTCAAATCTTAGAAACAACTACAAATTGGAAGAATATTTTTTAATTCTAAAGTATGCTATAAGTTGTGTGTAATATGATTTCTTAAGGCAATTGGATACAATCATATGACAATTTCAACTAAATTATTTCGCATAAGTTTTAGATTCACCAATGTCTTCACTATGTTTCACGCACTACGTACATTTGTGTTTCATAGGATACAAGTTTTTAATTTCGTTAATTTTTCTTCAAGTCAAACTCCATTGTACTATATGAATAATATTTACAATATGATTATATTATATCAATAACTTATTTTTATTTAAATTAGTAAAATTATAGGGTTCACGTGCGACGCACGTGCACCGTACTAGTGTTCTCAAAGGCCACATAATCAATTCTACTTAATCACTAATGACTAACATGCCTTTGGAGTATATCTCCAAACAAAGGCTCATAAAAGGGATGAGCGCCCACACCACTCGTAGAAGTATGCCTAAGAACAATATTAACTATGCGCAAAAACTCTTAAGTGAAGTAATACCTAACGTAAATATGTTTGGTCTACCATCCATGTTTGGTGCCCAAACTATACACCAAAGTGGTTTTACTATTATAAAGACAACAAAATACATCATGGATGTGCGAATGCGCATCATTTCAAGATGCCAAAATTGCCTCTAGCAAATCACGAGACCAATCATTTAAGATATCTAAGTATCCACATGTTGGCATCGCAATAGCGCATGGATCACTTCGATATCTGCACCAATCACACTACTAAGTGCATGACTTGTTGAGTACGTACTTAGCGCACATAAAAAATTTGACAGTACTTACATAAACTAGCTACCATTTCTTTTCTTCTTCTGAAAATATCGTTTCTTGACTAAGAATATGATCTTTGACCATGGAGTGTAAAGACAGCCAACACTTAGTGGTAATAACTCCATGTTCTTCCAGTCATCATATTTTTGCCATATACAATGAGATACAACTCTTACATATGTTCAGTGAATTAGTTGACAATCGTAGGCCTATCAAAATGATAGCTCGATGAAATCAATGATAATTCAAGTCAAGCTGGAGCTTCTTGATCAGCAATCAATGCGCTCTTACTCCACTTCTTGAATTCATCGGGTGATCTGCATAAATCTCCTGATTCAATTTTCACTGAACTATGTCAACATCAATTATCTAGGACAAACCTAGACGAAAGTGGCAATAATAGATAACATATCAGGCAAATTTAGGCAATCTCACCACTTAGGGAGAACATCTCAAAAAATTTACGCTCTTCTAACAGGCGTAAATATTTTGCCCTTAATCGAGCTACACACATGTTAATCAACTCATCTATATCGCATTTGACCTACCGAAATCACATGTTTCAAATGGTCTTGCATTTGGATAGAAGATTAACAAGCTCTTAGATTTTATTTTTAGTCATTTGGCTCATCTTTTCCTTCGCAACAACTATCCACTTAGGACATCAAGTGAAGTCACATATTCTATCGATTAATCAACATCCACAAATGTAATTTTTAAGGATACCCACCCAATCTCATATAGATGATGGGGAATATTTCATATTCTCTCATTTTACTCATGGAATTTGAGAATCCTTTGCGTGTGAGACACTAGCTCCCACTGACTTAGTGTCGCTCCCACTATCCCAGCGATTACTAGATGAGTATAAAATACAACATCCTCACTAGAGAAATGAGCGCCTCCTAAGGATCTTGCAACTCACATAGTTTTAAGATCTCTTTAGACTTCACATATACTCAAGAAATCCCTTTGAGGGGAAAACTAATTCGTGCGACTTGATTCTCCACGTGAGAACACATATTCTCAAACTTGCATGGGCAGACCCACTAATTTGGGCTTGTTACCAAACTAAAGCTCATACAAGGTTGAAGAATCATCTGGAGATACATTTTATGATATAAGCAGCAACAAGATACACAAATCAATTTGCGCCATCATAAATCTAACCATTTTGAAGTGATTGTCCCTTCTTCGCAAGCTCATACAGGTTGCAAAGTATCTGGAACCATCATTCAACTTGCAACTTTATTTCCTTCAACTATGTGTCCAAACTAATTAGACACACTATTCTCTCTCTCTATTAGCACATCTCCATCCGCTAAGAATCGCTCAAAGCAATTTGGCGCTTCTAAGCGATGAGAGTGGGATGTACAAGCTTATAGCGTAAAAAGCAATAAAGGAAAATATAATGCATTAATTTGTGCTTCACACCCATAAGTCTGCACTCAATTTAGTGGACTTAGCTTTAAAGGAAAAGTAGTCATCTTTCATTCTTCCAGCAAGCTTATCCCGCTGGAAAAATATGCAGAGGGAGATTGACCTTAGCGAGTTAGACAATCGAACTTCCTCGATCTAATACATTCGTCCTCCTAACCTCACGTGTCACGATATCATTAGAAGATCTAAACAAATATTATCTAAAGTCGATCACAAAAAAATATAGACAAGTCTTCTAACTCAACAAATATTTTACAAATACATTTATCCGAGTAAGACTACATCGACACATCAAGTTGCTCACCAACTATTGAACTTGAGGTGACTCTTTTTAGCCTCTCTTGTGCGCTCTATATTTTTGCACAATCCGATAATAGTCATACACATTTGCTCAATCTCAAACCACATGCTAAGTCAACCAAAGTATCTACAATCCACTCATGGAGAGATTTGGAAATATTAGCAAAAAATTAAGAGAGCAATTAAATAGTCAAACTTCATCTCGGACAATTTCTGACGAAGTTACCAATCTCATAAGTGCACTTAATAATTGTTGATACTTAATTGCCTCATTCAATAAGGTGACACGACTTATTATTACTTTATGGATCAATTTATAGCTCTAGTTTTAGCTTTTGCTCTCGTCAAGCTACATTATGCGTGTTCCAACATTCACCGAGTTGGTTTATGTCGGTCAAGCCAAGCGACAAGTGCACTCACTTGTGTTTTTCTCAACTTTTACAATCGGCCTCTAGATAGCGATTTTTATTAATAATAACACAAGTTATTAATATCCTTAATTCAACTCAAATAGAGAATTTGGATAACTAGAGTATTTACTTGAGAGTAAGCTCATATTCCAAAAAATAGAGCTTAAACAAATTAAAGCGCAAAATTAATTCTTGATCCATAAGTATATCATCGACATCTCATTGCAATTATTTCGGGCAATTAAGTTCGCGATTATTTCGGGCAATTAAGTTCTTACATTTGCAGGTTAAACAACTAAAGCGCAAATACTTTCTTTAATCCACAAAAAATATTGTCGCGTCGAAAGTCGCGACAATCTTCGATACTTTGTCTATTTTCATGCTAAATTGGCTAAACTAAAGTTGGTGAGTTTGGTCTAAACGCATTTCAATAATTTGCGCAAACAATTAGGTATCGATTTAAATTTTTTATTCGGATCCAAATAATATTTATTATTTTTTCAATTCAATGAGATCGAAAATTTGCCACGAGGCTAGTAATCATCTCCCATTTGAATTGAAGATCACAATAAAAGTTCTTGATCCATGAATAAAATTATTGATGTCCATAAATAAATCATGCATGCAACCATGCGTTATAAGTAATTACGAAAAAATAGCCCCCATGGGCGACATTGACATATGGTGCATCATGTGGAGATAATTTAGACATATGGTGGCAACACAAAAATATCCTCGTAAAATTGATGTTACATAGCCTCCAAAAATCGGCTCAATAAATACATGTCTCAAAAAATAATTTACATATTTTCAAGGCCTACTACATCAATCTAGAAAAGGTAAAAACATAAATGAGGATCCGAATTACGACCATTGTCAAAAATTAACTCCCACAAATAATATTAATATAAAACAGTAAACATTCACATACATGAGCACCCGTATGTCAATGTTCATTCATACCCACACATGATAATTCATATCACATCAACAAAATTAATTGCAGTACAAAATAAATTGCATACACATAAGCAATTAATAAAATATGCAACTCATAAATTAAAAATCACATAGTATATTTTTGCTTGCACCTTAATGCACAAAACATATAGTTTTTTTCACGCACCTTATGCGAAAAACAATTTTCATGCACAATGTGCAAAAAATAATTTTTCCATGCATCACAATGCACAAAATATTAATTTGTTGCAAGTATTTTAATGCGCAAAAATAATTTTTCTTTCATGCACCTAATACGGAAAAAAAACTCATTGCTTGCTGACATCACATTGTACAATAATAATTTGCAAATATTCTTCATGCGCAAAAATAATTTTTGCAGACACTAAATTACGCAAAATATTTTTACATGCATTAATACTATAACAAAATATAATAATGCACAAAAAATACGTCCCAACGCGCAACAAATAATTTTTATATCTATCATCATGCAAGAAAAAATCTGCTGCCAAGCTTCTATACAAATACAAAACATATTAGAGATATAACAACAAATAATCTTAACCTGGTGGTGGACATGCAATAGATATAGTAAAAGGTCAAAGGGATATACAACTTAGGCTACTCGGCGCCACGCCATCACCCACGCGGAGTCCGAGCTAGTGCCACGTCATCTGCCCATGTGGCAGCCCATGTCATTGCCCGTGTGGCACAAGCTGCCACATCACCCCGCCATGTAGGTGGCCATGTCAGTGACATGTTGCAGCCACATGGCGCCAATCAATAATCGCCACATGGCAATATTATTATTATTATTATTATTATTATTATTATTATTATTATTATTATTATTATTATTTTTAATAAAAAAATGACTGCATCACAACGCTTAAACTTTTAGCGGTGAAACAAAAGAAACTTTAGGGCATCCACAATGGGATGGTTCAAGTTCAATATATTGAACTTGAACATTTTTTACACCATTGTGGAGAGTTTAAAAGTTCAAGTTCATAAATAATTAAAAAAGTTCTGAAGGAGATGTCTAAATGTCATTAGATCGGAATTGGAAGATAGAAAGGATGGTTGCCCACATCCAAAAGCATCTCTATCTTCAAGTTCAACATCTTGAACCAAGTTTAACTTCTTTTTGTATTTTTTTATGTTGAATGGCAATCTTGAAAATATTTGTAAAAACTAAAATATGGAGAAAAAGTTAAATTACAAATAAAAATATGTAAATCTGTTAGAAAATGTATTCAATAATTTGTCCAACATATAAGTCTAATATCAATTATAAAAATTCATGTTAGGTGATTTTATTTTCATGAAAATTTTATTAGCCTTAAATATTTTTTTTATAAGTCTGATACAGTTGTAAAAGTTAAAATAATTACATATAATAACATTAGAGATTTTATTGAAAACATACACAAAACAACACAAAATACATATTATAAATATAATTTGACAATGTGACCCATTTTGAACTTTGATCTTGAACTTACCATCGTGGATAGTAGGAGAAGGTATAGTTTAAGTTCATATTTTGTTGATGTGTCATTGAAGGACCCACAAAAAAACTTGAACTTGCACCCACCATTGTAGATGCTCTTAGGCACCCATCACACTAAAATCAATGCAATAATTTGTCTTTCACCAAAAACATAGGATCGGCGTAACTTCTTCGTATCAAATCCGTTTTTCATGCACAATATATCAAATTAATCGCCTTTCCGAGTTTTACAATTTGACACCAATATTGCATACATAAAAACAAAGAGTACATATTTGAATTTTTCAACTAAAAAATCAAATCACATGAATCATCAAACTCAAGCACATCGCGAGATCGAGCTCTAATGGCTTTGATACCCTTTGTTAGCAAATATGGATTAATATGTAAATCACATATTTGCACATAAAGGTGGATTGAGTATACCTATTTGCAGCGGAACCGTCGATCCACATAGCAAGGATTAAGCCCGTCTACAAGCCTCCTTTTGATCCATGATTAAGCCATTTATAAGCATTCTCTTTGGTTGAGCCCGAACAAGATCACGAATGGCCTTTCTCGTTGGTTTAAATAGTTACTACAATTATTTACTTGGATGTTCACACCTTAAACCCTTAGAGAACTTTGGTGATGCTCCAAGAAGAAAACGGTAGAGAGAAATTTTAGGAGAGAGATTATTCTTCATCCATGTAGGGATATTTTTAATTGGACTGAAACTCTATAAATCATTGTGTGTTGTTTATATTTATGAACTTCTAATTCTTCGTCTTCTACATATTCGAAAAAGAGGGCATAAATCGAAAAATTAGAAAATTCTATTCACTTCACCTCTAGATTTTCGTAGCTACTTAGACTAACAACTGTGTATAGAATCAATTTTTCAACTTTTTATTCATTGTTCAAGTTAATACACAAGATAAAATATTTGCCAAATGATCCACTTCCCAAACTACCAATGATGCCTTTTTACATTAATCTCCACTAATGTAGGCAATTATAACATAGGAATCAAGATGACTTTCAAAGCTTGTAGTATAGGCTTAGGTTAAAGATATGAATATATGTGATAAGTAGCTGCAATTCACCCAATCACATATAACAACAACCAATTTATGAATTTGGAAGTGTTTCCCCACTTTTTCTGATTTCGCTCTCTCTCTGTTTTTTTTTCCAGAAAACCCTCAAATTTGGATATTTGTATATGTAATCAAGAGGGTTTTTCATATCATATGTTTTTATATCTGCATATAGACAACTTTGTCTAAAATTCACCTTTTCTTTTTCATCTTACAAACTCTAGGTGTGGGTGAAAAAGGTTATTTTGAATTTTTTTTTGAATGACTTGGATAGTATAAGTTGTCAACGAAAAGGTTTTTATAATTCTCAAAAGGGGACACTGGGGATAAAAATTGTATTGGTAGGCTATATAGGCTCTAACTTTTTCAAAAATGGCCTACAACATATTCCTAGTGTTATTATACTAAACAAATTGTTTTGACTAATGTTCCAACCAGTCCTAGAGTCTGATGGGATCATTCAGTTAACATTTTATCATATGTTTTCGAACAGTAGACTAAAATTGATCAAAAGATTGCACAAATAAAGTCACAATTTCAAGATTCAACACATGCTCTTTCAACAAATCATATTCAAAAAATTCATATCGTCATGCAAGTTCACAACTATTTTCATCACAGGATACATAGACTCGACTCAAAGTTAAAACAATGTTTTTTATTATTAGACTTGACACACCAAAGAGCACAGGATTTCATTGATCAAACTATCACTCCCCCAAACTTAAAGTGTACATTGTCCTCAATGAACAAGAACAAGAATAATGGGAATGAAAGTACTTCCCTAGTACGTAGTATTCATATCACTAGGGGTGGTATGTCATCGGGAATGATGGTGGAGTGTGCCATGTCAGTGGTGGATAGAATGGTATGTCCACGGATGCCTTGTTCTTTGATCAGCCCATCTGCTTGCTCTTTTTTTTTTTTAAATTTGCAGAATATTAATCCAAACAAATAAACAAACAACCACACAGTGAAATAAATAACAACAAAATAAAAATAAATGCAAAATATTTGGGTTGCCTCCCAAAAAGCGCTAAGTTTTAAGTCTTTAGCTAGACTTTTGTTTTCATCATCCTGGATCTAAAAATAGGTGTCGATCATGCCATACCTTAGTATTTTTCAAAAGTATTGGCGATCCTTTAGTGCATGTAAGACGTAGATGATTTATGATCACTTTGAGGGTCTTTTGGAAATCAAAAAGTGTATTCATAATAATGAAAAATGGTTTTTCAATCATAGTAAAGATATTTTTATGTTTATCCATATTAAATATCAATGAATCTGTAGAGCATATGAATTGATTACCATTTTCAAACATTCTTCTATCTTGTGTATGCTTCTTTAAATTTGATAAATTTGTATTAAAGCTTACATCTTTTGTGCACGCATTTTTATCAAAAAGAGGATTCTCAAATGAGTGAGAGATAGAAAAACTTCCTTGGTTAATTTGATGTGGCTTCATTTGTGAGATCGAATTGCACTCTTCAAAGGTCTCCTCCAAAATTTGAAGGATGTTAACCTTTTTCATATTCGACAATTCATCATAATGTTCATGATTTTCTACTTCACCAGGTCCCAAGAATGATGACAAATCTTCATTATTAATTGGGTCAATCATTTGTTGGAGTCACTTTGATATATATTGACATTTAATTTCAATTTATTGAAATCTTGTCTCGGCTCATAGTGATGATGTCTTATCATACTCTCTACGATAAACTAAGAAAGAATTTCCTCCAACTTGGATTGTCGTTCTATCTCAACATGTTATTTTATTGCCTCACATTTGTCTAGAAATTGATAAAATGTTTCTTCCAAGATAGACAATTGTTCTTGTGGGTGATGAGGTATTTCATGATTCGCAATATTTTGGGCCCATACATTTTTTTGAGGTGGATAATATGGAACAAAAGTGTTCACTCTTTGGCTTTCGAAAATCACTATAGCATCATCGGTTGGCCAATTATATGAATACATTATGATTTCATCCAACGATGTGCCTTCAATAAAAAGAAATTAACAAAATTAAAATAATAAAAAAATAAAAAAAAGTCAAATTACAACTAGACAATCAACCATGATATCACACAAATCACATTCCACGACAATGACACCAAAAACTTGTTAGGCGTGAAAATACTCACCTAATTTACCGCAAGTGTACGGTTGTCAAGTTTTAATATAGTGTAATGAGTACGATTGTCGTATCCGCAAGGAATGTGTGTAAGTACCAAGTATAAATTACCTCTGCTATATTTGAACGATCAATATTAGATGGAATTTTGGATTTATAATTAACAATAATTAAATATAAATAATAATACAAACATCTAAATATATGGGAGAATTATTCTTGAAGTTTATTTCATCAAGTTATCACTTATGTTTGATTAACAATCTATATATCTCAAGCAATGGTTTATAAGTTGAAATTCACAATTTAATCAACCACATCTCTCGAGTGTCTAGTGATTTTAAAAAATAAAACAAGATTTCGATATCTCTATAAAAATCTCAAGAATTATATTCTAAATTGAACAGTGGAATTTCCACAACAACTTCAAAGGATTTATAAATCTCTCGATTATATAATCTCCTATGTTGTGTTATTCTATATCTGGTATTAAATCCCTTCTCTCGAATGTGGATTAACACATCAGACATTAAAGATTAATGGTTGGGTAACCAAGATGTAATTAATACAAATAACACGAATAAACCATGAATTGCATGAAATAAAATAGATCTACAAATTAAACATAAGATCAAAGAAGATTACATCAAGCACCTAAAATATCTAATTAATCCATCAAACAACACACAGAAGAAAATCGATACATACAAATTAGCACATGAATTATACTGGAAAGAAAGAGAAGAAGAAGGAAAAAAACTTATGTTTAATAAAATGATCGTGAGTTCTCAAAGTATTGAAGAGTTAGTCAGTTCACTCATTGCTTCCTCGTAGCTCGAAAGATCTCTCCTCCTGCTTTCGCCCAATATAAATTCCATTCTTACATTTTTCTCGTATCAAATTCTTTCTCTCCATCTCCGGTGTCTTCTTTCTTTCCAACTTCGGTAAGACCTATTTATAGTAGAACATTTCCTTTCTTCCTACTGATAAGAGTTGCTGTCAAAATGGGTTCTTTTTTCTCCATCATCAGATGTATTCCATTAATTTTTCTTTTGATGTGTACTTCGGTGTCTCGTTCTTATCTTTCGACTGATTGGGCTTTCTTTTTTGTAAAGAAAGATTTTTCGTGGTTTTTACCGTGAAAAGTTAAATTATTGCGAAATGATATTTTATATGTACCGCGGTAGATGTTGAATGTATCGCGGTCGAAAGCAGGTGAAATTGGGGTTAAAATGCGGCTCAGAACATTGCACCATGGTACACAGTGAAAAACAGCTGTGTCCGCAGTACATAAATCATATACCACATTACATGAACAATTTTTAAAGGTGTACCGCAGTATATGTACCTTGTACCGCGATACAAGTGACTACGCACGGGCAGCCTGTGCGTTTGCGCACGGCTCGTGCATGTGACGAAAATTTGATATATACTTTGGAAGGACGAACGACCAGCTCGTGCGGTGTTCGCCTTATTTTTAGCTTCACCGCAAATGTACGGTGTAGTTTATAGAATAGGGTAAGCAAGGTCGTATCCATGGAGACTAATAAATTTATGCTCTAAGTATTGAACCAAAATAGTCTTATTTTTATTTATATGATCGTAATTGGATGATTGTTGTGGAAGTAAAAACAAGAATAACTACAAAAACACAAGATACTAATATTAATGGAATTATCAAGAAAATGAAATGGATTCCCGGGTTATGGTTTTGATTAATATCTCTCTTGTTGTCCGATTTAAATAAAGCCAAAGTTATTATCAATATTCCTATAAGACGATCACAATGGAATTTTATCCCCCTCTCGAGATGTATATAAAGTGTAGATTGAAATATCTATGCTAGCATCTCTACTCAACATAAGATATACAACTCCTAAAGCACAAAAGATCAAATGTCTTCACAAATATTCACAAACCTCTCGATTATGCAAACATCTATGTCAAGTACTCAAGATCTAATATTGAAACTCATCTCTCAAATTATGAATCAATATATCAAACATGCTAAATCATTGGCCAAATGATAAAACAAGAATAAGCATAAAGTACTCAAATAGGCTTCAAGACAATAACTTCAACTAAGATTAAAACACTCAACAAGAGTTCATTAATCTACTTCCAAAACCCAAAAATCACAAGATGTTTAGCTACTCATTACAAATAAACAACTCATAGACAAATTGTTCATATTCATAAGAAGCTAAAATGAAAGATTAAAGAACAAATAATGAGAAAACTTAGGAAAATGGATAATCTCTCGATTTATCTTCAATCCTCAAGCTCCGATTCGTCGATTCTTCTCTTGATTCTTTCTTCCTTGAAAATGATGTTTTCTTGTGTTTTTAGGTATATTCAGACCTCTTCCCCTTGTGGCGCCCCCAGATGTGTTTTTATAGTGTTTGGGCCAAAATTAGGTTAATGTCTTTGTCAAAATTGGACATTTTCGCACAAACGCACGGTCGTGCGCCCCACGCACGACCAGGTCATGCGTGGTGCGGTAGGCAGGCTCAAAGTCTTTAGGCATGCACGGGTCATGCGTAACCCAAACGTCCGAATTTGCTTATGGGGTCTTCATAAGAGTTGTAGCCCTCTCTCTTATCTTTCCGTAGCCACTTGAATCAGCTCAATATCAATTTTGTATAGAGTGTTATGGCCAAAATACTAAACCCTGCCAGTGCTAGAAATTCCAGACGCGTTTGGACGTTCCTTGAGATAAATCCCCTCGATGTTTGATCATCCATGCTTCTTTTGACACACGACTCATTATATGACTCTAGGTTGAATATAATTGGCTTCCAATTGGGTGTAATCACTCAATTCTTGATGATTCTAGGTCACAATGCTCGTATTTGTCATAAAATCACTCCAAATATCGTTAAATTCCTACAAAACGAGCAAAGCGTAATACCTTTTCTACAAAGAGTGAATATATACCGTTTCATATGAGTTATTGCATGTTTATAAACAATTATAGCCATAAATATGCCCTAAAATACATGCAAAACTCACACATATCATGCGGATGCACACGGCCCGTGCATGAGGTGGAGACTTGATATATCTTTTGACATGACGCACGGTCGGCACATGCGGATTCGCATGGCCCATGCGATACCCGTTCCACCCTGTTTCATGATTTTTCGTCTTTTCGTGTGTATCACGGTATGGCTAATTTTTCACCATTTTCCATTTGTTTTCATGATTCTTTGATACCGACTCCCTAATACAACTTGATGTACAACTTCAACAATAATTTCGACTCAATTTACTAAAAAGCAATACAATTTTTAGATTTAGGATACCTAATTTGTTGATAAAAATACTTCTTAACAATTAGTAATTATTCCATGTTTTATATTATATCCAGACTGTCAAATTTCCCAATAAATTAAACAATAAAATCTAAAAGCACATTTTTGGAATTTTTATTTGTAATCGACTCACTTTTATTTCTTATTTGACATTTGTAATTCAACCATAATACCTTTCCATGATTCTCGCAATTAATTATTTTAATTATTGCAATTTATTTGTAACATGTTTTTGTTCCAAACAAATTTTAAAATTGATATATTGGTTCATTTATTAATTAGGATTTTATTAGCAACATGTCATATTTTCTCTTCTTAATAAAAATAAATAATAATTAGAAAAATCAGATTCTAAATTCGATAGCTGTGCTAGATTTCTGAAATCTAAAGAAAATAAATTTGAAATTCAAATTTTTTTACAGCTATGAATCGGCAAAAATGTCTCTAGAAATGTCGTTTACCTAAATTGTATTAAAGGATATGCCATTATTAATTTCTCTATTATGAGGTTTTTATAATCCGTGAGAATTCATTTCGAATTCGACACGATTAAATATCCAAGTCAGATTACTATTATTTTTCAAAATTACTATAATATTGGTTAAATTATACATTAATAAAAAATAAATCTAAAATATTAGAATTTTCTAACTCAGAATAAATCGTAAAATATTTAATTATTTATACTTACACCTTAATTCTTTTCTTTTTCCCTTTTTTGCTTTATTAAGTATAATAACATTAATAAGGAAAGGACTTTTCGATGATGATGATGATGATAATGATAAATAATAATAATAATAATAACAACGGATTTACAATGACGAGAAGATGAAGTGAAAATAAAAAGAACAAGAATATCAAATTATATCAAATAAAATCCGTATTAATTTATATGATATACTTACATACGAATAATTAATAATACTTCTATTTATTATAGACATTCTAAACTGTTAAATAATAAAGTATTATAGTTACTCATATAAGGTTGGACGAATAGCAAAAGAAGAAACATACAAAATGCACACAATGTATATTTTTTTATTATTTTTAGTCAAATAATAAATTAAACACTATTTTTTGATTTAAAATTACCTTTATTTCTTAAAATCTCTAGTCTCTAGAGATTTAAATATCTTATTAGTAAATATTCCATATTGAAAATGATTTTCTTGACAAGCTTAAATTAAATTAAACAATAAAAACATAAAGGGCATTTTTGGAATTCATCAAAACAATTATTCTCTATAAAATACACATACTACCAACAGCAGAAACACCCGTTTCTTGATTTTCTTTCTCATCATTCATTTGAAAATACTATAAGAACTCTAAAACCAAAAAAATTCTTGCCTTTTTTCCTTCTTCATCAAAAAAATGGTGTTTTGTTTATATATATATATATATATATATATATATATATGTATAAACATACACGTTATACACTATTAGCATGTGTTTGTGTGTTTTCTTGCATGCATGAATTAAATCTTAATATTCATGCACCTGTTGTTTTTCAGGCTAAAAAATGGAGGACCAAAATCGGAAACACCACTCCAAAGCATGCAACCGTTGTTGCAGCCTCCGACGAACCGGAGGTTTGGATGTTCATGCGTTCCCGAGGTTATAGAAAATCTTGGTGGAGGGGTGGTATCCCTAACGCCAACTTTGCTAGCGAGAGAAGGATCTGAGTGCGGTGTTAAGAGAAAGAGAGGCGGCCAAAAAAACAACGGTGGAGGAGAGAGGAGAATTGATGGTGATGCCGGAATGTTCCGCCACTCCACCACAAAAGCGAGGACGAGGCCGCCCTAGGGGTTCGGCAAGTGGCAAACCTTGGGTGCCTCTTTAGGTAACTTTCAAATCAATCGATTTATTTACTCGAATTGGTTTTGCTTTAAATAGGCTCGGTTGGCCTTTTTACCACGGAAGAATTTATTGATTCACTTTTTTTAAAAATAAGTAATAATAAATCTTGAAATATTTGGGACTTTGCACATAGAAGAATTTCTTGATTCATTTTTTTTTAATTAAGTAATAATAAATCTTGAAATATTTGGATTTTACGCAGGGAAGAATTTTTTTGATTATTGATGTTACAAAATCTAAGATCTTGTTGCAGTTCCTTTTCCCATTTCTTTCTTTATTAATTTTTTGTAAAGATCGAATAGAATTTTAAATGTATGATAGATAGGGGCGTAGCTAGCTGACCCGGCTATTCCTAGCTTAAATTTTTTATTGAGTGAAATTCATGTGTTTTCTTTTTATTATTATTTCTTTTTTGGGAAAGGATGAGTATCAGAAAAAGTTTCAGTTATAACTTAAAAAGGTCAAACTTTTCTTTGATTTTTGTGCTCCAGAAAAATTGAAGTTGAGAATTTTCAGGTTTTTATAGAGGTATATGTCCTCTCAAAAGGCCAAATATTCTCATAACAAGATTTTCTCTGTTTTCATATAATAGTTTTTATGGACTATACTCATCATTTTCATAGCTTTTAATTTCAATCCCTCATAACTTTAACGGAAAAAAAAACAAGAAACGTAATTCACTAAGAGAGATTCTATATTCATTACTATTATCATTAAATATTTTATTTTTTTTTTTTTTAAGGTGGGACTGTTGGGGATACGGTAAGGCGACTTCACTCGTACACAATCGCCATACAACAAGGAGAGGTAATTAACATTTTGTTAGACCATATCCATCAACCATGTAAGTAGAACGACAATGACAATAGATTAGATAGGATCGGCCAAGTCCAAGCCCAATGGGTCAAGACATAAAATTAGTCTGGCCCAAAATTTCGGCATTTGCAATTCTTGTGGCTCAGTCTAGCCCAACACGTGTATTTTGGTCGGACTTATCAGGCTTTGGGCCTTTGGGTCGAACAAAAGTAGGCTCGATCTTTTCGAGGCCTCTAAAAATGAAGTCCAACCCAGCCTTATATACGGGCTGGCAAATTTTGCCAACTCTACACGTATTTTTGGTTAGGCACTTGAATTTCTTTTCCATCAGTGCGCCACTTTGTGGCACTAGTTTGGATTTTGCACAGTGCAGTGGTATTTCTAAGACCATCTCCAGCAGTTTGCACCATTTTATTGCAGATTCTGTACTATTTTAGTGCAAAATCTGCACTCTATTTTCAATAGTTTGCGCTAAATTCACCACCAAAAGGAATATCCCATAATATTCTATTGAAGTGCATATTTTAACACAATAAAATCATTAATTTAAGACAAAATATAGAAAATTTAGCGGAAATACAATATTGCGCATTATTGGCGCATAATTGTTTATATCTTCAAAATTGCATGAGACTTTTGTACAGTGTTGAAGCAAGTTTTGCTCCAAATTGAAGATATATGCTCTAAAGTTGCACTATTTTGGAACTACTTTTTTTTTGGTTATTTTGTTTCTTTAATTTGCTATATATGTTTTTATTAATTTTTAATATTGTAACTAAACGGTTTAAAAAAATATATTGTAATTAATTTTGCATTTCTTTTAATCTTATAGAAAATAATATTAAAATTAATTCAATTATATATGATAATTTTTTTAAATAATACGATGTGTAATTTAAATAATAATATATAAATTTAAATGGCGCTTGGTGCTTGAATTTCTTCTCCAATAGTGCGTTACTTTGTGGCGCTAGTTTGGATTTTGCATAGTGCAACAACATTTCTAAGACCATCAAAGTAGTTTGCACCATTTTAGTGCAGATTCTGCATTATTTTAGTGCGAAATTTGCACTCCATCTCAAGTTGTTTGCACTAAATTCTGCACCGAAAATAAATATTTCATATTATTCTATTTTAGTGCATATTTTAATATACTAAAATCATTAATTTATAATAAAAAATAGAAAAATTTAGCGAAGCTATGTCATTGCACCAATTCTAGCGCCATAAAACTGTTCAAATCTTGAAAAGCGTGTAGACTTTGGCGTGCTGGAGCAAGTTTTTGCTCCAAATTGAAGATAGAACACTCTATTGGAGATGCTCTAAAGTTGTACTATATTGGCAATACTTTTTTTTTTTGGTTATTTTGTTTGTTTTGGCAATACTTTTTTATGTTATTTTGTTTCTTTAACTTGTTATATATGTTTTTATTAATTTTTTATATTGTAATTAAATGGTTTTGAAAAAAAAAGAATATTTTAATTAATTTTGTATTTATTTTAATCTAATAGAAATTAATATTTAAATTAATTATGTTACACGTGATAATCTTTTTGAATAATATGATGTGCAATTTGAATAATAATATATAAATTTAAATGTTGGGGATACATCGGAAATGACTTCACTCCTTACACAATTGCAATTCTAGAAGGAGAGGCAATTAACATTTTATTAAACCATATATCCATCAGCCTACGTAAGTGGCGTTGAGTGCTGAAATTTCTTCTCCAGCATTGCGTCACTTTGTGGTGCTAAGTTTGGATTTTGAATGATCAACGACATTTCTAAGACCATCTCAAGAAGTTTGCACTATTTTAGTGCAAAATTTGCCCTTCATCTCTGCAGTTTATACTAAATTCAACACCAAAAAAGAAATAGTTCATAATATTAATTCCATTTTAGAGCATATTTTAATAAACTAAAATCATTAATTTATAACAATAAAATAGAAAAATATAAGCGCGACTATAATGTTGCACTATTTCTTCCACAAAGCTTTTGAGGATCATCAAAAGCGCAGATTTATTGTGATCTTTGAAGCAAATTTTTGCTTCAAATTGTGATAGAGCATTCTCTTGGAGATGCTCTAAAGCTGCACTATTTTGGCAATACTTTTTTTTTTTTTTGGTTATTTTGCTTGTTTTTAAATACTTTTAAATGTTATTTTGTTTCTTTAACTTTTTACATATGTTTTCATTAATTGAATATTGTAATATATGTTTTGGAAAAAAAAAAAGAATATATTAACTAATTTTGTATTTCTTTTAATCTAATAGAAAACAATGTTAAAATTAATTCAATTATATGTGATAATCTTTTTAATTAATATGATGTGTAATTTGAATAATATATAAATTTAAAACTATTATGAGATTTAAAATACTACATACAAAATTATAAAACTAACTTAAAATTACATTATAAAAATCTTTGAAACATAAAATTACATATGTAATATGTTTATCAATTATAAAGTAATAAAACCCATATTAAATGAATAAAACACGGAATATGTTGAGTATCTATCAACTTGAAGAAGCATAAACCAACAACAAATGAAATGATTATAGACTAAATAGATAAAGAAAATATGTACTATAAAGATATACACAAAATGATATATCGCTATATGGGCAAAAGTCCTAAAACTTCAAGATCTGAAAGTTGCCTCAGGAACTGAGTACCCCAAAGATTCAGTTACGAGTAAATCAAGCCAGAGAAACAAGACAGAAAACACAAATCCTCAAAACCTCCAAAAACCCTACAAAGACCATATACCCATCAAGAAAACCTAACTTACTCAGAAGTAGGTTTTGTACATGGAAATGGTGGACAAAAACAAGATACACTCAGATCTATCACAAGCACTCAGGAATTCACACAGAAACCCAGTGAGAGATTGAGTTTTCTAGAGAGATAAACCATTCAGAGAGAGAAGAACGATTGAGAGCTTTAGAGAGAGAATAAAATCTTACAGAGTGAGACTACGATTCGGTTGGTAGGGCTTAAGTAAGGTGAGCAAACTAGGGCTGTGCACGGGACTTGGAGATCACTAGAACCGAAACGATACCTGAACCGAAAAATATCCGAACCAAAAATATTCGTTGACTTTTTGACTTTCTCCGAACAGAGGCGGAGCTAGACCAATTTCATTGGGGGGCTGGAGGAGAAAAACAAAAAACAAGCACATCGACCATATTTATACCAAATATTTAGAAATATAAGATATTGAGTTTAATGCACAACTAAAAACCAAAAGAAACATCATAGAATTTACTTATAATCACTATTTGAATCTAAGAAAATTGTACACGACACTTTTTCATTGATTCAAACTCAGTTATTATAGAATCTGTGCTAAAAGTAGTGGCGATTTCTTTCTCAATGTAAATAACTAAGCTATCTGAAAGAAAGTCATCGTCCATTTTGCTCCGAAGTCTTGTTTTGATTCTTTTCATTCTTTGAAAAAGCTCTTTTCTCGTGGTTCTTTGTAGATCCGAAGGAAGAGTTAACACAAGGCGAATTAATCGATCAATCAAGTGATAAGCTTTAGAATTTCTGTTTTAGTCAATCTTTGACATAGTTGAGAAATTGTAAGAACACCCTGAAAATCTGGATGAGTGTGTATATCAAGCTCATAATGACGCAACTGAAACTTCAAATGACTATGTTCTTGCTCTGTGAAATCTCCTGGATAAAACTTCACTGCTAGCTTCCATATGCTTTCAATATTGAATGATTTATAATCGTTACTAGGATCAAAGAAGAGCTTAAAGTTAAAAGCTCCACTTTGATTTCTCATTGAATCTACTATTCAACTCTTGCAATTGAGAGTCAATTGCTGCTAAGAATACCTCTACTCGAAAATGATGCTCCATCGTTACATTTGGTTGACGAGAGCGGCCTTTGTCTACAATATATCGCGTGTCCATATCTGGAATTTCAATCTCATGTTTTCCACAAAAACGTTTCACAGCCTCAAGTAAAGTATCCCATCCACCATTTCTCAATCTTTGAAGAAGTGATTTTGTTTTGTGGAAACAAGATTTATTGCATTCAAGATATCTTGAGAGTGTAGTTGTAATGCTTGACAAAGATCATTAGCGATTCCCATTATTTCATGCATCAAGTGTAATGTGAAAACAAACTCAAATGATTGCAATATTTTACTAACCGCATAAGCATCACCTCTTTGTGCATAAGTGGCCCCTTCATCAACAATCTTCTCAATCACAATGTAAGATGAAGAATAATTTGTCATCAAGCTGCAAATAGAATTAAAATGAGAACCCCATCGAGTATCTCCCGCTCTCTGTAAGGTCCCAACTTGATTTGCCCCTGTGCCTGTTTTAAGTTCACCAAGTGCAATCTTGTTTGCAATTTCATTTGCTTGAGCTTCTTGCAGTTGATCATGTCTTTTGGATGAAGCACCAACAATATTTACAATAGAGGTCAATTGCGTGAAAAACTCATAAATGTGGATAACTTCTCTTGAAGCAGCAACCAAGGCTAATTGCAACCTATGAGCGAAGCAATGAACATAGTAAGCATAAGGACATTCTTTAAGAAGCAAAGCTTGCAAACCATTCCATTCACCACGCATATTGCTAGCACCATCATATCCTTGACCTCTAATATTTTCAAGCAAGAGATTATGACGAGACAAGACAGTCTCCAATCCTTTTTTCAAAGTAATGGCACAAGTATCAGTAACATGCTCAATATCAAAGAACCTTTCTTGAACAAAACCATCCTTACTAACAAACCGCAAGACAATAGCCATTTGCTCTTTCTTTGATTCATCTCGAGCTTCATCAATAAGAATGCAAAATTTGGCATCTCCGTTTCTTCTCTAATCACATTTCTTACATTATTTACAAGAATGTGTAGAATGACTTGTTGAATATTTCTTGATGTATACTTTGCAACCCTTGGAGCATTCTCCAAAATAATCTTTTGAACATTGTCATTATAAGACCCAAAAGCTTCAACATTCAATAAAGTTTCCTCAATTCTTGAACTTTGGCTTTCATCATGACTTCTATATGCACAACCTTGAAATGTTAACCATTTTATAGAATCAATCGAAACCTTTAGTCTTAGTCGGTTATTCTCAATTTCTTCTGATGATTGTCTTTTGAAAAGGGTATCAATATGTTGAGATTGGTTTACCAAATCATCACAATATTTCACAGAATTATAATGTGGTGAATTGGGACATTTTCCCACATGGTTCAAAAGAACACAATCAGATCCGCTATTTACTTTCTTCCAATTTCTGAAACCGTGCTCAATAAATGTATTTGCACCTGAGCGGCCTGAAGATTGCTTACCAAAAATATAGCATGGCAAACAATAAATAGCATCATGTGCTTTGGAATACTCCATCCAAGAAGGATATAGGTTAAACCAAGAAAGTTGAAATTGACGACGTTGGTTTTTACCAATAGAAAATGGATAAGCATCTTGTGGAAGTCTTGGTTGATATGGCCCAACTTGAGATAAGCTCGACGGATTTCATCTCTTTGATTTATAGGAAAATCCCAAATTGGAGGACACAATCCAGGATCCCTTTCTAAATGACAAACATCCATTTGTGAAGCATTTAATCAGTTGGCGTTTTTGACCTATCCCGGTTCAAGATATGAAGATTTGAGATTTGATGGCTCAATTGTTAGGTGACTTGGTGTTGTATGACTCGAATCGCATGGAAGAGTTGTAGAGTTGTCTTGAATCTTTTCATCTTTTTCTTAAAGAAAGTATCAATGGTCTTTAATTTTCCCATGTGTGTAATCGAGATAGTGAGATGTCGAGATAATAATAATTAAAAGACTATTAACTTAAATGAAAGAAATCAAACTAAAAAGACTAAATTGCGACCAAAGTACTACAATAGTATTTTACTTGGTTCTTATCCATTATGTCAAAAAAATATTAATAATTAACATCATATTTCAAATTCAAGCCCTTTGGTTGAAGCAAATTACTATTTTAAAATTAAATTGCTCAATTCTTTGATTGTCTACAATTAAATTTCCACCACATTAAATCCAATTAAAGCAAATAATATTCTAAAATTTCCAAATTACTAATAGAGTACTAAATCAATACTAAATTACTATTAGATAATTATATTGCTACCAAATTACAACAACAAATGCTACAATTTAAGCAATGTTACTTTATAATTGAAGCAATAAGTAAAAAATAAATGCTTAAATCAATTATCACTCTTAAAAAATCTAAACCTAGTTTTCAATCTAAAATCTAAAAACGCATCTCACAATTTAAAACAAGTTTAAAGAAGTAATAAAAAATACTTAATTAGTTAGGTACCTTGTCTAGTTGTCTTGCCACTTTGGAGAATGGAGTTGAAACTTGGAGTGGGAAATGGAAGTAGGGACCGCAAGAATTGAAGAAGGAAATGGGTGAGGGTTTTAAAGTGAAGAGAAAAAAAAGAAATTTTGGGGATTTCTTGCTACTGGACGATTTTGTTGGAGTGAGAGGAGAGAGAGTGTAGTATTGGAGATAAAGTTAAAAATTGGGACCACAAATTAAGGGACTAAATGACAAACAAATATTATATATATATATATATATATTACAGAATATTTTATATATATAATACCTGGTTCCAATTTTAAAGTTTGGGGGCTTTACCAACAACATACAGAATACCTCCTGTCTCTCGAACCGAACCATCCCCAAAAAATATTCTCGTACGGTTCGGAGATTTTTAAAATATTCGCATCGGAGAACCATACTGTTCCGCATCGAACAAGAAGATCAGAAGATAGAACCGATTTTTTTAATTTTTTAATACATACATATATAATATTTTTATCTTATTTATATTTTGATATTGTGATACCCGACATTTAATTAACCTAGAAAATTATCCGATATGATTAATTAATTATTATATTAAGTTTCTAAGAATTTATATCATTTAACTAGTCTTTTGCAATGCGACGCGGCGTGTTCCATCAAGGCACGTAAATTGCATGCATTGTAGGTCCCAAGGGGTGTAAGTGTAAGGTTTAGAAGGGGGTTGAATAAACCTTACCAAATTTTTGATTTAGTCCTTTTAAAAATTGAGTTGATACTACACGATTTTGTGTCTGGTGGATGTACCAATTTAGTTAATCAAGAGAGTTAGTCTCTCAACGACTCCAATCGAAATTTTATTCTTTGGAATAACTCAATTTGTTAAGTCTAAATTAACTCAACTGTGGTTTGTTTTTGGAAGACTTAACACCCTTAAGTTTGGTTAAGTAGAGATTTAGAGCTTGATTTAGTATTTAGAGATTATCTAGTGGATAGCAAATATGTCGTGAGAATTAAACAAATATGATGCAAGAATTAAAGTCTTTGAAATGTAAATGACACAATAAGATTTTTATAGAGGTTCGAAGATGGGGTAATTCTTCTACTCCTCTCTTCTCCAACTCCCGGAGGAATCCACTAGGTATTGATCGAAGATCAAAGTGGTAACAGTCCAGGATATAAGTCTTGATCACACGGTGACTTGATCCTTTGGGACTCGATCGAGACGCCTTGATCACTCGGTGGCTTCTCGACGACTCGCCTTCTTCGGGCAGGCATTTGCTTTGCTACTACATCCCACTTGCTCAAGCTCTTTGGATTTGATCACGAAGCCCTCTAAAAGCTAAAGACTTGGTTCGACCTTGAACCTTCCTACACTCCTTCGTGGAATGTAGACCCCTTGATTCTTGATAATTTCCTCTTCAACCGATTGAAGTTATCTTTCCTTCAAGGTAAGTGTTGGATTGATGTTCTTCGTAGTGTAGGCTTGAGGATTGAGCGTTTAATAACTTGAGAATATTTCAGGTTTACAATTCTAATAATTGCTTGAATGTTTTTGGTTGGTCTTTCGCTTCTCGTGAGTCATTCCTCGCCTTTTATAGTGATCTTTCAAAAATCGCCCGTTGAAGAGATAGATAGGCTTATTTTTTAAAGTCACTTGTGGTCGTTGGCTTGTCTTTTTCGATCCTTGGAATTGCCACTTCCTCGTATGAATTGTTCTTCTTTTTCGAGTTCGACACGGTGTAGTGCTTCCCATTGGTTTATTCCTTTTGCACGCTTCACGGGGACCGAGCACTTGAGAAAGGTAGCATGGAGATATTACTTGTTTAGGTAATTCTCTTGATTTTCGTGCAACGGATCTTTTTCGATTATCTCGACTTGATCGCATTTCCTTGCTTTCCCCAGGTGACTTAGAGTCGCCTTCCAATCATGGATGACTCTTGTCACTTCAACTTGAGACTTGGCTTTTCTTGAGTTGACTTGACGATACTCCACTCACCGCATCTTCACATAGAATGTATTCACATATAGAAAAGATAGTGTATTCACATAGAATGTATGCGTAGAATCAATCTTTTTATTGATCATAACATTCTTGTTCTTTTACATTTGTTGTTTACACGGTGTATCGAGCAAACATTTGTCTATACAAGAAAAAATAAAGAATTTATAGCTTTATTGCGTAAGACTTACATAGTATGTATTTACATAGTAAAATCACATGAAAGGGTGGACAACAACACTTCATCTCCTTCATTGTCTCTTCTTTCATCTTGTTCAAGATCTTTCGCTTCTTCTTCTCTTTTTCTCATCGTCACCGCCTTCTTCTTCTTTTTTTCATATGCCTTCCCGGCAGCTTCATCTCTTCTTAATCTCTCTTGTCTTTCCTCCCATAGTTTGAGTTTGTCTCTTATTTTCTTCTTCTATTCTTTTCGCATACTCAAGATTACTTTTAGCCACTTGCAAATTTGCTACTTGGTCAAGACCACCCATTGAGAGATCCCTCCTTTCTTGCCCGGATCTACGTGACTCAATGTTTTTGGGCAGAGGTCAGGTCAAACCTCTTCCTCCACCATCGCTTCTTCCTCTACCCTCGGGGCGTGTATTGTCTGGGGTCTTTCTTTCCGGTGAGTGACCCACGGAGTGACAAAACAGAGCGACCGGTAGTCGTTTGCCTGTCGGCTTCTTCACATAACTTGAGACCCTTTTCCCAAGTACAAGTCCCAAGCTTGAGCCATAGGCATATTTGCAAAGTATCCTTCGAGATGCGAGCGTTTTAAATTCATCAACGATCGTGGCTCGGTCCCCGACATCCGAGATGGCATAAGTGTCTCTGTTCTTGGAATGCCTCCATGTTGTTTCAAGATGTTCATAACTCGGGCATCCATTCTTCCTTCCACTTCCTCCATCCCTCGCTTCAATTGTCTTTCTCTTTTCGACCATAGATATAAGAGTGTTGGAGTGGCGAGTCATTCGGGAGTTTTTTGCCGATAATGTCATTTGTGATAAGACTTTGTTGGGGGTTTGTGCAATCATCAAGGTCACATCTTTCGATCCTTCCCCTCAACGGACTTTCCTTTCTTTTGTTTTGACGCTTCCTCAATTTGTCTTTCCCTTTTCTGATTGCTTCCTCCTTTTCACCCCTTCGGATCTCTTTAGCGCTTTAAAGTATTCCTCTTCCCCTTTTTGGCATCATCAAAGGAGAGAGGAACACTGGAAACATCTTGGCAAGCGGGAAGTCGAGCCTCGCTAATAGTCGAAGTTCGTCTCGAGTCATTTGTGGAGTATGCGGCACGAAATTCGGAGCGAGCGGCGTTGGACTCTCTTGAAATTAGCTTCATTTCAGCCATGAGAAGGCTGAATTTTCTATCCATATTTTCTTCCAGAATTTGCTGGAGATCACTCTTATTTTGCTCACGCAGCAGCCTTTATCTCGGCAGTGTGTGAGCTTCATGCATGTGCTCAATGTGTTCTCTCAATTTCGTTTTTGCATCAAAGCATTCTCACTCTCCATACCAGTGACTTGTTGAACAATGTCCTGAAGTATCTAACTTGTTCCACACGCATTGTTTCTTCTGCATTGCCACCATTCCCGATCCTCGATTATATGCCTCTCGGTCGTCAGCAGTGATGGTTGGCATCTCTCGTTGTCGATCGCATGTCCATAGAGGCTGGTGCGTTTCCATCCGTTCAATTTCAGCAAATAATGCCTTGAACACTTCCCGAACTTAATTCATTTGTTTCTTTTTGCATCGATGGCCACGCTGCGTCAAAGTCATAGTCACCGAACGATGGTACGACGAAATGACGGGAGCTGGTATGTGGAAGCGTGCGAGCTCATTTTTCGACTCTTCATGGAGGTCGGGTACCTCCAAGGAGAAAGGAAATGATTCTACAAAGGAATCATCACGGCCAAATGGGATTTGTTCAATGATGAGAGGTGCACGTGAAGTTCTTTTGGAGTCGAACTGCTGCGACTTGAGGAGCTGTGCAGTGGACTCTGTTTGGTGGGGTCATTTGTGAAGTGGACCCGACTTGCCGAGCCTCATTGTCTCAACAAACCGTTGGTCTCATTTGGTTTCTCCAATTGAGTGGATGGTCCTCGGCCTTATCGAAGCGTCATCGGATGATGATGAGATTTCCATTGGTGGCTCATCATCAAAATTGAAAGTTTGTGAGTAGTCTTGAGATCGGACTTGCTCGTCCGGGAACATCCGCATGGTGAGTCTTTTGGATCTATCACGGGGGATGACTCGGCTAGCCCCGTCGCTTCCGATCCTAGAAAGGTTACATCGGGATTATCTTGGGAATCATGAAGCGCGCTTATCTCCTTTTCGGATGGATCAATGATGGCGGGAGAGATGTTCTCTACTTGACTTCTTTACCCAGGGAAGTCTCAACCTCCCGTGGCCTTCATTACCTCCTACAGTCTCAATCGCAGTGAGGCCTTGGACCTCCCTTTCGACAGTGTCATTTGTCTTAGGGTCTTCTCGTGGTGGCATCTATTGGAGTCTCAACCCCATGGATTGCACTTTCATCGCCTGCAGTGTTAACTCCGGGCTGTTCCTTCCTCGTGCCTCGATCGCATCGCCAGCGTCATTAACGCCATTAGCCTTCAGAGCGATTGGCACCTCACCGGTGAGGCAGTCTCAACTATCCGAGCTTCGTTGATGGCAACATTGTTCGTTTTGTGTTTGTACTTTCTCAACTTCGCCTCCTGGATTCGTTGTGGAGTCATCCGCAGATTCTCCGACCTTTGCGGTGGAGGAGTTTCCCCCTCGGTGGCGCACCACGAGTGAGTGACTTGGAATAGGGTCACTCGTCTCCAAACTCCCGGCTGTTTCTACCGAGTGTTCACCGTTGGGACAGGTGGTAAGACACCTTCATTAGGGGTTGGCTCAACTGGGGTCCCCACTAACCCGTTTCATCGCCGATTCCTTAATTTCTTCTTCCGAGTGAGCGGGGAAGTGGTGGCAAAGAACAACGGTGGCAATTTTTGAACCACTCCCATTGGATCAATTTCATTTGTGTTTTGGAGGACTCTCCTGGTCCCTCCATCATGCTCTTCTCATGAAGAATTGCGGATTCATGCATTGCTCGGGCCATTTGCATTTGCAACTCTTACGTGGCGGCAGCAGCAGGTCAGATCCTCATCACTTTTCGATAGAATATCGAAGTGAGAATGTGTATGTTCGTGGTTCCGGTGAGAGGGCAGATCTTTGGCCTTCTCTCTTGCCTCAGCTTCTTCTACGCCGATCGCTCCTTCTCCTTATCCTTGAAGATCTGCAGGATATCTCGTGCGATTGTCTTCATCCGATCTTTGGATCACAGAGGTCACCCAAGGAAGTTCAACAGATTCCTCTTCTTTTTCTATAAACTCAAAGCCGTTGGAACTGTTCCTGGATCGACTCAATTTCCATTTCCTCCACTCTCGCGGACGATTTTGGATATCCGGGTAAAGTGGGGATAGGATCATCACATCACTATCGCTCTATCGCCTTCTTCTTGTGTTTTGGTGCGCGGACTACGGCTATTTCTTGATTTGCCTCTGCTGATTGCCTTCACAGACTTAATTGTTTCATCTATAGTATCCGGAGACTCTACTTCTCCAGCCTCTCGATATCTGCTCCGGTGAGTGGCGACTCGGCCGGTTTCTCAAGCTCGGAGTGCTTGATGATTCTTCTTCGTCTCCTAGTTTGTACCGAGAGGATTTTGGTTGAGACGCTTTTTCGAGTCTTGGGCGGCGGGGCGTCTTTGGTTTTTTTCTCGAGGGTGGCCGTCTTGGCTTGTCGATCTCTCTTTTTTTGACGATCGGAGAAGGTAGTTGAGAGTCCTTCTCGACCGCTCTTTCTTTGAAGCAGGAGACACGGCTTGAGGGGGGGTGACTCTAGCCGCGGCGGGCGGTTTGACTTTGACTTTTCGTGCGGCAGAGCAATGATCTTCTTAGCACTGCAGGGGCGGCTTTCTTCTTCTTTGGTGGAGAGAAAAGCAGATTTGTATCTTGAGTGGTGATTCCCCTCACTCGTGTCGACTCTCTTGGCGTAGGCTCTCTTCGTGCGCGAGAGAGGTTTGATCTCGAACATCTCTTGTTTACATGGAACGCCTTTCCATGTCTAAGAGAGGACTCCTTTCACCTCCATCACCGCCAATCACTGGCCATATCCTGGGATCCTCCAAATGTACCATCTTCCTTGAAGGATTTGTTCCCTACATTTTGGCATAGTCTGCTGAGACAAACAAATTGATTTATTTTCCTTTCTTCAATGATCGCGGCCATTACGATCAACTTTGCTTTTGATGATTGGTCAAAGCGCCAAATTTGATGTCTATGCATTTGGCAACTATGTCCAACGACTTGTGATAATCCTCCTTTGACCTCTTGTTTGATGTGTAAACTATTTTATCAAAGATAGTCGGGCTTGGCTACTTCCTTCCAAGCGGACCAGGTTTACATCACCGTTGATTTCTCGATGCTCCTTCCGTCGGTAGTGAGCAAAGTGTTCACCAAATCCTTGGCGAGAGATGATGAACTCCTTTTCGTGAAGCAGAGGATTTGATCCCCTCATCATGAATCTCAGCGTTCACATAGAATTGTGCGACCTCCTCCACATAGGTCATTGGATATTCCAACGTCGAAAACGGTTTCACCGGGACGTTTCCAATTTCTCGGCAATTTTCTTCACTAGGGTGTCGTCGGACCCTGTTTCACCATGCCGTCGAAATCCAGATGAGACCGGTGTGGATTTGCTTTCTTACTTGACAAAATCATAGGTTGGTGCCATTTTTCGAGGATTTCACCGAAGAAAACTTAGAGGTTGATTTTGAAGATAGATAGGGTTTCGAGAGAATTTTGCCTTTGCCGGAGAGAAATGAACGGTTTTGGTAATATGAGAGAGAAAAGAAAGAAAGCTTAAGTATGGTTTATGAAAGGACGTGCGGGTGGTTTTTGAAATGTGATCGAAATCAACGGCTTAGATGTTGCACGCCGATTTAGTATTTAATGTCTCGTATTTAATGCGGCAAAGCATTTATATCCAATCATAAGCTTGGTGTGCGGCTTTTGCTGTACACATCATAATTATCTTTGACATAATTCTTAAAAACATTCGCTTAGTCAAAACGATTGCGTTTTTGTCACTTTGTTCATAAATGACGGCTTTTACCCTTATTTGGTTTAACTCTTCTTCTCACGAGTTCTCTTTGTGACTCACCGTTTGTCGGTGACTTGGTATAATTGTCTTTCCGTCTGGTGATTTACTTAGCTGATTTGTGAGTTCAAACTCTTTTTCCTTTTTGTGTTCCATTTATTTTCTTTGATTCTTTTTCCGAGTGTCACTCACTCAATTAACCGTAACTCATGCTTGAGTTCTTCAAATCTTGATTCACATAATGGTTTTGTGAAGATGTCGGCTAATTGTTTATCGGTTGAGATATATTCCAAGATGATGTCCTTCTTTTCAACATGATCTCTTATGAAGTGATATCGACATCGATATGCTTTGTTCTTGAGTGCAACACAGATTTTGAGTGATTGCAATTGCACTTGTGTTATCACACATAATTGGAATCTCTTTTTCTTCAACTTCATAGTCTCTCATTTCTTTGTCTCATCCATAGGACTTGGGCACAAACAACAATTTGCCGCACTATGTATTCAGCGGTTGTAGAGGTGGCTATTGAATTTTGCTTCTTGCTAAACCAGAAATCATCCTGTTTCCTAGCATTTGACATGTGCCTCGAGGTGCTCTTCCCGTCAACTCTGCATCCAAAGATATCGTAGTCCGAATAACCAATTAGCTTGAATCCACCTTCCTTTGGATACCATAAGCCAACTTCTTGGCTTCCTTTCAAGTATCTCAAGATTTTTTTAGTCTTTGTCATATGGCTCTCTTTTGGAGCAGATTGAAATCTTGCACATACACCTACAAAGAAAGGTGATGTCCGCTCGCTTTGTGAGATAGAGCAATGATCCAATAAGTGCTCAGTATTTTGTTTGATCTACAGTGCTTGCCATCTGCATCCATGTCCATTTTGTGATGTATTCATTGGTATTTTCGTAAGACTTCTCCTCCATACCAAATTTCTTCATTAAATCTCTGGTGTATTTTGTTTGACTTATGAACGTTCCATCCTTCAGTTGTTTCACTTGGAGTCCAAGGAAGAATGTCAGCTCTCCCATCATGCTCATTTCAAATTTACTTTGCATGAGGTTTGAAAATTTTTCACACGATTCTTTGTTTGTGTATCCAAAAATGATGTCATCCACATATATTTGAACAAGCAAAGATACTCTTTTTGTCTTGAATTACGAAAAGTGTTCTATCTATTTTTCCTTTTGTGAATCCATTCTCAATTAGGAATTGTGACAAGGTATCATACCATGCTCGGGTGCCTGTTTCAATCCATACAAGGCTTTCTTGAGTTTGTATACCTTATCTCCAAGAGTCTTCTGCTCAAATCCTCGGAGGTTGTTCAACACACACTTCTTCTTCCAATAAACCATTTAGGAATGCACTTTTTACATCCATTTGATATACAATGAAATTCTTGTGAGTCAGTATAGGCAAGAAACATCCTTATTGCTTCCAATCTTGCTACAGGAGCAAATGTTTCATCAAAATCTATTCCTTCTTCTTGGCAATATCCTTTGGCTACTAGTCTTGCTTTTGTTTCTTACCACGTAACCTTCCTCGTTCATCTTGTTTCGAACACCCATTTAGTACCAATAACGTTTTGATGTGTGGGTCTTTGAACTAATTCCCATACTTTATTTCTTTCAAACCGATTGACTCTTCTTGCATAGCTTGAATCCAATGTGTGTCATCCAATACTTGTAACACATCTTTGGGCTCTATTTGCGAGATAAAGCATGTGAACATAGCTTCTTGTTGAGTTCGATCTTGTTTTGACACCTTCTCTTATATCTCCAATGACAAGTTCGGTGGATGGTCTCTCGGCCATCTTACATCAGGTTGGAGTAGGTTGTTTGGGTTGATCGTCTAGCGGCGGTGTTGCTTTGATCACCTCTCTCGTAATCACTTAGCCGCAAGTTTTCCATTGTTTTTGAGATTGACTATCTCATCTTCTTCTCGAATTTACAATTCAGTTTCAAAGATAGGGATTTTTTCGTATGCTTGGATGATTGACTTATCGGTGACTCTTCAATGTCTTCTCCATTTACATTTGGCTCATCAAATACCACATGAATGGATTCTTTCGCAACCATAGTCCTTTTGTTGAGTACTCTGTAGGCTTTGCTTTCACTAAGTATCCCATGAAGATACCTTCATCGACTTTAGCATCGAAGGCCTTTATATTGTCTTTGCCATTGTTGTGGATGAAGCATTTACATCCAAATATTCTCGAAATATGCAACATTTGGTTTTCTTCACCCAAATCTCATAGGGAGTCTTTGTCATTTGTCTGTTTTATCATACATCTGTTTTGAGTGTAGCAAGATGTGTTGATTGCTTCAGCCCAAAATCTTTTTGGTAACCCCCTTGACTAACATGGTCCTTCCGCTTCTTTGAGAGTTCTGTTCCTTCTTTCGCAACTCCATTCTCTTTGTGGAGTCCTTGCTGCAGAGATAGTTCATGACCAATACCATTTTCAATACAATATTGAGTTATTATTCCATTGACAAACTCGGTTCCTATGTCCGATCTTATTTTGATAATGGTTTGGCTCTTCTCATTTTGAATCCTCTTCATCATTTGTGGTAGTTTCAGAGAGTTTCTTTCTTCTTACACATGAATATTGTCCATGTATATCTTGAGTAGTCATCTACTACCACCAAGGTGTATTTATTTCCACTTATGCTTGGTTCTCATGGGCCAAATAGATCCATATGTAGCAGATGCAATATTCTTGTTGAAGATGGGCATGTCTTTTCTTTGAATGATGATTTGATTTGTTTTCCTTCCGACATGCATCACATATACTCTCCTTCTTGTATATCTCGAGTCCGGAAGTCCTTCCACAAGATTACTTCTTGCAAGCTTGTTAATCGTTTTGAAATTCGGGTGACTCGACTTTTTTTTTTGTGCCACCCAACTTGATTCAGTTAATTTGTGCTCTTTGCTAATAGACAGTCTTTGGGTGTAGCGGTTGACCAATCTACTACATACATGTTCTTTTGTCTCGCATCCTTGCAACACAACTTCATTCGATTCAAGATCCTTGATTTGGCATATACCCATGTTGAATCCAACATTATAGCCCTTGTCACAGAGTTGATCGATGCTTAGCAAGTTGAAGTTGAGTCCTTCAACATATGCAACATCCGTGATTTCTAATCCATTCCTCTTGATGGATCCAATGCCTCTTATTTCACCTGGAGCTTCATTTCCTCCAAATATGACTTTTGCTCCTTTTACTTCCTTGAATTTTGACAAATTTTTCTTGTTTTCTGTCATATGTCCGGAAGCGACCACTATCCATATACCAGGTTCCTTGGCACTTTCATTTGTTCCTTGAACTCGCAATCAAGGAAATTAAGTTTTAGGTACCCATATTTTATGCGGGTCTGAGGGGTTAGAATTGTAAGATGATCCAACCAACTTATAGCCAAATGATTTGACTCTAAGGGGTTGCCATCTATCGATGCCATAATCATAATTAATCTTGGCAAATTGCTTGGGGATTTTAGGTTCATACAAAATTTGTCTCTTTTTGTATGCCTGTGTATATGTTTTAGCAATCGCCTTCTTTGGGTAATTGTGGTGTCTCCGAGTGTAGTGCCTATGTGCATATTTGTCTTTGATGAAAGCTCTTATACTTTTGGAATGGCCTTTCTTGAGTTAGGCCTTTGCCATTTGGGCTTATATTCCATAAGTCTATCTTTGATAGTTCACATCATTCCAATCACTTGGCTTGGATATTTTCTACCATTCCCATCATATGTATTTCTTTTATAGATTTTCTGGGGTTTTGGTAGCTCGCTTCTTCTTTTTGAGTATTTTTGTTTGGAGTTTTTGAGGAACTCGATGAATCTCTACTCATTTGTCCTTTCAGCCGCACTCAACTCGGTCTGTTTTCCTTTTCCTTTATAACCAAGGCCAGTTTGCTTGTAATTGTGCTTTGGAGTGAATGTGTGTGCAACATTTAGAGTTTTGGATTTTTAGACTCTTCATTGCTTGAAGATCCTTTTTCCAAAATTACTTTTGGAGTTTGACATAGCACAGAGGAATTAAATCCTAAGCATGTCTTGTCTCCACATTCTCTTTGACTCATAATAAGATCATCCAATGATTTAGATGTCTTAGTGAATGATGCAATCACATTTTTGAGGTCATTCTCCTATTTTCTATGGCAACTATTTCTGCTATTAGCTTAGCATTTCAGCCTTTAAACTTTCATTCTCATCAGCTATTTGACTTAGAGTACTCAGCTCCTTAGTCAACTGTGAGTTTTGGCTTTTGAGTAGGCTATTTTCCTCATTTAATAGTGTGTGTGAGGATTTAATGTGTTCAAAATCTTTCATCATTTTGCCTAATGAATCATAAAGATTAGTGGGTGATGAAGTGTGTGTGTCATAGTCACTATCACTAGAATCGAGTTTGATGAGTGGAGTGTACCTCATCTTCTTGGGAGTTGATCTTGTTCCTTGGTCATTAAACGGTCGGGGCTTCTTCTTGAGTCACTTGAGTAGTCACTTCACGCTTGCTCTCTGCGGATCATTTGTGTCTTTTGACTCAAGATTTTCTAGACCAACATTGCCTTTTTCTTTTCTTGTCTTCTTTCTCGAAGACCTTTCTTTCTTCTTCATTCTGTATTTGTTGACTACAGGATATGGGCGATCAATGGCATAGTGACCTGGTTGCCTCTGAGTTCAAAGCATAGATATTCAACCTTTTGATCACTCTTTCCATTCTTGGATTGTCGGCCCTTTGATATTGACTTTTTGATGATCTGTTCTCTTGGTTGGCCTATCTTCCCTTGACTTGGAGGAGCGAGTGTCTTCCGGAAGATTCGCCCTTGCCTCTCTTGTAGTTCTTATTGAAGAACTTGTTGAACCTTTTAACCATCGGGGCTATTTCTTCCGGATCAATGACTTCTTTAACCTCGGCTCTCTTTCCATCCTTAATAATTAGAGCAAATTGTTTTGGGTACAACTGTCTCTTTCGATCTTTTCTTCTCAGCTCAAATTCGTAGGCTTTGAGATCGAGAATAGTTCATGGTTGGAGGTCTTCGATAGGTCCATGGAATGTCTTAGTGCCATGACCTTCACTTCCCATTCAGTTGGGAGACTTTTTAAGATCTTCATACACATTTCCTTCTGTGTATATTCCTTTCCAAGTGCGAGATAGCTCGTTGGTGATTTCGTGAACCGAGCATCCGGTTGATCCGGTTTTCTCCTGCGATCATTTTGAAATTCTCAAATTTTTGTCTGACCACCGATAATTTATTTTCTTTGATTTGCTTCGAGCCTTCACAAATCGGTGTTAGTTTGTCCCGATTTCTTTAGCCGTTTTGCATGATTTGACTTTATTGAACATGGCTTTGTCAAGGTTTTGTAAAGGATGTCCTTGGCTACATTGTCCAGGTTGTATCTTTTTCTGTCATCATTTGTCCATTCGAGTTCTTGGTTTTTCAACCATGGCGGTCCTGGGAGCAAAGATCCTCTTCACCCTCACCGCACCTCTTCTTACAGCTTGTGTTGTTCACCTTTAAGATTTGCGGTGGCCCATCCTCTATCACTATCCACATCTCATCATGTAATCTTTGATAGATGAGCACGCATACGAATTTTCCAATCATCAAATTCTTCAATTGTGAACATAAGGATGCGTGTCAAATTTGCTTCCATGATAATGAATTTTAATGATAAAAAGAGTTTTGAAGGTTTAAGTACTAAGCAGGCTTTGAAAGGTTTGGAGATCTAGTTCAAGAACCGGTGCGGAAGGCTCAATGAACCAACCGCTCCGATACCACTTGTAGGTCCCAAGGGGTGTAAGTGTAAGGTTTAGAAGGGGTGGTTGAATAAACCTTACCAAATTTTTGATTTAGTCCTTTTAAAAATTGAGTTGATACTACACAGTGTGTCCTTGGTGGATAGCCAATTTAGTTAATCAAGAGAGTTAGTCTCTCATGAGACTCAACGAGTTGTTCTTTGAATAACTCAATTTTGTTAAGTCTAAATTAACTCAATTGTGGTTTGTTTTTCATTGGAAGACTTAACACCCTTAAGTTTGGTTAAGTAGAGATTTAGAGCTTGATTTAGTACTTAGAGATTATCTAGTGGATAGCAAATATGTCGTGAGAATTAAACAAATATGATGCAAGAATTGAAGTCTTTGAAATGTAAATGACACAATAAGATTTTTATAGAGGTTCGAAGATGGGGTAATTCTTCTACTCCTCTCTTCTCCAACTCTGGAGGAATCCACTAGGTATTGATCAAGATATACAAAGTGGTAATGATCCGGATACAAGTCTTGATCACACTGGTGACTTGATCCTTTGGGACTCGATCGAGACGCCTTGATCACTCGGTGGCTTCTCGCACGACTCGGCCTTCTTCACAGGCGTTTGCTTTGCTACTACATCCCACTTGCTCAAGCTCTTTGGATTTGATCACGAAGCCCTCCAAAAGCTAAAGACTTGGTTCGACCTTGAACCTTCCTACACTCCTTCGTGGAATGTAGACCCCTTGATTCTTGATAATTTCCTCTTCAACCGATTGAAGTTATCTTTCCTTCACGGGTGAGTGTTGGATTGATGTTCTTCGTAGTGTAGGCTTGAGGATTGAGCGTTTAATAACTTGAGAATATTTCAGGTTTACGAGTTCTAATAATTGCTTGAATGTTTTTGGTTACGGTCTTACGCTCTCAGTCATTCCTCGGCCTTTTATAGTGATCTTTCAAAAATCTGCCCGTTGAAGAGATAGCTTATTTTTGAAAGTCACTTGTGGTCGTTGGCTTGTCTTGTTACGATCCTTGGAATTGCCACTTCCTCGTATGAATTGTTCTTGACTTTTTCGAGTTCGACACGGTGTAGTGCTTCCCATTGGTTTATTCCTTTTGCACGCTTCGAGGATCGAGCACTTCAAGAAAGGTAGCATGGAGATATTACTTGTTTAGGTAATTCTCTTGATTTACGCAACGGATCTTTTTCAGATTATCTCGACTTGACCGCATTTCCTTGCTTTCCCCCAGGTGACTTAGAGTCGCCTTCCAATCCTTGGATGACTCTTGTCACTTCAACTTGAGACTTGGCTTTTCTTGAGTTGACTTGACCGATACTCCACTCACCGCTCCTTGAGTAGAGTTCCCGTCTTCTCTTCTTTGCCATACTCACTGCTGTCTTGCAGTGGAGTCTTCCTTCTAGTCTCCAGTTGTCTTCTTGCATGTTTGGGCATACCGACTTAACTCAACTTGACCAGCCCTATTTATTACAAATAGTTTACAACAATAATTGGGGTGCCAACTTCCTATTCTAAGTTTTACATGGCATTCATCAAAATCTAAATAATAAATTTCCCAACATGCATATAAGAGTTACACTATTAATGAATATAAAACGTAAAATACAACTTCTAATAAATCAAGTTAACTACATTTCAAAATTATAAATTTTGGAATACTTTATACACAACGTTATTAAATCTGTTTGATTTTATTTTACCATCGTCACAAACTAATATTTTCAAACTCTTACGATACGTGACTCGTGAAACAACAACATATAATTGACCATGACTGAAAATTGAGTTCTTTATAGGAGAATTAATGAAAATAATTAAGGAGATTAATTATTCTCATTATTTGCTACGTTTTACTAAATTAAAGCATAACATCAACATGTATATTAAATTTCCTTATTGTCGATACTTATATGTTATACTTTTAAAAGTTTTGTACATCCGAAATACAATAATTACACATCAATGATCCATAGTAAATTAAAAAACCATCAAACTTTAGATTTATAAAATTTTCGACATAAATTATTCAATGGTTAATTTTATTTTGGTATGGCAGAATTAGATTGCAATCAATCAAATAATTAATGGTTAATGAAGGATGGATTGATGATGTTTCATTGATGGAGTGATGGAGATGATGTTTCGGGGGATAGAGTTATGTAAAAGTATATGTGTTATTAGAACACATATTTTTTATATAATTCTAGTTGGGATTGTATTATTTATTATGAATTTATAATTTGCGATTGTGTTGCCCTTTATGGTTGTAGTATTTATTTTGAGATTGTCTTGAAAAAGGAGTGGACTATATTATTTGGCGATTTTTACATCCATTTTTTATTTTTCTATTTTTGTGTGTTTTACTTTTGATTAATCTCCGTTTCACCGTTCCGAATCATCACCGTCCCGAACCATCTCGTTAGAACCGAATCCCCGCATCAATCGTACCAAATTTTCATGACGGTTGATGACGGAGATTTTTCTCTACGGTTCGGTTCGAGATTGATTTTTAGAATCTCGAACTTCGGGAGGAACGGTTCGAGATTTATGAATCTCGAACCATCCCGGACGTGCACACCCCTAAAGCAAACAATCGAGATTAGACCAAGTGAATGGACGATCAAGATCACAATAAGAAGGATCCACGGAAGTCCCATTCGGGTGCCATAGTCTATACCCGTGGCCCGAATAGACAAATGGGTAAGACACATATGGGCTAGTGGCATGTGGGCTGCATTTGTGGTCTTTCATTAGTTAAAATAATGGCCAAACAAAATGGGCCAAAATTTCAACATATATTAGGTAATATTCTTTTTTAGTGCATGACGGGTGCAAGATGCAAACTGCTGGAGATATTAGACTGCAAATTCTGCACAAAAATTAATGCGCACAATGTGCACTAAAGTGGTTCAAATTGCTGGAGAGGCTCTTAATTAATTAATTCAATGTTTTTGTTGTGCTTATCTAATTTGTTTCTCGATCGATTTTATAAGACTAAGTTATTTATCCTTCGTTGTTCATGCAGAACATTGTTGAAAGGATCTGGTCTTTTTCTCAAAAGATTCCAGAATCCATTTGTATTCTGTCAGCATCGGGTACAATCTCAAGTGCAGAATTATACATCCCTGCTTCGCGTGGAGGTGTTATAAGATATGAGGTACGATCTCAATTTCTAAATTCTAGTTAATTTCTTGATTTGATGTTATGCACGAAAAAGAAATAAAATATGTTTGTTTAGCTTAATTTGCTGCACTTTCAAGAAATTTAATTTGATATATATTTATATGGTTCTGCCTGAACTTTTATTCCATTTCCATGGCCATTAATTTGCCTGCTATATGATTTTTACTTGTCTTTCGGCAACAAATTGGCTCATTCTAATTCCATTATGAGGATTACAATATGTTCAGCTAATGTAAACATCACGTTTTGCAAAAAATCATGTAATTTTATAAACATCTGATCTCAATTTTAATCGTGCAAAATATGCACGGTTTGCAAAATAGTCAAGTATGAAAATCTCAATTTGGTCCTAATTCCACCGGAAATTGAGGACTAAATGTACTGCTCAGGTGATTAATTCTAGTGAAATTAGTAAAATTGAGATTTTCATATAGTTATAGGACTATTTTGCAAACCAACAAAAGTTTTCCATTGTCGCATGACTTTTTTTTTTTTTTGAAAAATATGATTTTTATAGGATTGTTTTGTTAATACCCTATAATTACACAACCAATTTTGCCCCACCATTTATGACAACAGAATAAGTAGTTGCTCATCTATATGTACCATATATACATGTATGCTGCTATGCTAGAGTCAAATTTGATTAACACGTTAAAAGGGATTTTAAGTAATTCCTCTGTCTCTCATTATATATTCTCATCTGCAGGGCGAGTTTTCAATCGTGTATCTGAATGGATCGCACACTTATGATAAAAAAAAGGGTGGCAAAATTTGCCTTCTCAGTGTTCAATTGGCTAATCCTAATGGGCAATTTTACGGTGGTGCTGTTGCAGGCTCACTAGTTGCTGGAGGGCCAACTACGGTAAGATCAAAATTTCCTCTCGATATAATATACTTTTTCTAGCAACTTGGGTTAACCATTTTCAAAAGTCTATTTTTTTTATTAATTATCCTTTGTACTAATGAACAAACATTTTAATTTGTTTGAAACTTTATTCTCTTTTGAATCTTCCAGTTCGAATTCACTAAGATCTCATTACATTCCTTTTTTTTTCCAGCTTATCATTGCTACATTCAAACAGAATTTGAGGAGGCAACCGACTGTAAGGCCACAACGCCTTGAAACTCCAAAGCCTAACAAAGGCACAGTCACTGCTCCACCGCAGGCGAAAATAGCAAACAAGCTGCAGATGATGAAGGTAAAGTTGTAGCAAGTGCTTCGCCCCTCAGTGCTTCGTCTCCTCAGCCTGTTGAGATTGTGTCTGAAACGGAACGTGTTATGTTGTCCGATGTTGAAACTGGAGTTGCTACTGATTAAGGAAGAAATGGATTTGAAGAACTTATTGTGTCTTTTAAAGTTCGAAGTAAAAACATTTGTTGTCTTTTGGGTGAAGTTTAAGGTTGAACAATTATGTTTGTTTGTTGTTAGGGGCTTTATCATGACTTGCTGTTGTACGTTATGTGTTTGAATTTTGAACTGCATATGTTGTTTGATTTGGGTTTGATCTGGTTGAATTGTAGTTACTGAGAACTGTAGTTAGGGCCTTTGCCAAAGGAATGCAATGAGAGTTGCTCTTTCTCTGTTTTAGTTTCATCTTGTGTTCTATCTCACATATTTGTGTTGATACAGTCGTGCTCTGTACTTATTGTATTTAGGGGCACGATCATGCCACACCCATGTAATTGATGACACGATCGTGCCGTGCTACATTCAATGTGCCACACCCCTTTAATAATGGCACTTTTGTCTTTACGGGCAAAAATATTTTTTGTAAAAATAGGTAGAAAAGTAGTTTGATTATCTTAAAAGGTCAAAAATAACTTTCAATTTAAGTTGAAAAAAAAAAGATGGGTAATATATATTTTGCTTCTTGGATCATTCACCTTGGACTATACCATGTTGATGTATATAACCTCTTCCATATCATGTAAATTGTAACTATTCTGGTTATTATTTTTTATTTATTTTATATGGATCGATTAGTAAGCTCATTCTTATTGACAGAATGAGGAGTGAGATGAATTATCTATATTATTAGGAGATGATTGGCCAATCACCATTAGCCTTATGTCGGTTCGTCTAAGCATTATTGTTTAATTAGTTTTTGTCGTCGAATTTTGGTATAAGCATGAATCATTATTATCTATGTATCACTATCATTAATAAGATTTTTATTATTCCTTATGATTCACACCTTGTTTTCGAGCGGCAACTAGAAACGTTTTAGGAACTAGTAAGTTGATAAATTATTAGGATAATATGTTGATTTTGTTCCATGGTATTTGATAAGTTTTTACTAACCTTATGATACAAAGCTCATGCCTACGTTTGATTTGGTAAAGGTCTAAAAGTGTTTTATTACAATTTAAGTTGAACAAACAAGTAATTTCCTAGTATCATTTAAAACTTGGGTTAAATAATGCCATGGTTTTATGTTTGACTTTGACGCTTGCGGCCTTAGTGATTATAATAATTTAGGTGTTGGTTGGATAAATTGGACTTGTTACCCCTAGTCGTGTTTGGCCACTTTGTTTATAAGCCTAGCTACTCCGATTTATGTTGGCTATGTACGTGCGTGAGATAAGTCGGACTTGCTACCCCAAATCAAGATTATTTATAGGCATGTTAAACATGATATGTCTAATGATACTTAATTATGGCATAACTTAATTGTACAACCATAGTTAGCCTCCGGGCTTGTTTGATCAAACCATGATATATTATCTCATAGGTATGCATGCAATCAGGACAGAGCGACCGTCTAGGGCCCCCGATTTTTAGGGGCCCCAATTTTACATAGGCCTTTATATATGTGTAGACAATTTAGTTTTACATCCAATTAAATGGCGACAAGTGGGAAATAATATATTAAATATCAATTTATATTTTCTATTTGTATTTTGCGAATTTATTCAAATTTAATTCCTAAATTAAATAGTTAATTTTGATATTTTTAATATATAATTTATTGGTCAATCAAAAGTCGCCAAATGTCAAAAATCAAATATCTTGTCAATCAAGATACGGCAAGTCTCTTATGAGACCGTCTCATGGGTGAACCTCGTGAGACGGGTGTTGTTAAATTAATCAAACCAGGGTGCAAATGAATAATTGTTATTGTGGAGTAGTGGTTTGGGCACATGTCTTAGATTTGGAAGATCTCGTGTTTGACTCCATGATGTGCCTCCTACTTTCCCATTTTTTCAAATATCCTTTTTCATTGTCCATTTCATTTTTGTGCAATTATTTATTTATTTATTTATTTATTTACTTCTTCTTCTTTATTATTATGAAAAACTAAATGTGTATATTCAAATTATTATTACTAGTACGATTAAAAACAAGACAAATAAAGAGTATAACTTTTCAAATAAAACAACAATTTTTAATTAAAAATAATACTTGTATTTATATTGTTATTACTAATGCCTTTTAGTGATTTTTTTCGTTTAGTGAAAAGAGTAATTTTCAATGACAATAATGTTATTTTGATATTGAACTTGATACATTTTTGTATTTTAATTGATTCTTTTTATGCAATTACTAATACTCTTGAAAAATACCATGTATAATACCTCATATGTTAAAAGTATCGAGTTTTTGTTTTAAAGGTATCGATTTTTACTTTAAAAGTATCACTTTAAAAATATATTTTCCATAGTAAAATTGATATTTTGAATGGGATCCAATACATTCAATAAATTCGCGGGTGCTACAAATACTTTTCGAAAATAAAAGTAATACCTTTCGAGTAAAAAGTGATACTCCGAACAATACCATAAATATTAATTTGCCGCTAAAAACTATCAATTTTTGCTTTATAAGTATCAGTGTTTAGTTTAAAAGTATCACTTTGAAAAGTAATATTTTTAGGGTAAATGATATATTTTTCGAATAAAACGTGATAATAAGTTCACATATAATATTATTTAGTGATGATACTTGTTGAGTAATCCTCAATTATTTTAGTAATATTTTTCTTAATGCAATATATACGTTTCATGATAAAAAAATGTTACTTTTGATATTCCAATTGATACATTCTTATATATAAGTTGATTTGGTTTTCAAGTATATACTAATACTTTACAAAATAAAAGTGTTACATTTCAAATAAAAAGTGGTACTCAAACAAATTATAAATATGACTTTGTAGTTACTAAGTGTCGGTTTTTACTTTAAAAGTATCGATTTTTACTTTAAAAGTATTACTTTAAAACTAATACTTTTCAGAGTAAAAGTGATACTTTTTGAGTAAAAAGTGATACTCTTAAATTAGACCGTAAAAATACTTGGAAAGTATAAAGTATCACTTTTCCTTTAAAATTAATCCATGATAACCTATTTTAATATTAAGAAATATCAAATTAGATATTTTCATGAATTCTTAACTCTATTATATTCAATAAACAATTAGTTTATGTTCTAATATTGAATAAATGAGGGGAAAAAATATTTTACAATACAAACAGTTCACAATACTTTTGTTTAGACAATGATACAAATATCCTCTAATATGTGCCTTCTCAACATAATGATGATAAGCAAAGGAAAGAAAAATACAGAATAAAATAAAGAAAATTAAGAAATAATAATTACATGAACTAGAATTGGAAAAGACGGTAAAAAAAGTGATAAAAACTAAACACACTTAAATAGGTATTTTGCAAGAAATGCTTGAATTTAAAATTAACTAAAAAATTACCTCAACAAAAATTGCAAGAAATGTTCAATTGAAAATTGACCAAAAATACGAAAAGGATGAAAAACCAAAAGTTGTTAGGTCTTGGGCCTCTTGGCCCAACAATTCAAGCCACTAAGCCGCAATGACTCTTATGTTTAAATAATTGTCCGCCATGTGTTTATTAATGCTTATGAAAGTTGACGTCTCATGTTGACCGCCTCACATGAGACGGTCTCACGTAAGTATTTGTGATCAAGATAATATCTCGTCAATTATAGAAGAGAATACCATCATTTTGGTAACTCAAATCGCATCTTCCGGATATGACAACAAATTGAATCAAATCATCAAGGACCAATCAAATGACGCCCTTCAACCAAGTAATTATGGCAAGAACTCTCATTCCACAACTATTTAGGGGTCCTCTTCATAATTCAAAGACACGAAAAAATAATTCTAGAGAAGAAGTCCAAGCAAGAGACGAATTCTCTCAAATCAAGAAGTCCAAATCCAAGGAAGTCCACGGTGTTCAAGCGTGATTCAAGGCCTTCATCGCGGATTCGACTCAAACTTCCTTTAGTTTATGCTAATCGATTGAGTAGGATCCAACGCTTAATTCGGGATTAAGTCATTTGTCAAACCCTTAAATTAACATTATTTCGACCCAAATTCAAGCTCGAAGGAGATCAAGTGACGAATCTACCTTCGAATATTCGAATATTATTTTTAAAGAGAAGAATCAGAGTATTATTAGGAATTGTACTCTTTTTATTTCGTTTGATTCAATAAATTTTATTTGTATTACCTTTTTCTTGTTTAAAACATTTGCAGACAATAAATTTGTGTTACAAATTTTGGCACGCGATGGGCCAGTTTCTACATCTCATCTCTTCTCTTCACCAAGTTCTCCAAGTATCATGGCCAATTGCAAGGTGACAATAGTCAAAGCAGCTACACCAAACTCCTCAAAAGCCACTAGCGAAAGCATCGGTGTCCTCACGAGGAGCATGTCCCCTGCGTGAAATAGTTGAGAAGGATTCGCCACTTCTCGCAAACACAAATGTGGATGATCGAGATTTGAATGACGAGTCTGCTTCATCAACTCCTCGCTCGGCGTCAAGTTACTCATTCACCTCAACGTGGCGCCTGCTATGGTGACAAATACCACGACATTAGAGGAGCAAATCAAAAGTCTGACGAGGGCCATTGAGGGACTCACCCATCACGTCAAAGAGCAAAACTCACAAATTGCAAAGTTGATGAACAAAGTAGATAATGTTGATATGAGTCGTGCGATGGGAAAACAAGTTGAAGCACAAGATGAAGCAGAGACATCTATGAAGGAGCAATCAACATTTCCATCTATTTATGATAATCCTCTACGCTCTTAGACTTCTGTGTCAATCTCTGCAACCTTTGATAGACGCCTCGGTAATAATGATTTGATACGAAACGACGTCGCATCAAACTCATCATCTCTTTCCATGTGGAAACGGGCCGCTTGACGCTTCTCTTCCTCGAGACCATTAATTGATCCCACCAAATACTTGCGTAGTCCGAGAATTCAGTTGATGCCAACTTCACTTTTTTTAGTTCGGAATAATTCTGGCATTCAAACACATTCTTGATTTTCCTCTCCCAATCCATATAGGCGTCCAGATCACTCTTTCCCTGGAACGATGGAATTTGCATTTTGATGTTACTCAAATTGACATCCTCATGTCCCCTATCACCTCTATTTCCACGCCGACCTCTGCCCGGATTGTAATTTTGCTCTTTTTCGGTATCAAAATCATCTATCTCATCCGCCCATTCTTCAGTTTGAACCTCCTAGGCCTCCGTGCCCTAATGTGCTTCTCTATTTTCGACGCCATCGGGATCCCTGTATGTCTCGATCATCACTTTATTCATGAGACTTGCAAGTGCCTCCATATGAAACTTATTACCTAAATCCGTTCCTCGGACATGGTTGATTCACTCCCTCACGTGCATACGCTCGTGTTTCCCTCAACTCATAATTTCCAAGTGCCTGCACTTGTTACGATTATAAACCAATCAATCAATCGCAAGCACGCCCCAACAAACCAAGACAATTACCAAGCTAACACTGGATCTCAATAAGATGAAATTGAAGACTAGGGTTTATAAATCCCAATTTCAGAATTTTCGAAATTTTTTTTGTGCATGCGGATTACAATTCTTTACCCGTTGATTTTTCTGTGCAAATTTTGGAAGAACTAGGGTTTATGTGAAATTTTGGAAATAACAAGGATTAAAGAAAACAAAGATAGATTTAACCTTGCTAGATGGCTTTGATTACCAATCGATGTGAATCGTAGCAATGAACATGCATACGACCCAAACAACAATGTGTTGTTAACCTAAGATCTTCACTAGTTCTATCTCACATATTTGTGTTGATGATGGTCATTTCTACACACTTTTTAATAGCAAAACAATTTCTACCCACCTTTAAAAAAGCATATTTCTTACCCATTTTTTTCTTTGAAAAGACAAAACAACTCATTATCTCTTCTTCCTTCTTCTTTCTATATTCTTCTTCTTCTTTCTCTCGAATTTTTCTTTTCTATTTTTTGAAGACGAGTTTGGTATGACTTTGGTACATGTCCTGGGAACGTACCATTTGAATTCTTGAGGAGCTTTTTGAAAAACAGATTTGGAATGTTCATAATGCACGATCTTGACCAAAATAATGTGACTTTTGATTTCATGAAGAGCTCCTTGAAAAACAGACTTGAAAAAATATAAGTGATTGCGAAAACATATATGTAGGCACGATCGTGTCCATAAAAACATATATGGAGACATGATTGTGTCGACTTTATGTTTGGCACGATCGTGCCATAACAAACATTTCCAGATCTGTATCTTAGATATATTGTGCTCTGTACTTATTGCATTCAGGAGTATGATTGTGCCATGCCCATGTAATTGATAGCACGATCGTGTCGTGCTACCTTCAATGTGCCTCACCCTTTAGTAATGGTATTTTTGTTTTTACGGGTGAAAAAAAATATTTTTTGTAAAAGTGGGTAGAAAAGTTGTTTGATTGTCTTAAAAAGTCAAAAATAACTTTCAATTTAAGTTGATAAAAAGATGGGTACTACATATTTTGCTTTTTGGATCATTCACTGAACTATACCATATTTATTTATATAACCTCTTCCATATCATGTAAATTGTAAGTACTATTCTTGTCATTATTTTGTATATTTTTTTGTTTTGTATGATCGATTAGTATGCCCATTCTTATTGACAATGATGAGGAGTGAGATGAATTATCTATATTAAGAGATGATCGGCCAACCATTAGCCTTATGTCAGTTCATCTAATCATTATTGTTTAATTAGCTTTTGTCTTCGAAATTTGGTTTAAGCATGAATCATTATTATCTAAGTATCACTAATATTTTCCCTTTTTTCTCATGGATGATGACTTAATTTTTTTCAGTACTTTGAAAATGTCAAAATTTGTATCCGAGTTATCAAAATTTAAAAAGAGAATTCGTAAGGCCAAGAGTCACACATGATGAGTGTAGATACACTACCGTACTCTTATGTAAACTCCTTTTTTTTTTTTTTTTTTTTTTGTTACTTTTGCTCATAAGAAATTTTTGTTACACATTTTCTGTATGAGATTTTTGCACAATTTTATTTAGTTTTCATACGTGAACATTTTTTGAATTTGCATTATTCTAGTGAATAATTAGTTAAGTATATCAAACGCAACTGAAATGTCTTCCCAAAACTTGATCTTGTACAACATTTATATGATAACTTAACTCAGGAAACGAAAAATAGCAAAATTGTAAATACCTTTAAGTACAAGCTGAAAAACAGAAATGGAGCTTAAAAAACATAAAATAACTTAACAAAAATGAAAAATACAGTGTCACACAACTGCAACCACCACTATAAGCTAAAAATGAAAAATAAAACATTATTTGTCTAACTCTACAATTTATCCTATTTATGCTCCTTCAACCTTTTTTATTTTACTGTATAACAAGCTGCATTTTCTTGAGGTTTCGCCAATTTTTGATAGCTAGAGATTTTCAGACCACCGATTTTCTGTTGTACAAGATGAATTGTTTTTCAACCAAACAGAGCAATTCTTGTGTACATTTTTCCTTTTCTTGTACTCTGCCAATAAATGTATGCATCTGTAATAATTCGATGCTAGCTTCTACTTCTGATTCTACTTCAGCTGTTAAGAGCTGGGAACTATCGTGCCAACGTAGCCAAAACCCGCGATTGTGAAGGTGATGACTTGAAGAAATAGGTATATGAAATAGTAGTTCTTTCCGTAGAGGAAATCATAGCATCCACAAATGAAAAGAAATACTGCGAACCCGAGCTCGTGTACCAGAATTCTGAAAAAAATTGAAGAACAATTGTCACCGGCTCTTTTATAAGTTGTTTAAGAGCTCATACGACTCTAAAAGGGATTCGTAACAATCTCATGTTTAATAATTTATTTATGAAAAAACAATCTAAGGTCGTCTATGAGGTCATAAGATCTTTTAAATAAGTTAAGTCAAACACCCTTTAAGTTTCGTTTGCGATGACTCTTGACATAAATAGTAGAGGATATGTTTACCTGTCTCCGAGGAACTTAGATAGGGACCTTTTCGATGCAGTTGATTTGTTGTTAGATTTGTTCTTGAGCGTGTCTCCGAGTTTTTCAGTGACAACCCATTCATTCACTCTCTTGGCTTCCAATAGACCGATGAATGTAGCCTTGGTCCGATGAAAAGACATGACGTTTTCGAAAAAGAACCCAATAGAACAATAGATGGAATGACCTGAAAATGTAGTGATTTTGATTAGCTTCATTTGGATTGATGGATTTGAATCTACAGATTTCAAATCCATAATAACAATAATAATAAAAATAAATAAGAAATTGAGCTGAATAAGGTCATGACAAAAGGGATTTCAAATCCTTAGGGCGTGAAAATATATATCATTTCATTTTGAAAAGTTTATTTCCACTAGAGAATAGTGATAATAAAATTTTTGAAAGAAGAATTTTGAGAGCCAAATACGATATGAGGTAAAAGTATAATGATTAAAATTGATGTGATATAGAAATAGTAAAATAGTTGTTGGATATAATTAGTAGTTAGAAACATATGAGTGAATTAATAGTGAAATTTGTGTAGTAATGATTTGTTCTTTTTCAAAAGTTTGCACATGTGATTGGTGAGAGAATAAGTGAGAGTGAGTGAATAGTGTATTTTCTGAAATTTTTCATAGACGATACATGTTTGGGTGAAAAATTCTAACGGATAAAAAATGGAAAATTTTGGTTTCAGTCGCACCCTTAAACTCTTATTTTAAGCTATCTTTGAGTAATTCTGGTCGATTTCAAATCTATCTTATATGGTGTCATTTGAAATCCTTTCCCAAATTCAAACGGTTCAATCCAAATGCAACCTCAGATTAATGTAAGAGTAAAAATTGAAGTTACCTCGGAGTTCGACAGAGTTGAGGGTGGTTATGATGCAAGGAATGTAAATGGCTCCCCATTTTGGGACATCTACTTCAGGGACAAGAATTGTCAATGGCAAGACCACACAGTAAAAGAAGAAAGTGAACATATGGGCTATGATCTTTCGGACAAAGAAGAAGCTGTAAATCACGTAAAACTTCTTGTACGACGTAACTCTCTGCAAAAACAGAGGAATAAACTGATTTAGTTCTTGTTATTACATTCGCATATATGTCTTGTCTTTTTTGTTGAAGTTACGGATATTAGTTCTTTGAACAAACCTTGTTAGTAGCAATATCCATCACCATTTTTCTGAATAAATTAGCAGGGCCGCAAGACCACCGGTGCTGCTGGAATCGAAAGGCTTTAAAAGTACTCGGAAGTTCACTTTTCACCTATTGGAAAAACACGAATATTTAGGGGTGGCAAATCGTGTTATCGTGTCGTGTTCGTGTCACACCATCGTGTTTTCGTGTTATCTATTTTTCGTGAACTTAAATATAACAATAGTTGTAATTTTAAATTAATTTTTAATTTTGTGTTCGTGTCGTGTCATATCGTGTCGTACTTTATCGTGTCTTTTGTCTCTGTAATCGTGTTTTTAATTTTCAAAAACCTCATTGTTTTTTGTAATTAGCCCAATCCTTAGGGGCTTTTTGTAATTATCACAAAAAATAGCTAATTTTTAAATTACAAACACCCCACATTTATATTTGTATTTGTAATTATTAATTTTTAATTTTGTTTTTCGTAATTAGACTGAGCACTTTCTGTAGCAAAAAAATGTACCTGTAGGTCACCTAAGTAGAGAAATTTCCAGCCCTTGAGACCAGCTCGAACAGCAAGATCCATGTCCTCTACCGTTGTTCTATCTTTCCACCCTCCGGCTTCGTTTATTGCAGCAATTCTCCATATTCCACCAGTTCCTGAGAGATTATTAGTTAGTTTGTTACGGCTAGTTTTTCATCAATAAATGCAAAAGTTAAAAGGGAACAAGTCCGTGACATCGTAGATTTACTGGAAACGATTAATGAAAATGTCACAAATGACCCCAAATAATAACTTGTCTGAATTTTGATCAAAATCATCATTAGACCACAAAATTTGTGTCAAATTCAATTAACATAATCTGAACAAATTTTGTATCCACTAATGTTTCTTGGTAACAAAGGAATAGGCCATAAACTAAGCATCATTATTCATCATCACTAGTAATTAAGACTGCATAATCTAATCTATTTCTTTTAATTTTCGTTTTTTTCTATAAATTTGACCATATATTGAAAGTGTATAACTAATCTATTGCTTATGTATTGCAAAAGAAATGAGATTTTGATAGCTTCCTTCCTAAGGTAAAAACTTTTATGAGACGGTCTCATGGACATAATCCATGAGACGGATCCTATACGTAAATTGGAATTCCAACTCAAACACAAACCCATAAAAATAACTCATATTTTTTGTATTTTGTAGGATCCGTTTCATGTAAGACTACATCCCTGCCTAATAGACTAAATTATCAAAGAGATCTATTAGTGGGCTCAATTGATTACAACTTACCATTGAAGCCAAAGAAGGCATGAGTAGCTGATCCCACTTCTTGCTCAACTTTAAAATGGTAGTCCAATGACATTTCTTGCATTCTTGTCAACAAACATTCATCTGAATTCACTGCAAAATGGTCCAAATAGTTATACGAAATGAAATTCAATATCACACACAAAAAAAAAGGAAAAGTTAGTATGTTTTTTGGCAATCATGAAAATGTTGATGGTACAATTATTTTAGTTCATTTAAATCCAAAAATTTCAGGAATATAATAGTGCATCTATGTTTTTAAAATAGTTGTCATAAGTCACGATTCTTGACTTGTTTGTCCTTCTATCTTATTTTCTTTTCTTATATTTTCCTCTAAAAATTTTTTTTTTAAAAAAAATGACAAGTTAATTTTTAATATTTCTTTTAGTTTAAAATGTGATCAAATCTATTTAATTTTATTTATAATTATAAAATTATTGTATTTTCAACAATAATTATATAAGAAAGAGCCGTTACTTTTTCTGACACCACGTGACACGACAGCTAAAACAATTGCCACGTCACATGATGACAACCTGGAATTTCCACTTGGATACTTTTTTCTTTTCCTTTTTTTCTAAAGTTAGTTTTTTTTACTTCCACAGACTGTCGGTTAATAGTCGTTGACACTGTTTTAGTCAGTGCAGCTCCACCAATGGGCGTCTGCGGACGCAGAGCAGAGAATAAAACCACGTGGTGTATTTAATTACAACTCTGCCCCATTGATTTCAGACTTAATAATTGGCTATTTGTCTGCTTGGAAGAAAAGACAAACCTACCCCCGGGATATCCAGCCGATAAATACGGGGGCAAAATGTTAGTACTTCAAGCAAAAGGTTAGGACAATTTTGTCATTCCGACAATTGAGTGACGCCAAATTATTAATGAATTGATAAGCCTACCGCAAAACCAAGACAAGGGTATTATTTATTGTTTCGAGAAAGTTATTATACTTCCATAATGTGGTTTACAAAGTTAATAGTGCCTCTGTTTTGTTAAATGATGATTATGACAAAGTTGGCATAAACCAAGATATATAGGCAATAGTCCTAACAATAAAGTGAAATTATAAAAAGATATCTTGTGTCTAATAATATTGACTTTGGCTGATATCTTTGGGTTGTTATAAAACTAGGTACCCCTGTCGATTTGACTCATCAATAATTTTTAAAAAACAGTGACTTTTGATATTTTCAAGACTAATAAGTAAAGATTTTTCCTAGATATATTACCCTCATACATATTAATTCATCAAGTAAATATATTTATTGTGTACAATTTTCCAACTAAAATTGATAAGAATATATCTATTAGTATTTTATCCTGTTCCTTATTATATGTGATTTTTTCTAAAACCACATTTGTACATTTATAATAAAATTAGTTGTAATAAATACAGAATCGCCACAAACTAGTTATAGTGGTTGTGGTAGTGTTAAATACTAAAATTTAATAATGCTCATATAACACATTTGATTCGTTGGGTTCTAACGGTAAATTTCATGCCACCCAATTTGGGTGACTATCCAAATGTATTAATCATCATTGGATGAGCGCACACACCCATGTGAGTGACATGTGTGTGTTAATCCAGTGGTAATGAACGCATTTAGGTAGCTATCTGTGGCATGACATAGACCGGCCGTAACACAGTAATATATGGTGATTAATAAAAGAGTTGGCTTAAATAGATCCCACATGGGGCGGGTAATTAAAGTATTAATGGGTCCCAGGTACCCCCACAGTCAAGAAAGGCAAACCAGGAGAAAATGTGCACCCTACAGTAAAAACATTTTGCAGCACCACCGACACTTTTGCATGTTACATATGATTTTTTCAAAAAAAAAAGGAAAGAAAAAAAAAGTAAATAAAGTATAACATTTTGTGACATATTCGACCCTAGCCCAACAACGTCACAACAGTAGGGAAGAATTTTGTAGTTATATAACTAATTATGAAATTCAGGAAGATTTTATTAATGTATCTGTGAAAATCGTAAATGATACCGATATAATTTTAAGTAGTTAGTTTTGTCATTGATTATATCTTATTGTATGTAGGAATACAAAGCAACAAAAGACAAATAGCTAAATGTGGTTAAGAATGTAAGGCTTACCAAACTTCCAACGAGCTTGTACAAGTGCAATATCCGGGTTGTGGATCAGAAACGGACGGCCCGTCGGAGAAAATCCGGTTCTGGTCTAAAATCGCATCGAAGATGACGACATACTCGCAATTTTTGACATAATCGTGTTTCAAGCCTTCTTTAAGGGCACCAGCTTTGTAGCCCCCTCTTGTCTCTCTAATTTGGTATCTAATGTTAATGCCTTTGCTTGCCCACCTTATACATTCTTTCTCAACCATATCCTACAACCATTATTGCGTTATTTAATAGCAAAAATCATCTGTAACTAATTCTTGATTTTTTTGTGTACACAAAAGGAGGAATTCAATGATTTAACATTCAATAATGATAATAATGTGAGTGAGAGTTAGATTTTTATCCATAATCGAGTAAATATAGAGTAAGTATCATGAGAAGATAGTGTCGGAAAATAATTCATATGAGAGGACACATGCCCATGGCTTATAAGAAAGGGGCCCACTCCTTTTTCATAAAAATGCATTCGATGTAATTAAATAGGAATGAAACAGGAAAGTAGAATAAGAAATCTCACAAGAACGTCGGATAGATACTGGAAAGAAAAGAATACTTAATACAAACAACATAAAGTTCAGTAAAAATTGGATTTTTTTTATTTTTTTTATTTTTTTGAGAATAGTGAATCAGATAACAATAAATGTAGTAACCCAACTATCTAATTTCAGATAATAATAATTGTTAAACAAAAACAAAAAAACAAGATGGAAAAAACTGAAAATCTTTGTTAAAAAACCTCAAAAAATTGGAAACAGGAAAAAAAAAAGCTTCCGGAAGAGTGAAACATGGGTAATTAAGTAAATTCCAAAACTGATACTCTAAACGAACTGAATTTCATCACCAAAAACTTAAATGTACTTTGTTTTATTCAATGAACTGGAAAAAATACTTATAGATTCCATTTATCTATATATATACCTTGACGACAAGGTCTGTAGAATCATCCAGTACTTGAATCACTAGCCTATCAGCAGGCCAAGAAAGATTACACGCTGCGCCAATGGAGATCTTGTAAACCTGCCCCAAACAAACATATTCTTATTTTTCTCACGCATACCCACATGTGTGTGTGTGAAAAATTTCAAAATCAAAGAAAATTCAAAAAACCAGACAGACCTCTTTCTCATTGAACATGGGGATCTGAACAAGAACCAATGGGAAAGCCTCATTCCCCATCTCCAAATCATCATTCATGGCCTCCCATTTATATCTCTTCTCAGGCTTTTTCCAAAATAGTTTCACAAGAATAATAACAACACCCATATAAAGCCTCTCCAAAAACACCATTATAGACATGGCCAAACAAATGTAAACACAAAATCGCAAAAATGGGACTATCAATGGCGCTTTGATTAGCTCCCATAAAAGACCGATTTGCCCCGCAATGTCTGGTGTGTAGCCCGGTAATGATTCTGGTATGAAACTATTTCCAGAAACTTCTGCCATTTTATATTTTTTTCAATCTGGAAAAACAGGGGAAAGTGAAAACAGGGATTTTTGCTCTGTTTTTTCTCTCTCTCTCTGTTTTGTAGAAACTTTAATAACTCAATAGATCTGAGGCATATTTGGAAAACTGGGAAATGTTTGGGCCAAACAATACTTATTGTTTCTTTCTATTGCATTCACAATAGAAGAGAGACAGAGAAGTATTGTGGCATTTTTGAACAGAGGAGAGAGAGAGAGAGAGAGACAGAGGGAGAGTGGAGTAATGTGGAGTGACCGAGTGAGTGTGTGAGAACTGAGAACTAGGAGTTTTTTATAGTCAATATTTAGTCGGGCAAAATGATGAGACTAACTAAAATTTAGGTCACTGGATTATAAATTTTAGCGAATTAGAACAAATTGATTATAAATATATGAAAAAAATCTAATAATTATTTTAAAATTTTATAAATTAACAATTAAATTGTAAATACAGAAAAAAATCTGAAAAATAAAAAAATTAAAATTGAAAAAATTATTAAATAAATCCAAAACTAACTAAATGAAGTCTAAATATGTGAAATAAGATTTAGAAGATTATTTAATATGTCTAAAAATTATCAAATAAATTTTGAAAGTATTTGAATAAATCCAAATAAACATTGTTATTAAATCAAAAATTTACTTTAAAATTTAAACATTAATTAGAGTAATTTGAAATTACAAAATAAAATTTAAAAGTACTTTAATAAATCTGAAGATTATAATTGAATCTAAAATTTTATTTTAATTACATTTAATAAATATAAAAAAAAGTTATTCTTTATATATTTTTCAAAGTTTAGTGATTTGAAACTGTTTTAAATAATTTTTACATTTTTAAACAAATTCTAGATTTACTAGATAATATTTATATTGTATATTGATGGTTCTTGGATTTATTCAAATAATTTCAAAATTTATTCGGCAATTTTTTGATATATTAAAAAAAATGTAAGATGTATTTCACATATTTAGACTTCATTTAGTTCTTTTATTTAGATTTATTTAAATAATTTGTATAATTTTATTTGTGTATTTTCCTGATTTTATTGAGAAATTTTCCAATTTGGATGGAAATTTGCCATTTGTATATAAATTTTTTGACCCCAAAACAAATGATAATTAAGTATTGTAGGGAATCTAGCCGACTTATCGGGGACTCCGTCATTAAAATTCGAATTTTAGCTTTCACTTACATGTCATTTTTATTTAATATTTTATTTGTTTTCTTAAACTTAAATATACATTCATCGAATATATGACAATTTCCCGTACAAATTAAAACAAAACTTTGATTTATTTTCCATGTCATTAACAATGGGGCACAACTTCAAAAAAAACAATGGGGCCCAAATCAACAATTTTCTCCAAAATAAAAAATTTCAGACGAAAATCGGTTTTTCAAAATTAATGAACTAAGACAAAATTTCACAATTCCCTTCCCCCAAAAAAAAAAATCAAACACTCTGAATTTTTTATTTTAACATGACGTTTGTTATATTCTTTTTCTTTTAATAAATTTTAAAAGGGTTTAATATTAATAATGCTTTGAAAGTATTGAACTAAGCTCAAATGTTTGGTATGTCAAAAATGGAAGAAAATAAACTAAATACCATAGCTATATTCATGAAGATGGTGACAAAATAAATTTGGGAAGCTTTTATGTATTACTTTTTCATAATCTGAGTACAATCTAATAATTTGAGTACACAAGACAACTCTTGTACTATAATAAAACAAAACAAAAGGAATAATCAGAGTAACAGTAATTCGGTTGATTGCAGCAGAGGTGTGAGTATGAGTGCCAATATTCCCAATCCTCGAGGGTGAGCTGGGCATGATTCTCGGGACTATTCCATTGGTGTAGAACTTAGGCTGCAGCAGGTGCATGGATCCTTGAGAATATACCACATGATTAAGTCCGATTATTTTGATACTCCCCTCAAGATGGGAGTAGATGTTCATCAACCCCATCTTGGACAACAAAAATGGAAATTCGGACCAGGTAGAGCCTTTGTCAAAATGTCAGCTAATTGAAATTTGGAATTAATGAAAACTGGCTTAAGAATCCCTGAGAGAACTCTTTCTCTGATGAAATGACAGTCTAGTTCAATGTGCTTCGTCCGCTCGTGAAAGATAGGATTTTTAGTCAAATGAATTGCTGATTGATTGTCACAAAACAAATTAGCAGGAGTTGTTTGCTTAAATCCAAAATCTTCCAATATATATCTTACCCAAACAAGCTCACAACTAGCATGAGCTAATGCTCGATATTCTGCTTCGGCAGATGATCGAGAGACCGTGATTTGTTTCTTGGAACGCCATGAGATCAATGAGTTTCCAAGAAAGATGCAAAATCCCGTCGTTGATCGTCTAGCATCTGGGCATGAAGCCCAATCGTAATCACAAAAAGCTCTTAATTCCATGTTCAAATCGGATGAATAGAAAAGCTTGACCAATCGAGCCCTTCAAATATTTCAAAATCCAAAGTGAACTGACTTGCAAGTGTTCTGTCTTTGGTTTATCCATGAATTGACTTAGAAGATTAACTCCAAATGTGATATCAGGTCTGTTCTAATCCAAGAAAATATTTGACAACCTCCAAGTCCCTGATCTTGAATTCATGTTGAAGTTTAGACTTAACTTCTGTAATAACTGTCAAATTTGAGCTTCCAATGAGAATGTCATCCACATAGACCAATAAGGCCACAAAACCATGAATATCTGACCTTGTGAAAAGAGAATAGTCGATTTGGACCGATTAAAACCAATGCTTATCAAGAAAGAAGTGAGTTTGGCATTCCATTGCCTAGATGCTTGTTTCAACCCGTAGAGAGACTTGTGAAGTTTACGGACCAATTTTTGATTGTGGATACTCCCCGAAGAACAAGCCCTGGTGGCAATTGCATATAAATCTCCTCATGGAGATCCCCATTTAAAAAAGCATTATGGACATCAAGGTGATGAAGATGCCAATTATGCTTTGCAACTATGGAGAAAAAATGTGAACATTGGTGATTTTTACCATTGGGTCAAGGTCTCTTGATAGTCAAAACCTTCCCCTGTTGAGTGTAACCTTTGGCAACGAGACGAGCCTTATACTTGTCTGAGCACCATCGGTTTAAACTTGGTTTTCAAAACAAATTTGCAACCAATGGCATGGTGACCGGAAGGCAAAGGATCGATGCTCCAAGTACCATTAGCAATCAAGGCCTTGAGCTCGTAATCGTGGCCTGTTTCAGTGATCATGAATGATGGCTTGGTCATATGATTCAGGGTCTTTAGAAGTGGTGATAGCTAGAGCAAAGGATTTGTAAGATGGAGAGAGTTTGGAATAGGAGAGATAGTTCGCTAGAGGATCGATGAGAGGTGGGAGAAGTGGTGCATGTGAATGAAGAAGAAGAAGAATGTAGAAGGTTGCAATGGTAATCTTGAAGGTATGATGGGGATGACGATCCCTATGCGGTCGTGTAGGGGAATCTGGAGAGGATATATCGGTGAGAGGAGATGAGTGTGATGAGTCAAGAGGAATGGAAACAAATTTGGAGAGTTGGAAGATGGGACCTCAGTAGCGGGAATGACATTATCATCATGAGAGGAGGAAGATGATGAATCAGTAAAAAGAGTAGGCAGGGAAAAAGGAGAGTCAGGGAGAGGTGGAGGAATAATGGTATCATCTTGAGAGTGATTAGTGGAAAAGCTGGGAAAATGAGAATTGGGGAAGAAGGAAAAAATATGTTCCAGAAATTTGATGTCTCGGGAAATAGTGACTAAAGAGGTGGTTAAGTCAAAGACTTTGTAGCCCTTTGTTCCAACAGGATACCCCAGAAACACACAAGGAGAAGCTCGATGATCGAATTTAGTGCGATGCGATGCATGTGTAGAGATGTAACCTAGGCAACCGAAGACCCTGAGATGAGAGTAAGATGGGGAGGATTTGAATAGGATTTCATAAAGACTTTTATTGGCAAGGAAGGGTGTGGGTATGCGGTTAATGAGATAAAAAAGTGTTACATGACTTCTCCCCAAAAATGCAATGGTAAAAAGGATTGAAATATAAGTGACCTTGCAACATTGAGAATGTGTTGATGTTTTCGTTCGACAATGCCATTTTGTTGTGGGGTATAGGCACAAGATTTTTGATGTAAAATTCCTTGTGAGGTATAGAAATCGGGCATTTGAAATTCTAATCCATTATCGGTGCGTATTTTCGATCGTTTGATTAAATTGATTTTGGATCAGTTTAATATGGGATTGAAGAATTATTCTTGTTTCGATTTGGATTTCATGAGGTATAACCAAGTAATTGATTTGTGGTCATCAACAATGGTAAGGAAGTATTCATGGCCATCTAGAGTGGGAGTTGAATAGGGCCCCCATATATCACAATGTAATAATTCAAACAAAGATAAAGAAACATTAGTACTGGAATTGAAAGGAAGCCTTTTTGTTTAGAAACAGACAAACAGTACAATGCATTTGATTTACATCAATTACATTAGGATCAATCTTCCTAACTAATTGAAGCCTTTGATTGGAAAGATGCCCTAATCTATAATGCCATAGAGATTGTTGGACGGACTGGCAGGTGTGAGATGGAGACAACTGAGGTGTGTTATATGAGGTGAGCCCGGACTGGAAGTGATAGAGACCTTGATGAAGCCTAGCTAATCTAATCCTCATCTGGGAAGAGAGGTCCTGGAGATAGCAATGATTGTCAAGAAAAATGACACACGAAGAAGAACCATGGGTTAGTTTGCTGATTGAAATGAGATTAAAATGAAAAGAAGGGATGCATAATACATCTGTGAGTGTAATGTTAGATGTGAGCTGAACTGTGCCCTTACTAACAACTTCAACTTTGTTTCCATTGGGCAGAGTGACATGAGAGTGATAAGGAGAAGGTGGTGAGGTAAATAGAAGAGGAGAACATACCATGTGGTATGTAGCTCCTGTATCAATGATCCAAGGAATATGGTGAAGAGAAACAGTGTTATGAACAGAGTGCAAGGAGGGAAATATACCTGCCATGTTGGAACGATGAGGAGATGTGGCAGCAGTTTGATAATGGAAATTGGTTTTAGCCATGTCATTTTGATCACTGTGAATCAGGGACATTAATTTCTGAACTTGTTCTTGAGTGGTTGGTCACTTCCAATAGAAGCCTGAGCATTGGATGTGGAAATAGCATGAACAGAGTGTTTGGGGCCATTGGTCCTTGGTTTAGACTTGGTAAACTTGAAATTTGCTGGAAAACCAATTAATCGAAAGCATTTTTTCACGAATATGCCCAGCAATACCACAATGTTCACAGATAGTATCAGATTTTCCTTTCTTCTTATCGGCAAAATGGTTAGCAGCAAAAGACAAAGAATCCAAAGAAGGTGATGATGGAATACGAACTTCACGCGCTTTCTTCTTGCAAAACCATAGAGAAAACCTTATCAAGAGAAGGTGTGGGACTCATGAGAAGTATCTGGCCTGGAATCCCCTCATAAGAATCATTCAATCCCATAAGAAACTTGAAAACATAATCACAAGATTGAATCTCGCTAGAGGATCGAAGTGCATCGCAAGTGCATAGTCCACAAGAGCAATAAGGAATAGGGCGATAGTTCTTGAGTTCTTCCCACAAAGCATTCAAACGGGTAAAATATTCACCGATAGAGTTGGTTCCTTGGACAATGGTCCTAGACATTCTTTGGTTTTCGAAAAATCCGCACATTGTCTGGGCCGAGAGAATCGGATTTTGAGTTTATCCCATATTTCTCGAAATGAGTTGATATAGAGAATATTGGAAGCAATTTCCTTTGATCGAGTTTAAAATCCAAGACAAAACAATGTTATTACACCGGAGCCATGGCACGTACAGGGGATCACCAACCTCTGGTGTAGGAATTGATCCATCAATAAAACCAAGTTTATTTTTGATGGAAAGAGCTAGAGTAAAAGCCCTGCTCTAGGTGATATAGTTTGATCCATTGAGTGGAGGTGAGATGACTATGGTGTTGGTTGAATCATTGTGATGAAGGAAAAACGGGTGATTGGGATTCTCACTAGGATTAGTCGCAGCCACAGTGACTGGAGTCTGTTCTGTGGGAGTGTCTTCAGCCATGTATAAAAGAAACTATGAATGTGGTAACCCAGGAAGATAAGAACGAAATAAAGAATGGAATAGAAGCAAGGTTGGAATTAACCAACCTGCTCTGATACCATGTCAAAAATGGAAGAAAATAAACTAAATACCATAGCTATATTCATGAAGATGATGACAAAATAAATTTGGGAAGCTTTTCTGTATTACTTTTTCATAATCTGAGTACAATCTAATAATTTGAGTACAGAGTACTAAATGCCTCATCCTTATTTATACAACTCTTGTACTATAATAAAACAAAACAAAAGGAATAATCAGAGTAACAGAATTCGGTTGATTGCAGCAGAGGTGTGAGTGTGAGTGTCAATATTCCCAATCCTCATAGGGTGAGCTGGCATGATTCTGGACTATTCCATTGGTGTAGAACTTGCATTTTGCAGCAGGTGCATGGATCCTTGAGAATATACCACATGATTAAGTCTGATTATTTTGATATGGTAAGTAGAAATTATAAATTTAAAGTTGTTTTGAAAAATATACGATCGTGGACGAAGTAACACAATACTTTACATACGATTTGAGGATAGTCTATAATGCACGGTTTACCAAAAATACACTTATTACTTGTTCTTACTGTATTCTGTCTTCTTATCTTGAACAAAGCTCAAAGGCCAAAAAATGAGCCATTTTTCCGGTCGACCGGAGATATATTCCGGCACACCGGAGTTCTGATGAGAAAATTATTGAAATTATGCCATGCCAAAAGATAGAGTGACCCAACAATGTTGTATCCTATAATTGAAGATTGATGAATTGAAATAACAGGCAATATTTAGTGGAGGGTTTTTGGCTTGTTCCCATGGCTTCAATTGATTGTACATCACATGCTATTGATTTCACTGATCTAGGACACCTGGAATTACCCAGTCCAAGAGGTCATACTTTGAGAACAAAGAACAAAAATGTAAAATTGTAATTTAAATAGGGAATAATTACAAAAACATCGCCCAAGTTTAGCATAATTTAAACAAAAGTCGGTTATCTTTCAAAATAACAAATACCCCCTTAACATTAATTTCTCTCTTACAAATCACCCTTCTAGAGGGCGTATTTGTAAGAGACCAGTGGCGGAACCAACACACGATATTGAGGTGGACTCAATACATAAAAGTGGGGTGGACCGAATGAAAAACTAAAAAAAACTTATAAATTCTAATTTTGTTAATAATATTAATTTTTAAAAACAAAAAAAGGAGGGGGGGGGGGGGCGGGACAGGGCCCAATAATGGGTGTTTGTAATACTGTAAGTGGGTATTTATAATTTTGAAAAATAATTGGAGTTTTTTGTAATAATGCTAAACCTAAGGGTGTTTTGTAATTATCCCTTCAAATAAACAGCCATTGAAATATTCGAAAAATGTAAGTATATGTGAAGAAAAGTTTTCAGTTTTGCAAGATTCATGTGAGGAACAGCACAGCAAAAAAAAAAGTAGTAGGGCTTATCATTCAACAAGTGTAACAAGCATACCAACAAATACAGGTAGGAATTAGTTGTACTTTTAACATTTCTGGTTTCGAAGTTTGAATATACGGCTGTGTTTGATTTTATTTTGCAAAATTTGTTTTTATTTATGTGAATATGTAGGGTTTTTTTTTTTTAGAAGTTATGTGAATATGTAGTTGAAATTTTCTGTTGTACTGTATACTTCACGTGTGTAGGGTTGTTTTCAAATGCTTATTTAAAATTATATTTTTGTACATGACATGCAACACAATATATACCACGAAATTACAATAAAAGAATGTTATTTTTGAAAAAGATTTTTTATTAATGTTAATACATATTTGGTCGATCCTACAAATGCTCGCCTCCTCGAACATAACTTTCGTCCGAACTCCACCGTAGACTGCACAAAAGGGGGGTCGGAGGGGTGTTCCGACGTGCCCTATTCGATGCCTAAGTCAGAAGAGTATTTCACAAGAAAGAGGCAAAAATATAAAATAAATGTAAAAAGTGTGATTAGGGTAGAAATGAACCTGGACTTGGTCTTTTATAGCTTAGCCCTGATTAGGGTTTCCGTAAAATCCGGATTCTTTTACGATTTGGTAACAGAATCATGATTAAGATAGGATCAAATCTTCTGAACCCTAATTTGCCTTTGAGCTCGGCGGCTCGAGCTGAGCTTGCCTATTTCAGATCGTCAGTTCTCCTATTCTCACGTTGAACCTTTGCTCAGAAGGCTCAAAACCAATCTTACCCATCTCAACCTACTTTCCAGACTGAGCTTACACTTCTCAGTTCATTAGCTCCACAGGTCAGGCTAATAAGAATTTTGACTTGGAATTTATTTGGCCCAATCTTACTAACAAGACCTCTTAACTTTGCTCATTTACAAAGGTTTCTCAGATCAGCTTGGCCTTAACAAAGCCAACTAGTTCGCCCCAATAACTCTCTTCCTATTGACTTTCCTCGACTATTTACCTTCCTTAGCGATCATGAATTCACCAGTTCGGTACTTCATTCGTAGCTAAATTTTACTTGGGATTTACCTAAATTCACTCAATAGGGCTTCTTAGGACGACCCACCAACAAGAGGTCACCAGCTCGGTCCAATGGAGAAATATTCTCAGCTCAGCGCAACAAGTCATTCTATATCAACCCTCATCAGTATTTTTCGTTGAGGCGAGTTTATTTGTGAATGAATCTATTGTGTTAATTCTCGTGATTTAAAACAGATTCGTTTAGTATTGGATGTTGATATTGTAACACTGAAACATGTACACATTCACACATAGCGGAATAGAAATAACATGAAAATTTTTTACATGCTTAGATTCATCTATCTTAATGCACAAAACCACGCCCAGAGAAGAAACAATCTACTAATTAGAAAAAAAAACAGTTATTACAAATACAACTAGTTTTACGAAATTCAAAGTCTCCCTCTTTAAATTACTACCAACACTTGTATGTAACTAATCTCGGATGTTTGTTCCAAAAGAACTCAATGTTGTTGGAATCCTTCCAATTTCAACCGCCTTTGAATGGTTGAGTCATTAATTCACGTCGTAGATCTATACCTTCTTTACCGAAGAATGTATGTACATAAAAACTTGGAGAAGAAAATCACAAGACTCATATAACTCGTGTATCTTTCTCCAAGGGAAGGCTCTCCTTATGTAGCAAAATAATCCAGAAAAACGTTCTTTGCAATTTAGGATCAAATAGCTACAAAACGGAAAGTAAAGCAAACTTGATTCTTTCTTTGTAGAAGGATATCTTTCAAACAAGGAAAACAATCAAACACAAATAAAGACAATTTCTAACAATAAATCAATTATTTTATGTCAATATAAGATTTTCAGCATCCTGCAAAAATAGAAAACCGGCCAACATATACGCACCAAATTTGGGACGCGATCTGTTCGAGATATCACTCAGCGGTGTTGCATTCTTGGTTTACAATACTACAAACCGCATTATGCAAACACATAATAAAATGAGGACCATAATTGCCAATCACAAACATTAACAATTTGGTATATGAAAACAAAAGGGCAAAATGCCGACATTTTGGGAAAATATTAGAAATTTGAAAATAAAAGTAAAATGCACAACAACTAGTGTTGTCAATGGGTCGGGTCGGGCTGACCAGGTTCAAGCCCATCATCCTTTTGAAAATTTTCGTGTCGGGTCGAACTGGTCCAATTTAGCTTGGGCCACGGAAATGCATGGCCCAACCCAGCCCAAAAATATATTTTGTACATGAATATTGTCGGGTCGGACCAAAAGTCGGGCTAAGCCGTCCCACGGCGAATTGGGCTGGGCCAATTTGGGCCTGGAAAATTGTAGCCCAGCCCGGCCCACCTGGGTTTTGCTAGCTCTAATAACAACATTAGAAAAAAATGTTCATATAAATGCATTTTCTAAAATGAAACCAAATATATTGATGGCAAAGATACATATAAGTAATAATAAATCAAATATAATTAAATCACGATGTTGGAAAACTTGAAACTTTATTTTAAAGTGAATGATGGCCTTTTTCATTTCAATTCTGATGGTACAATACAATTATTTGCCACTAAATGTGATGCAAGTGTTTGATTACATAGATTTTGGCAAATTAAGTTGGCACCTGTGGAAGCGACGCATTTAAAGTTACATGCGACTTTGAGTCCACACGAAGAATCTGAAACGGAGTGTAACGCCAATTTATGCGCTCTATAACATTATTTCACACACACCCCCAACTTTTTTATATGGCAAACGGCACGCTTGATAATATGATATGATGATAAGGAGCTGAGTTCTCAAACTTTTCGAGGACCAAATTACCCTTTAAACTAAATTCTTCTACTGAAAAACATTAATTTAATCTTCAAAACTTCACTTTACCTAAATTTGGTGAGAGAGAAGTTTTTTTTTTTAATTTGCATATTAATTTTTTCATAGAAACATATTTTGAGTGATTCACTAAAAAATAAAAATTGTGTTCACATTTCATAAGTAGTTTATTTTTTCTTTTTGAGAGAGTGGCACAATACCAAGAGAAAATACCTGAATTGAAAGCATATTTATGTAAAGCATGGGCCGAACATTGGCTCCAAAAATAGGAGCCCGAAGGATTTTCACCGCTTCACCCAACTTGATTTCTCCCTTTGACCTAGGGGTGGGCTCGTTCCATTTGACAGCTCTAGCGACGACATGTCATCATTAGTAACTTTGTTGCATTTCACTTTTTGTGTAATAGTGCCGTTAGAACTTTAAAAAAAAAAACATAAGCTAACAAATAGTAATAATAATAATGTGTATTTTAAAAAATTAAAGTGAATTACAAAAATTATCATTGAGTTTTAACCTAATTATCAAATAGAAAAAGCAGCCATCTGAAAAAATTCAAACCTCTCTACTCTCCCTCAAGTCCATATAGTATAAGTTTTCTGTATAAATTTATTAAAATTTAAATTTTGGTCTTATAGAGTAATAACATTAACCTTCGTATCGCAAAAAATGTTTCTTTATCCATATTTTTAGGAGAACAAAATCTAATCGTGCCCCCCCTCCCCCAATTAATATTTATCGTTCCACGCCTTTCTCAATGTTAATTTTTATTTTTATTAGGTATAATTACGTAAAACACCCTTGAGATTTGGGCTAGTTACAAAAAAACACAGTTATGTTTTAAAATTACAAAAACTTCATCATCGGGTTTGATTATGTGTTAAATTTAAGGGGTAAGGTGTAGTATTTTTATCGGGGTTTTTGATATGTTTTTTCCTTATGAAGAGAAAAATATAAGAAGAATCAAACTTCAAAGGTTTTTTTTTTTTTTTTTGTAATTTTCAAAATTTTCTGTTTTTTTTTTGTAATTAGCCCAAACCTCATGGTGTTCCTGTAATCATCCCTTTTATTATATACCATACTTTTTTAGTTTTTTTTTGAAAAATTATTATATTGATCAATTAACTAATAATTAGCATCTAACAACACTAATGCTATATAATTTAGCCCACACAATTAGCACCTGGAGATGAAAAGGTTATTTTAGAAATTGAAGCTTAATCAATGGTAAATTTTTCGTTCGATGTTGATTAAATCCAACTCAAGTAATTACATGACAAGTATAATCATATTATTTTTATTATTTATTATTTTTTAAAAATTGTGTTAATCATATGACAAGCCCAAATTCAATAATTATATAATTGCTTCGAATAATCAGAATCGATTATAAATCACCAAACTCAAATTTTGGACTATATATAACTGGTGATATTCAAAGTTTCAAACATTGTGGCTTCACAACTATGAGACCGTTTGGTTCCGTCGGTGTCGTCCTAACGTTAGCGATTTGCTAAATTAACATTGGACAATGATTTTATTATGCCATATGACATAGCTAATCTCATGGGGTCCCCTAAATTTGGTGGAAAAGGAGTGAAATATAATTTGTGAAGAATTGCGCAACTGTTTCTTTATGCTGGGAATCATGAGAGAGAGACACATAATAGATACTGTTCCCAAACAACATCGAAATAAGTTGGGTGGAAAATGTTATTATTTTAGTTTGTTTGAATTTTGATTTTTTTTTCCTGAGTAAAATGGGATGGGAACACACACTCATATGAGATTGAACTTATGACAAATCGTTCTTATAGCACAAACGTCTACCACTAAAGCACAAGATTGATCGAAACAAGTTTGATTAAAGCTTTTATTGAGTCCAACACAAACATGTCTCGAATAGCTTTATATTTTATATTTTTTTATCAATTTTATATAACGAATGGAACAATTTTTTTAACAATTGATCTAAAACAATATTAAATAATTTAATTTGTTTTGCAGTTAAATAACAACTACAAATTCAACTGTGAAATGCTAAGGCTACGTTTGGTTGGGGTTTGTGAATATGATATCATACCATTTTAGAAATTTCTTTCATATTAACGTGTTTAGTTCACTCACACAAGGCCCTGGAAAATGGGGTAGCCCGGTTCCTTATCACATCTCAAATGTAGGGATGACAATGGGTAGGGTATCCACCAATTAAGGCTATCCATACCGAATCCTATAATATTTATACTACCCATACCGTCTCAAACCCGATTAAGAAATTACATCTATTACTCGCACCCATCCCAAATCCATTTCTCGATACCCGTACTACCCGTATCCACCTAAAACCCATTTTATTTTTATATAAAAACTTATAACTATATGAATATTTAGATAACTATTAAATACCAAAAATTAATTATTATGTAATAAAATGCTAATATGTTAAATTCTTAATAAATATAACAATTAACCATTTTAATTTTTTGTAAGCCACTCTGCTATCATCATTCATCAACTAAATCAAAAGCATCACGTAAATACAAATGTAACCAATACATTCCTTAAAACTGCAGAATCAACACTAGTACATCATTTAATTTATAAAACTACATCATCAGACATGTAGTTATATCAAACTTGGCAAAGATAAAACACAGTTGGTATGATCATAGATTCAAATTAAATAACTACTTTATATCTCCTTTGTACAAAATAAAAATTTATGTTGGACTTCTATGAAGAAATATATAATGTCGATGAAAAAATAAATGAAAGTTACTAAGGAGTAAAAGAGTTGATTAGTGGTGGGTATCCGAGGGTAAACCCATACCTACTCGTATATAATGGGTAGTAAATTATCATCTCATACTCGTCCCAAATTCGAAAAAGATTACCCATACCCGTCTCATTAGGGTCTGGGCAGGTGGGTACCCACGTCTACCCATCCCGCTGCCATCTCTACTCTAATGTGATAATATATCCCACATTGGGATGATATCCAATTTACAACCCATTTTCCTGCAAACCTACACATATCCAAAAAAACTCAAATTTTCAAACAAACAAGTTATCAGGCTATAGTATATCCATTAGAAAAGACTAAATAATAACTTGGGAATTAATCACGCCCAATCTCACTCTTGATTTATTACCACACTAAAGGACTAATTATGCCCGTAAAATGTTACTCCCTCCATCCCAATAAGATAAGTCATTTTCGTTTTGTCATCCCAAATTATGGGTTTGTTTCTTATTGAGAGTATTAATTACACATCAATAGACTAAACCACCCTTATTTAATTCACTTTGCTTGAGACCAACATTGATATATTCTCATTTATGCAAGCATAAAGTAGGAAGAATGTGGAAAAAAGATTATTATCCAAATTACATTTATTGTGTTTTCTTAATCTGTATAAAATACTCTACTTGCCTATCTTAATGGGACGGAGGAGTAATTATCAATATAAATGAGTTAGGAAACAAAAGAAAAAACATAAATTGTTAATGATTAAGCCATATTCAATTATCAGTATAAGCATTGGGCTTGATTTAATGCAAGCCTATAATATGGCCTCAACCGACAAGTCGACAACTTTGATACCCTATTTCCCTAGTCAAACATTTAACTACCTCTCCGAGCCCCATTATTTTCTTCATTGCTTTCCCAATTTAACAACCTTTCTATCATCATCATCCTTGTGAAAATTAAAGATAATCATTAATCACTAACTGTTGTTCTAAGGACAATTATCATGCACTTAACTATAGATCTACATTCGCAATCTGGAGAATCCACGTGTCAATAAATTATATGGGACTTATTGTAATGAACAATATCCTGTCCTTCGTCGGTTGCTTGCTTCCATCGCGGTCCCGGCCGCTGGAATCGATCCGACCTTCTTTTTCCCCCTTCCTTTGTCTCCTTCTTTTATTTTTCTTCTTTGCCAGCCTCTCCTCTATGGATTCTGGTCATCGTCCTGTGTGTCAACCCCACCCACCATTAGTCTCACATATTAGGGTTTTGCTTTAGTTTTTTTTTTCCTTTCAGCAGTCTGTTCTTTTCCAATTTTTAGCGTCTTGGTCTCGTTTTTTGTCCCGTCTTCTTTTTCGTTTCTCTTATCTGGTCGTCGGAGTGAGGGTTATCTAACATCCCTATCCAATACAATTTGGTTTGCACTAACCCTAGTTTGTTTTTGTTATATTTTCAGGAATATAATGCCGGATCTTTATCCAGATTCAGTTGTGGTATTGGTTTTGAACAAGCAGTCAGAATGGAAGAGTTGATGGAGTGAGAAGGAAATATTATCGATCTAGATGGGACTGACAGTAGTGAAACTCCAAACGCCAATGCTTCATCCTTTTGTTTGTTGGGTACCGACAAGTCGTGGAAAGTGTTTTACCTCATTGAGATTATGAAAAAATCTTGGAAAACCAAGCATCCAATTACAGCTAGGGAATGGGGGGCGGATCTAATTCTATTCCGATTTGAATCCAAAGAAGATAGAGATTGGGTGATCGCCAACCAACCCTGGCACTATGATGGGGGCGTCTTTGCCATTCGGAAAGTGGATGAGAATGAACAACCTTCAATGACGAGGGTATCCCACGGAACATTTTGGATTCAGATATATGATATTCCGGAGGCTTGTATGAAAATCAACACCGCAAAAATTTTAGCGGGACAACTCGGGGATTTGGTTTCTACTGACAACTCTACTGAGGGCCTTTTTGGAAAATTCATCCGCATGAAAATATCCATTGACATCACCAATCCTTTACCCAGAATCATCTCCATAAAAACTCAAGGGAAGCTTCTAACCATACCCCTAAAATATGAATCATTGCCTATTTATTATTTTTGCTGCGGCTTGATCGGGCACTCTTTCCGTAATTGTGATAATTACGATCGAAATGAGTGTCAGGACCTGACAAGCATGAAATACGGCCAGTGGCTCAAAGCATCGCCCCTAAAACGAACCTCTCTTGCCCGTGAAAACACACCTCTTACCCAAAATCCTCTAGCCCGAAACCTTTTTCATACATCTACGCCCACGTTCTCGTCCAACACTGGTTACCAAAACACGAACCCAAATCCATCCATTGTACTCCCTCTCGAATTAATCAACAAACACAAACACCTTTCCCCACCAACTCAAGAAAACAACCAAAACCAAAACCACATACACGAAACCTTGGAATCATTGTCACTCATATCCTCACCCAAAGCCAATCGTAACCCTTCAAAGCAAATGCCTACCACTGAATCCTTAAACCTTCGAAATCTCGAACTCTCACTCACGAAAATCCTCACCCAAATGAACTCCAACATTCACACCAAGCCACCCAACAATACTCCAACACAAACCAATTTCAACACTCGAAACTTCATCAACCCCCCAGTTTCGCCACCAAAAACCTCAAAGGTACCCGACACCCCACCACTACTTCTTGACAACCCCACATCCAACGAAATGGCCCTCCCTCAACCCACGTCACCGCCGACACCCATAAACCCACAAATAGACCACTAAAAAGCCATTCCACCACAAAAACTAAGCGGGGTGGCACCGACTCATGCATCGAACCCTAACAAAAAAACCGACACCCTCCAAATCCACTCCATCAAGCCAATTCACCGCTTCTAAACATAACCCCGAACTATAAGTCCAAGCGGCTACGATAATCTAGAGGGAGAGTGAATAGATTATCTCTATTTTCTTGATTACGCCCTATTTTTCGAATCAAACAAGCCAAGACAATAATAAAGGTGCGGGAGGTAAATAACACGCGTCGATTTATAGATGTTCAACCCACATAGGGCCTAATCCTCTACTACCCCAAAGATATCTCGGGATGAATTTCAAAAAGAAAAAAAGATTTTAATAATTACCACAATTAATACAACAACACCTTACAACACCTCTTTTGAGATTACCACAATCTCACTTGAAGATTACCACAATCTTCAACGGCACCTTGTGAAGATTACGCTAATCTTCCGACTTGAAGAATACCAAATTCTTCAACACCTCGAAGAGAACCACACTCTTCAATAAGAAGATCACCACAATCTTCTTGCACCTATCACCTAGATCATCAAGTGTGTTCTTACCACAAGAACACTCACAAGGATATCTTGTGTTGAATGATAACCCAAATTCAAGATTACAACTCGATAATGAATAATACAAATTTGAGTGCAAGTGTAATCAAGGAATAAGCCTAGACCTCAAGATGTGAAAGTGGAAGACCTTAGGTTATTACAACAAGAATAATAACAATGAAGAACAAATATGTTTCCTTGAGTGTATCTTGTTGTGTTGTAGTATTCTCTCTTGTTGTTGTGCTTCAAATATTCATCTATTTATAGGAGATGATTGATCATTGATAGGCTCCTCTTAGAACCGATTTCTACAAAAAAATTGCAATTAAAATCAAGATTATATTTTGTTAGAAATCAACCCCATAAATTAGGGAAAAGATGTACATTTGCACAACGGTTAGAATTTTTTTGTCAAACCATAGAGGCGACGGTCACGCACAAATATAAATTTGAAAACAATACAAAAAAATAACACGGGGTGACCGGTTGGGGGCCGGACGGTCGGGCAAGGAGTCCGAGCCGTCGCCCACCCTCTGGGCGTCGCCCGCCCTCCCAAACTTTCATTACAAAGTGCGTTAGTAATGTTCTCTTCTAGGTCGACCGATCGACCTCCGAGTTTTTCTCAAACGTCTCGTTTCTGTTTCAAAACCAATCTTTTAGACACGGGCTATTCGGTTGAACACGAGACAAAAGTGTTGTCCAATATTTTATCGAAAATAACCTTCCAAAAATACTCCAAAAATAGTAAAAACACTTTAAACCGATCGGATTTAGAAATATTGTTCTGATGTAAAAGCATATTAACACAAAATCGTTGAAAGTGTTGTCCAATTTTTGTAAAATAAATTCGAAGAAATACTCCGAAAAATTAGTAAAAATAATTTAAATCATTTAGGAGTATTTGGACAACATTCAAAACATTGTTTTGGTATAAAAACAAAATCATCAAAATCATGATAAAACCATTTATCAAACAATCTCCCCCTTTTTGATGATTACAAACCAAAATAATTTAACGAGGTCGATTTTGAAACAAAACAATTTTACCGGTTAAAAATGAACTATCCGTTGTGAGCGACAACATTCCACGCAACATTAAACACAAAGATGGTTGTATAGATATACAAAATATTTAACCAAAAGCTCCCCCTATCAACATGCACAACAAGAGTAATATATAAGCAATCAACCAAAAGCTAAAAGCTCAACTTTTACATATTGAGCTTATAAGTAGGGGTGTCAATATGGGTTGGGTCCGGGTTTGTGGGTACGGGTTCGCGGGTTCGCAGGTTCGCGTGTCAGAAACAGCCGACCCGGACCCGACCTGTTTAATTATTCGTGTCAGAATATTGAACCCGGACCCGACCTGCTTATTTCACAGGTAACCCGGACCCGACTCATTTAACCCATTTAATAAAATTATTTTAATATTCATTTAATATTTTTAATTGAATAAATTTATTTTTGTCAAAATCAATCACTATCACACACTATTCGATCAATAAATAATATTACAATTCACAACAAACAAAAAGAAATAAGATAATTGCATAAATAACATACCATACTAATCATATTTTGAGGATAATATTCAAAAAGACATGCATAATAATAACAAATACATAATTAACGAGGTTTTATCATTTGAGTATTAAAGATATGTCTTGTTTGTTGTTTTTTTTCTTATAATCAGTTATTTACTTATTTTTTTTTTTAAATTCACAAATGGGTTAGACGGGTTAAACAGGTCATAGTAGGTTGACCCGGACCCGACCTGTTTAATTGGTAGGTTAGTCGGGTCCGACCCAATTTCGACCCGGACCCACGAAATCTGGACCCATACCCATTAATTTCGTGTTAGGTTCGTGTCGGGTTTGCGTGTCGGGTCTTAAATTGACACCCCTACTTCTAAGCTCCCCCTGTCAACAAAACATCATTAGACATGAATATCAGTCCATAATACATCAAATGGACTAAGTATATTCCACAACTTATGGCTTCTAATAGCCACAACTTATAAGCTCTTTTCTCGAGCTTATTTTAGCTTCTTTGAGCTAATAAGCTTATAACATGTTTCTCCCCTTTGAATCATCAAAAGAATGTTAGCACGATAAAAACATCACAACATCATATCAAAGTACGCAACTTATCCGATGTATCGAGCTATTTGAACATTGAAGCTTATAAACCAAATAAGAGGGAAAAGTCGATCATATGACTTGTAGAAGCTTATGAAAACTCATTTGATTTGCAAAACATGATCTTTATAAATATATAAGACTTTTGAAATTGAGAGAATCATGTAGGTGATGATTTTTTTTTCATTGAAACGTTTTATCGAACACTTGGCGGGTGTCAAAAATTGAAAAATATAATATATATATATATATATATATATATATATATATATAGCCCTTGTAAATGTAATCAAGCCAAGTTTTTATCACCAAAATCAATTTTACAAATATAATCCAACAACAATCATCATTCACAACACAATTATACAAAAATTCCAACAACAATCAATACATAGGCATTTTCTCAAGGGTTCCACCCAATTGAGATAAGGGAGTAGAATTCTTACCATTTAATCGGTGAGGATGAGTAATAATGATGATAAACAAGCAATATAAACCCCAAAATATGTAATTTATGCAACAAAACTCATTTAAAATGAAGTGTGTCTGAAATTTGCAAAGGGGACGAAAGTTGTGAGAAATAAGCCAAAATGGCAGAATAAAATAACAGAGACGATTTTAACCATAAAATCACAGTGAGCAATCGGTCAGGGGCATGGGCGATCGGTCGAGGTGCTGGGCGACCAGTTGGCCTCTCCCTTGGCAGCCCACTGGTTCAGTCTATTTTGCAAAACTCCGAAATTTGATCCAAAAATCTGATTTTTCGCCCCTAAGTTTTAAAAACGTGCAAAATGCACATGTAAACCTCATTCAATATACATTATGTCATAATTAAGCTCGAAATGAGGTAAGAGACTCGGCGGTTAATGATTTAAAACAAATGTCCGCGAGTTATCTTTGAGACGGAATTAAACACATCTCAAATTTTCGATTTTAGAAACGCAATCCCTTAGAAAAAAATATCGAATTTCAATATGTTTAGTTCGATTATGACGAACCATATTTTGAAAAAATTATAATCACCGGACTTGTTATCCCGAAAAATATGGACGTTTTAAAATTTTGGATATACAAGTCATAAGAAGAAGTGCCTTTCAAATATTTGAAAATTTCTTTTAACGGCACTTTAATGAGATTCGATGGGATAGTTTTGAAGTCGAGCATATAGACATAAGGCATAGAAAATGTCGAGTCTAAAGAAGTAATAAACGTAGATAAACATAACTCGAACTTGCTTGTCAATATGCCTTCCTCAACCTTTGTCAATTTTACATTGGTAGCCATAGAGGTTGAGATGGTTCTTCCTTCTTCAATGCCTAACTTCTTCAAAGGTTCTATTGTATACTTTGAATGTGGAATATAATCACCTCATTGTTTAACTTGAATTCCAATGAAGAAATATGAGCTCTCTCATTATGCTCATCTCAAGTTCACCTTGCATCAACTTAGAAAACATCTAGTACAAAAATTCATTAGTAGCACCAAATTAATTTCAATTTGCACTAATAAGCAATCTTGCCATTTCTTGAGAAACAAAGAGAATAGTTTCAAATTTACCTCTTGTAAAATACTAAAATTATTTTGTAATAGAAAATATCTAAGTTTGTCATACCATACACGGGGTGCATGTTTTAAACCAAACAAGGACTTTTATAAAGATCACTTGGCCTAGAAAAATTTTCAAACCCCGGTTGTTTTTCATAGACTTCTTTTAGAGTAAAACCATTTAGAAAAGTGGATTTAACATTCATTTGGTAAAGCTTGAAATTTTCTTAAAAACAAGAACGGGCAAGTAGAATGCGAATAGCTACAAAAACATACTACGGGAGCAAATGCTTCATCAAAATCAATACCTTCTTCTTGACATTACCTTTGAGCTACTAACCTCCACTTGGTCATCAAATTTGTTCTAGGATATCAAAAAATTTCTGCAAAATCTTAACAAGATATCTTGCACACGAGCATAGAAATATCGAATAATAGAGATGCAATAACAAGTAACACATACTATGCTTTCAAACAAATCATCAAGGGTTTCATAGAACATGTAAGTTCAAATAAGCATATAGGAAGCCATATAAGGTCTCTTTTGAAATTTGAAAATCCAAGAGCATATAGTTGAGACCTCATTTGAAAGAAGCATTTGAACAAGAGTTTTGACAAGAATGAATATGAGCAATCAAATGCATGATTTTGATATAATGAGAAAATCAAATGTTTTATCAAAATAAAATATAATCCTTTACAAGTCTCGGATAAAACAAGCTTTATAGAATAGTGCCTTTCAAAAATTGAAAAATCCTCTTAATGGCACTTATGTGAAATACTATGAAATATCTTGAAATGCAAGCACATAGGCATATGACACATATATATCGAGTCTATAAGATGAATACCAATAATGAACGTACCTCGATAACTTATGTCTCTCTTGTCAAATAATGAGTAGATAACTATTGATGAAGATATATAAGTCCTACACAATTCCTAGAATAAATGTTGCCCAAAAACATATCAAATAGAATTGTAGGCTAAGACAATAAAAGATATCACAAATATATTATGCATTATAAGTCCTTAAGAGATAATGAACATACAAGTCATTTAAAATACACAAGAGTTTTAAAAACATCATTCAAGGTCTTCTTTTTCAAAATATTTTAAAAACACAAATATATATTGAAGACCTTAATTTTAAAAAATATTTGAAAACTCATTTTGAAAATATAGGCACAAATAAAAACATGCATAATAACAAAATAAAATGCATATTAAAATAGGGAGATACGCTTTACCAATTACGTCATTTCCATAGGTTGTGTCGTTCCCATTGTTGATGATATCATCCCTTTGAAAATCATCTTGTTGATTATAGCTCTTCATATTGCTCCATTTCCAAGAATTGTGTCCTTCCCATTGTTGATAGCGTCTTTCTCTTGGAAATTCATTGTGGTGATGTCTTCTTCTATGATTGAATGAGACGGTCATTTGATGTCTCCTTGGCGTCATGAATTTTCCTTGAATATTATTCTGCCGGGTACCTAATATGACATCGTTTTGTGGTACCCTCAAGTGTTTGGGTCCTTTGGGATTAGCTTTGAGACTTTTAGGTCTCCAACAATAATTAGAGTTATTTCTAGCCCGACAAGTATTTACCGTATGACCCTTCTTACCACAGTAGAAGCATGTAATAATTCTAGAAGTGTAATGACCAACATGCTTAGAGACTTGACTATTTTTCATATGATTAACAACATTTGGCTTATGATGAAGTCATTTATCACAATTATGAATATCAACAATATTGGACATTTTATTGGTACTCAAGTTGAATTTTGATCAATCCTTTTTCATGCAATTAATATCCTCAACAAGGGTACTATTTTCTTTCTCAAGATTTCTAACCTTATCAAGAGTGGTGGTATGAGCACATGATAATGATTCATAAGAAGTGAATAAGCTATCCTTATCATTTTTCAAAACATTGAATTCCTTTTTCAAATTTTTATATTTAACAAGTAGGCTTTGAATTTATTTTGAAGATCATCATAATCATTTTGCAAATCACTATAATCATTATGTAATTCACTATCATAGGAAGTAGAAGGTTTACTTACCTCGTTCTCTTCGAAGCCCATAAGACAACGTTTATTTTCATCATCGTCGGAAGTTATAGGAAGCTCATCCCAAGTTGTTGTATCCCTTTGAGAAGTAGATGATTTTGGGTCGCTCCTTTCATTTGCATATACTTCTTCTAATTTTCTCCATACTTCATGTGCCGATTTAATTCCTACAATATGATCATATTCCAAAATGGTAAGTGAACAATACAAAATATTAAGAGCTTTACCATTTAAGGAGATGATTTTCTTCTCTTCATCATTGAGCTCCTTGAGGACTTTGGAGGTGTGTGGTGTATCTTTTATCGGAATAGATTCTCCATTGATTATCGTGTTCCAAATATCGAACCCGCAACCTTGTAGATTTTGGAATAAATTAGTGGTGGCTTGGTGGTGGAGGCGCGGTAAGGTAGACTTCATTCATAGCCGTTGATCGTTCCTCTTTACTCGCGATGTAGAACGAGCTTGCCAAATAGTTTGGCTCTGATACCACTTTTGAGTCCAAGCGGCTACGATAATCTAGAGGGGGGTGAGTAGATTATCTCCATTTTCTCGATTACGTCCTCTTTTTCGAATCAAATAAGCCAAGACAATAATAAAGGTGCGGGAGGTAAATAACACGCGTCGATTTATAGAGGTTCAACCCACCTAGGACCTAATCCTCTACCATCCAAGTATCTCCGGGATGGATTTCAAAAAGAAAAAAAGATTTTATTAATTACCACAATTAATACAACAACACCTTGCAACACCTCTTTTGAGATTACCACAATATCACTTGAAGATTACGACAATCTTCAATGGCACCTTGTGAAGATTACCACAATCTTCTGACTTGAAGAATACCAAATTCTTCAACACCTCGAAGAGAACCACACTCTTCAATAAGAAGATCACCACAATCTTCTTGCACCTATCACCTAGATCATCCAAGTGTGTTCTTACCACAAGAACACTCATAAGAATATCTTGTGTTAAATGATAACCCAAATTCAAGATCACAACTCGATAATGAATAATACAAATTTGAGTGCAAGTGTAATCAAGAAATAAGCCTAGACCTCAAGATGTGAAAGTGAAAGACCTTAGGCTACTACAACAAGAATAATAACAATGAAGAACAAATATGTTTGCTTGAGTGTATCTTGTTGTGTTGTAGTATTCTCTCTTGTTGTTGTGCTTCAAATCTTCCTCTATTTATAGGAGATGATTGAACATTGATAGCTCCTCTTGGGAACTGATTTCTACAAAAACATTACAATTAAAATCAAGATTATAGCTGTTAGAAATCAACCCATAAATTAGGGAAAAGTTGTCTGCTGCACAACAGTTAGAATTTTGCTGTCAAACCATAGGGCGACCGGTCGCGCACAATAGAAGTTTGAAAACAATACAGCAAAATAACACAGGGTGACCGGTCCAGGGGGGTCGGACCGGTCGGGCAGTGGTCTGACCGGTCGCCCACCCCTTGGGTCGGTCGCCCTTCCCCAAATTTTCATTACAGTGCGTTTTGTAATGTTCCGAGGTACCGGTCGCCTTCTAGGTCAACCGGTCGACCTCCGGGTTTTTCTCAAACGTCTCGTTTCTATTTCAAAACCAATCTTTCAGACACGGGTTGTCCGGTTGAACACGAGACAAAAGTGTTGTCCAATATTTTATCGAAAATAACCTTCAAGAAATAATCCGAAAAATAGTAAAAATATTTTAAACCAATCGGAAGTATTAGGACAACATTTAGAAACATTGTTTTGATGTAAAAGCATATTAACACAAAATCATTGAAAGTGTTGTCCAATTTTTGTCTAAAATAAATTCGAAAAAATACTCCCAAAAATTAGTAAAAACAATTTAAATCATTTAGGAGTATTTGGACAACATTCAAAATATTATTTTGGTATAAAAACAAAATTATCAAAACAACATTTATCGAACACGAACATCCACCCACCACACAACCCAGGTTCGTGTTTTGATGGAAACTAAATTGTGTAGAGTAGAGGTTGAGAATATTTTTAATAATGCGGGTTATGATGGTATGATAGTTGTTGAAATGCGATCGGAGTAATGGAGGCCGTAGCGGAGGCTTGTGCTTATTTTGGAAACGGAAATTCAATTTTCGGAGTTAATTCGGTGTCACTTCATCATATCGACGGCGTGGTTGTAGACATCGATAATGATTGGTATCTCAGGAGTGTATGGTTGGTCGGAGGAGGAATACAAACATTGTACATGGAGTATTTTAAAGGACCTAGCCAACGATCATCGATCCAAGTGGCTTTGTCAGGTGACTTTAATGAGATCTTGTACAACTTTGAAAAATTGGGAGGAAGAATCAGAGATAGTGCAAAAAAGGGCGAATTTCAAAATACTCTACAGGCTACCCGGTTAGATGACGAGGGCTACTCTTATACTTGGTCTAATGGACAGAAAGGAGACGATAACATCTAGGAACGATTAGACAGATGTCTGGGTACGTCGGAATGGATAAACATGTATCCGGGCTACCATGTACAACATCTTCCGAGGACTTTTCTGATCACATCCCAATCTTCATTAATTGGAGGTCATTTAGATGCGCGGAGGGTCAAGGGGGTAAAAAGAATAGGAAATTATTTCGGTTTGAAGTGATGTGGCTAATGGACGAATCTTGCCAGCGGATTATTCGAAAAGAATGGGAAGATGAGACGACTAGGGGGACCCCCAAGCTGTCCGAACAAAAATATCAAAGTGTGGTATAAGTCGCTAGCTTGGGAGAAATACAACTTTGCTAACATTAATTCCCGATTACGGAGTGTGAAAAAAACTTGCTTGACAAAACATGAGTAGACCTACACATACCCAAGCCAAGGAGCACGATCGATTGGAGGGGTACGAGGACATTGTTACAAAACAAGAGAAAATGTGGCACAGAGATTGCGAGCCAATTGGATAAAGGATGGAGATAAGATCACGATTTTTTTTTCATAAATTGGCGAATGGAAGAAGGGCACGAAACACTATAGACCGCCTTCGGGGAACAGATGGAAGATGGGTTGAGGATCAGAAAGACATTGAGAAGTGCTTCGCGGATTATTTCACAGGCTTATTCAAAACCAAAACCCAATTGGAAATGGATAGGGCTCTGGACTCTGTTGACCCGAAAATGACAATGGAAATGAATGAAGTATTGATTCAACTGATTGGGGAGGACGAGGTGGTGGTGGCTCTCACTCAGATGCACCCTACAAAATCACCTGGATCGGACGGTATGCCTGCCCTCTTTTTTCATAAATTCTGGTCCATTATTAAATCCGACATTGTGCGTGTCATTCTTAAAATTTTAAATGAAGGTGCCAGCTTCGAGGTTTTTAACGAAAATTTCATTGTCTTAATCCCCAAAAAGAAAAAAACGGAAGTTGTGACTGATTTTAGGCCTATTAGCTTGTGTAATGTCATTTTCAAAATTATCATGAAAACAATTGCTAATAGGCTAAAATTAGTACTTCCTCATCTTATTTATAATACCCAATCCGCTTTTGTTCCGTGCCGCTTGATTACTGATAACGCTCTTTTGGTTTCTGAACTTTTTCACCACATGAAAAATAATAACGCCAAAAAACGGGGTACCTTTGCTTTTAAATTGGATATGTCAAAAACATATGATCGGGTTGAATGGTCCTTCCTACGTAGAGTGATGTCTAGATTGGGGATAAATGGTCGCTTTGTCGAGCTCATTATGAAGTGTGTGAGTACGATGAATTTTTAGGTTTTACTTAATGGGTGTCCTGGCCCAACTTTTACGCCATCTCGGGGGCTCTGCCAAGGCGACCCCCTTTCCCCCTATTTGTTTCTATTTTGTGCGGAAGCTTTCTCACCACTGATTTGAAAGACAGAATCGGGAGGCAGGTTACATGGTATCAGGCTATGTAGGAGGGCTCCGGATATCTCTCATTTGTTTTTTGCTGATGATAGCATCATATTCGACAGGGCCATAGAGACAGAAATAGAGACGACCCGAACAATCATCTCGACAGATGAAAAAGCCTCAAGCCAACGAATTAGTGTTGAAAAATCAGAGGTGTCATTTAGCTCAAGCATATCCCTGGGGAGAAAAATACAGCTTGCAAACACGCTTGGAGTGAATTTGGTCCAAAAGCATGTGAAATATTTAGGCATCCCGACAGTGGTTGGTAGATCGAAAAAAGAGGTTTTCCAAGCTATTGTGGATAGAGTCCGTAAGAAATTGAAAAATTGGAAGAGTCGGAATCTGTCGGCGGCGGGAAAAATGGTATTGATGAAAGCGGTGGCTCAAGCGATACCAAACTATCTTATGAGTGGCTTTATTTTCCCTAACAATATTCAAAAGCAACTTAATTCCATCTTTAGCAATTTCTGGTGGGGACAGAAATCGGAGGAAAAAAGAATTCATTGGCGGTCATGGCATAGGTTGTGTAATTCGAAGGATGATGGAGGTTTGGGATTCCGGGACTTCCAATGTTTTAACGAAGCCATGTTAGCCAAACAAGGATGGCGGATTTTAAAGGACGAGAGCTCCCTTCTATCCAAAGCTTTAAAAGCCAAATACTTTCCGCAACTCTTTTCTAGAAGCCACAATTGGCCACAATCCATCGTATACATGGAGAAACATTGTGGCGGGCAGAAAAGTGCTAGAGTATTAGGTGGAATATAGGCAATGGTAATTCTTTGAATGTGTGGTCGGATCCGTGGATTATGGATAACCCGAATTTCAGGCCTTTGTCCTCAAACCAGCGAGCCAATATTGATATGAAGGTGGCATATTTGATTTGTGGGGAGAATGATGAATGGGACTTGGCGAAATTGAGAGATCTATTCCATGATTCTGACATTGCTGCTATTCTAGCCATCCCCATTAGACAGTGCAGGGTAGCCGATCACATAGTCTGGCACTTTGCCAAAGATGGGAATTACTTGGTTAAAACGGGCTATAAAGTGGAAAAGTCGGGACTGGATGACCAAAGCAACGTGGCGACGAGCTAAGGGGTTTGTAAAAAATTATGGAGATGGATATGGAACCTCCCCATCCCACCAAAGATACATGTGTTCGTATGGCGTTGCGCACAGGGAATCATTCCAACAAATGACGCACTGAGGCGAAGAGGTGTTCGTAGGGAGCCCCTTTGCCCGCGGTGTGGTGAGCATAATGAGACAGTGGAGCATGTTTCGAGGGATTGTGAATGGGTTCAAATATATTGGGTTACATCACCCCGCGGCTGCGTTGGTCGACACAGGACAGAGGTCTCATGATTGCGGATTGGATGATGGCAATGATGGATACGGGAGGCAATAAGGAAAGCCAACCAATTTTTGCAATGCTGTTACATGGTATTTGGGAAGTGAGAAACAAACTTGTGTTTCGAGAGCAAAATACCCATCAGACCATATGCCATCAAATAGCAATTGGTAAATTTGGAAGAATATAAGAAGGTTATGGAAGTCAGTAAGCCACCGATTCGGCAAGAACAACTAGATAATTGGAAACCGCCGGAGCCCGGTTTTGTTAAGATCAATTTGGATGCCTCTTTAGTGGGCAAGGAAGGGAGTGGTGATCAAGGACGACAAGGGATCAGTGATATCCTCACTAATGAAACAGGTGCGCACGCTTGGAGGGGTCGAAGTAGCTGAGGCGATGGCATGTCGGGCAGGTCTACAACTAGCACGAGACTTAAATCTGTAACATGTCTACTTGGAGACGGATAACATCACTCTATATCACAGATTACGAAAACGGACTGAAGATCTATCTTACTTGGGTAACATCGTGGATGATATTTATAATCTTTTTCCGCATTTTTTTTTCTGTTATTCCTAGGTTTGTTAGAAGGTTTGGAAACTTTTTAGCTCATTCGCTAGCTCGTTTTTTTTTTCATTTTGGATGTAATGAACCATTGATTGGGAATGTCCCCCATCATATGGCTAACATTGTTCTCTCGGAGATTTCCTCCTGTTTGCTAATATATATTGTTTTCCTCAAAAAAATAAAATAAATAAAGACTATGTTCGACCAAAAAGCAGGTCGTATTTGTGCTTTTATTAGCTTGGAGCTTTTAAATGCTCTGTCGATGAGTTTCTTACAGAGAAATTCACAACCCCATCTTTACAATAAATGACGTTATTTATTAGGCAGAATGCCCTATGTACTTTACATCTCCTGAATGTAGGTTTAATGATTATTTATATGGGTAGTAAACCCAATCCCCTCGTTTTTAGAAAAATATGTCATACTTCCTCCGTCTCAAATATATAGTCAATTATTCCTTTTTTGGATGTCCCAAATATATAGTCCACTTTCTATATTTAATAGTACTTTTTCTATTCTTTTACTATTATAACCATATTTATTATGTATGTTGTAATTTACGCTATTGGTTAAATAAGGGAAAATCAAGTAAATATTTAGCATATTTGTAGTTTCCAATACTTTTCTTAATCTATGTGAAAAGTCAAACTGGACTATATATTTAGGACGGAGGGAGTATTATTTTAGGAGAATAGATGGGTATTAAATGCTTATGAGCCATTAATGTTTGCTTGTATTAGTAGCTCACACATAGTTAATGCGATATGACTTGGTGACACCCTTTTATCCACGTGAGCTCTTCGACTTACAGCTCAAGTCGAGGACTCCGATTCTTGCTTCTAGCCATTGTGAGTTCAGGTCGCTGGGGTCGGTCCTTCTGGGATTAGACCTCCGAGTCAGATGTCAAGATAAATCCAAACTCTTAATCTGATATACGCCAGACTAGGTACAACAGACTAGTATGGTTGTTATTAGTTGTGAGAATTTGTTTCAAAATTTCATTTTTGAGTGAAATGTTTTTAGAATATGTGGTTGTTTATGAGAAAAATAAAATATTTTCAAAGAAAATTTCATTTCTCTCCAAAATTAACTCATTTTTTTTTCCTCTTTTTCTAACACTTTTCAATACCCAATTATACTACTTATTTCCCTCTCCTGCCCCTATTCATGTAAAAATTTCGATAATTTCTATAATTTATCACTATTTGTATTATTTTTTGCTTAATCTTGATAACAAAAGGTATTCAATTTTTCATTTTTATTCGATTTTCTTGCATTATATTTTACATTATTATTTTCATAAAATATTTCACAAACAATCAATACCTCTAAAAGATTCTCTATCACATCAACACAATCATTACTTTTTATCTACATATGCAACTTTTATTTTTTTCAAAACAATCATCACTATTCTCTCAAGAAATGAAAGTGGACAAAATGAAAGCATAACTAATCACCAGGGCCGGCTCTGACTTTTCAGGGGCCCTTGGCGATAGAGAAAAAGGGGCCCCTATAAAAAAATACAATAAAAAACTCTGCGCTCCAACAATAAACATCTTTTTTTATCATCTCGAATATTCAACGGATGCAATACCTACAAAGACGGAAAAGAAAAGGTATAAAATAGTCATTGAAAGAAAAAGGATCTTCTAGCATTTTGAAAAGCAAAACCATCAATAAGATCGTCAAAATCAAGAGTTTCCAACACCTTATTTTCAATATATAAAATTGCTAACCCATTTAATCTTTCTGGAGACGTAGTTGAATGCAAGTGTGATTTTATCAATTTTAGTTTTGAAAATAAAACTTCTCTCTACTGATGCTACAGTAACTGGTATAGCTAACAAAACTATATACGCAATGGATGTAATCGGTAAACAATACAACGTTTTTACAATTTCATGTGTTGCTAAAGATTCAGCAAAAACTCCTAGTTTTGACATCTTTACTAACTCTTGATAATTCAAATAAAGCTCCTCTTATCTCATTAGATTAAGTTATTATAGTTGTGATACTATTAACATGACTTTCTCATCTTGTTGTTGATAATGGATTTAATGTCAAGGGATAAACATCATCTTAAAGAAAAAGGGTTATTTAGTATTTTATAATTTTTGACATTTGGTATTTTTTAATTTTTTGGGGCCTTATAAATACTTTTTTTAATAAAATATGTACACCTATATAAAGGCCTATGTGACATCGAGGTCCCTCAAAATCGGAGGCTCTAGGCTGTCGCCCTCAGTGACTACCTTCAGGGCCGGCCCTGCCAATCACAACCTATGCTTTTGACTTTTCACGTTTATTGGAGATTTGCTCTACAATTAGTGTAAAGAATACTTTTCCAAAACAAATTTCAATTCTTTTTAGTGCAAATTGTACAAAATAGTCATTTCCAAATTGTAAAGATTAAAAATAGCCAACTTTTTCAAACACATCTTTTTTAGCCATTTTGGGGTGTGAAATGACATTCATACCCTTTAAGCATATTAATGGTCATATACCTCTCTTTTCACTTATCTCTATATATTCTCTTACTCTTTCTTTCAAGTTTTGTTTTTAAAAATCGAATATGTATTTTTCATTTTCAAATATGCAATATGGGTGTTAAATTATAGATATCGAAAAAGAGGATTAATTTGATATATTATACATGTAAAACGGATTTAAAACGAAAAACTTATGTGAATTCAAAGTTTTTGAAAAAAAAATAATTGGGTATGTTGTAACTCGAATTCGAGTTACATTCGAGTTATGTGTAACTCGAATGACATTGAGGCTTTTGCAAATACTTAACAGCATTTGCGACGACATTTGGTTTTTTGTGACGACATATGTCGTCGCAAATAAACGTCGCAATTGTTTTTTAAAAATTGTTTTTTGTTTCGAGTCACACATGATTCGAATTCGAGTCATGTGTGACTCGATTTTTTTTTAAAAAAAATAATTTTTTTTGAGTCACACATGACTCGAATTCGAGTTACAACATACCCAGTTATTTTTTTTTTCCAAAAAACTTTGAATTCACATAACGTTTTCGTTTTAAATCCGTTTTGCATGTATAATATATCAAATTAATCCTCTTTTCGATATCTATAATTCAACACCCATATTGCATATTTAAAAATGAAATACAGGTTCGGTTTCTTGAAAAAAGTTGGAAAAAAAAGAGTAAGAAGATACATAGAGATAAGTGAAAGAAAGAGAAATAACCCAAATATCAAACAAATATGCTAGAAGGGTATGAATGTCATTTTACACCCCAAAATGGCTAAAAAAGATGTGTTTGAAAAAGATGGCTAAAAAACATGTTGGTTTGTTGGGAATGACTAAAAAAAACCGGCTCTTCTTTTTAATGTATTACATTGCAAATTCTTGCAATATACTTAAAGGCAACACAAGTATAAAAAATGGTTTTTTTTTTTTAAAAATCCCTCGATCCATAAGCTCAAACGCATAGAACCCGACTCAAACACAACATGTTTATAAACATGGACACAACCAAAAAATGAACATTAAGGGGCAAGATTTATTTTTTCTAAAAAATAGTAGATAAAAATGTTTTAAAATTTTCTTTTGCATGATCTCATATATTAATTAATATACATGAAAATATTATAAATATAATATAAATAATAATTTTATATTAATTCTACTAGATTTATAAAGCTGACGGGTCGACCGTCGTCTCGACTCGCCACAGGGCCGGACCTGACCCCAAGCCCCAGCTTAGGGCCCCAAATTTTTTGGGGGCCCATTTTTTTGTTTATTGTTAAATCTCTTTAGTAGTTTAGTTTGTGTTACTTTGGGCCTGCTTTTCTTTTCCTTGTTCAGCCTCACAAATCAAACATTTAAAAAAAGCTCAAACTCACTTGATGCCCACGTGATTACGTGAATCACATCTCCAGCCTTTTTCTCTGGTTTCCCGATCCATCTTTGGTCAGCAGTCAGCGGCAAGCTTCAGGCAGTGCTCGACGGGTGGCGAGCGGCGGGCGGCTTTAAGGGGACTATTTTTAGAATTTTGCTTAGGGCCCCGGTAAGCACAGATCCGGCCCTGACTCGCCGGGCCAACTCTATCACTGATTACAAACCTACTTAAGTAATCTTAACTCATCCATATGTCAGACAAATAACAAGGGGTATATTCCCTTCGAATATCTATCTTTATGGATCGTGGACAACCCACTTAAGTCGAGCCATAGTTATTTATTTTAGGAAGAGGTTTTTACGAGACAACATAAAATAAGACATGGACGCATAAACACAGCCCTTATAAAACGGAAGGATCAAGGATTTAATTAGCTGCATGAAACCCAAAATACTGCATAGAAGTTTTACAATATGGTCGGGTCAAAGTACCACATGTTAGAATGCTTGGGAATGTGTGGTAAACATTTTTTCAGCACTTGAGATTTCCACTATACATACACATTAATTAATTACTACTACTATATATAAATATTTTAAATTTTTTAGGAGACTTTTTCATTTAATTAACCGTGAAATGCGGAAGATCTACCAAAGATTAAAGAAGGTAATAATGTTATACTTACTACTCGTTGAAATTGACATCTAATAAGTTTTTTTTATATTTTGTTCTTACTAGTAAAGCAAATCCACTTGTGCTTATAGAAAAGAAAATAATTAATCTCTTTGAAAATTTGTTGGTCTTTAGTGGACAAGATTCTTAGACCAGAATTGATCAGAATCAATTAATTATATGATAGGTATTATTGTACTTGTTATATGCCGTAACAAGTACAATTCAATTATAATGTATGATGCTACTAAAATATGCGGATTACGCAAAAATTCTAGAAGCTCCACATAGCAATAAATGACCAAGCTGAAATCCAGCCTGAAACACGAACTATCTATAGAAGGGTTCCAAAATTGTTCCAGGAAAATCCCTCTAATGATAAAGTCGACAAGGATTTTAAGAATAATCTAAAAGGATTAGAGCGAGAAAGTAATTGATAAAAACTGCATACATATGAGGGGGTATGTACCTTGGGACGTAGGGCTTCATGGACATTGTTTAATGAGTTGGGCGTTGTAGGTAGAGTTGACAATAGGTCTAGCTGGCCAAGTGCCAGCCCGTCGGGCCGATTGAAAAAATTGGATTAGGCCAAAAAAATTCCGACCGCCATTTTGTATAAGCCCAACCCAACCAATTATGAATATTTACATATGATTTTCACTTGCCGTTCGGGCTTGTGGGGACTCGAGTCGTCCGGGCCGTGCCAAGCCAATGTAGGTTCGAACGTTTTGGGTTAGGTCAAAGTAGGCCCGATACGTTTTGAGCCTCTATATGTGAAGCCCAATCCTATATGCGGCTAAGCTAATTTTGTCAGCTCTACTCATAGGCGACAAACTGAGAGTAATTAAGTAATACCCTATATCTTTCGAGATTTATTAGTTCTAAAAGTCTCTAAGAATTAGGAATCTTAAATGGGCAAAATGGTCAAATGCAATGTACGTTAGAGTCAAAATTTCCACTAGGAGGAGCAAGGTATTATTCGTGCTACACTAAATGTAGTATACTTGGGGTATGGATGCAGGGCCGTTCCCGACTAAAAAAAAAAGAAACCTCATAAAAAGAAGAAAAATAAAAATAAATATTTTATATACATTTTATTTCTTCTTTGTGGTGCTCGTGTGCACTAGATCAAGATTTCGAGTCTACCAGCATAAGTCTCATGCATCACTCGATTAAGAATTAAAACTAAACATTAATTTCTTCGATTTTATTTATTAAAAAAAAAAAGAAAATTGATAACTTACATATTTATGTTCCAATAATGAAACGGATTCAAGCAGAATGACTTTTTCCATGAATAGTGATTGAAGTTTTTGAGGAGAATGAGAAAAAAGGGGGAAGTCATGAAGGCGTCACTTGTAGATGGAAGAAAGAGAAAAATTTTACTATTTTAATTGGTAATAGAATTCTCCAAAGGTAAAAAAAACATTTCATGTACCTATTTTTAAAATTAAAAATAGAATTTATTCTTAGTCTAGAAATTGAATCTAATTGGAAATAAACAATCTTTCTTTTATTTTGATTTTAGAGGTTATATTAATTATTTTAGTATAATTGTCAACCTGAACAATTATTTGCTAGTTTTTTTTTTAATTTTTTGGGGCTCATAATTTCAAACAACTTAAAAAAATATATGTACCTTTAAATAAATACTTGTATAGTATTGGGGCCCCTCAAAACTGGGGGTACTAGGCCATCACTCCCGATGACTACTCTCAAGACCAGCCCTACATGAATGAATACTAAATGTTCAACTTTTTATATGGATGAATAATGAGTGTTTTAATCTGTAAGAAATGAGTACACCAGTTATAACATCTATAAGACCGAGGAGCAAATTTTTTTCATTTTTTCTTGCACATTTTTCATCACTCATTCAATTAACAAAGATAAAAATAAAATAAAAGGCAATAATTTTTTTTTTTTGAGGGGAAAAGGCAATAAGTTTGGCTGCTTTTAGTACAACTTTTTAAGTGATTAAAAAGATAGGGGTAATTCATAAGTAGACTATGGGAGTGTTTGCAAAAACTTCTGCTTTTAGAAGAAGTGATTTATTATAGCAGAAGTAGAAGTAGTTGAGAATCAGAAGTTGGTAGTGTTTGATAATAAAATTAAAAGTTGAGAATGAGAAATTGAGAGTGTTTGGTGAAAAAGTAGTAAAAGTACTTATTTATTTGTAAAATTCAAACTAGAAGCAGAAGCAGAATCAAAAGCACACCTCTCCCTGCTTTTAGATTCTGATTAAATAAAAGTGAATTAAAAGCGAGAAATTGGTATATGCAAACACTAAAAAGCTCTTTTTTAAGAAAAATCAAAAGACTTATTTTTAGTATTTGCAAACACTCCCTATAGAGTCATAGACCCAAGTTTACAATTGGATGGGATCCAAATTGTGTATGGAGGTTTTGGTCACGTGACGACATCTAGCATGCATGTTAATAGGCAGGAACAGCATATGGTAGCACATGCCCTTTTTCCAATTAACTGACACAAAATGTAACCATCATCTCTAAATTCTAATTTCCCACCACCCTAAAAAAGAATTAATTTTAAAATTATATATGTCTGTGTTATTGATCTTGAATTGGCCAAAAACCAGCCATAAAGGGAAGATAAATGATCAATCCTTGTGACCATTCATTTCATGAGCAACACATTAACCAAAAACATAGTCGATACCCTTTATTCTAATTTGGTGTTCTATATTTAAAATATATAAATATAAATCAAATATATAAAATATTTCTATAAATATACTTATGTCGTCGCTAAAATGATAATAAATAGTCTATTTTTTGTTATAAATTATAATTAGAAAGGTTATATTTAATTTCATAATACTTATGTCAAGTCGATGCCAAGTATATTTCTGCATCATAAAATGTACACATATATACATACATCTTTTGGTTTGTCTGATGCACGGACACTTAAAGATGTCTTTTTATACAAATCAAACAACAAATTATAATAAGTCACACAAGTACTTATCCCAGCTAAGGGAAACTTAATAATTGAAACATCTATTGGAAGATGAGAAGTTGTCCAGTAGGATATTCCTTGCATAAATTTTGTTTTACCAAAAATATATCATGTAAGAGGAAAATTTTTGGGAAATTGACACAAATACCCCATTTTCTGGAGACAATGTCAGCCTTTTACGTTTCTCGGTACTATTTTACCCAAATTTACGCTCCCGTCATTTTTTTTTACACAACTTTACGCTCCAGCAAACATTCCCGATATTTTACGCTTTGTTTCAACATTGTTTCTAATATGTTTCTTTTAACAAATTTTCAGTGAAAAAATAAAATTTGTCATAGTTAAATAATCCATTTTTCACTCGAAATCTTATAAAAAATCAAGAAATATACACATAAACAACACATATTAAAACCAAACAAATTAAAAATATTATAGAAACAACATGAATAAAAAAATACAATTACATTTTTGATCCAATGCATGAAAACATAAAAAACATGGAAACAACCAGTAGGAACTACAAAAACAAATCAGAAACAATATAGAAAATACCATATGAGCAAAAAGAGTTAAAAATAGGTAAAAATTGTATTTAAACATCGAAAACTTCATGGAAACAACAAAGAAAACAAACAACATTAAAAGGGTATGGAAACAACCGAGAAACAACGTAAAAATATTAAAAACACCACATGAATAAAAAGAGATTAAAAATATGTAAAAATTGTATTTACGCATTGAACACTACATGAAAACAACAAGAAAAATTATTAGAACAACATTAAAAATATTATAGAACAACATCGAAACAATAAAAACAATGTACAAAATAATATATGAATAAAACAACATGAGAAGTAGATAAAAGTTGTTTGCAAACATCGAAACAACAAAGAAACAACAAAAAATAAATTTAAACAACATCGAAACAACATATATAACATATAAAACAATGCAGGAACAAAAAAAAAACAAAAAAAATAAAAATAATAAAAAAATGTATAGGAGCGTAAAAACAAATATAGGTACAAAAGTGATAGGAGTGTATTGTGTGGTATGTGTACCCAAATCTAGGGGTGTGCAGTGCGGGACGATTCAGAGATTCATAATCTCCGTAACCGCCCGAAGTTTGGAGATTTTAAAAATCAATCTCTAGAACCGAATCAGAGAGAAAAAATCTCCATCTGAATCGAACCGCATCGAATTTTCGGTATGGTTCGATCTGATGATTCGGTTCTAACCAGACAATTCGGGGTGGTACGATTTGGGATGGTGAAACGGAGATTAATCATGATTAAAACACACAAAATAAGAAAAAATGAAAATAAATGTAAAAATCACCAAACAATTATAGCCCATTCCTTTTTTTAGTGCAATCCCAAAATAAATACTACAATAATAAAGGACAACATAATCTCAAATTATAAATTCATAATAAATAATACAATCCCAAACTTCAAAAATATGTGTTGTAATATAATATCACTTTTACATAAGCTCCATCAGTGAAACTTAATATAATAATTATATCAGATAATTTTCTAGGTTCATTAAATGTGGGGTGTCACAATATCAAAATATTAAATAAGATAAAAATAATATATATGTATGTATATATTAAAAAATTCTTAAAAATCAGTTTTAGCTTCGGATCTTCGGTTCAGTACGGATCGGTATGGTTCTCGGTATGGATATTTCAAAAATCTCAGAATTGTACTATAAATTTTTTCGGGATGGTTCGCTTCAGAGAAAGTCAAAAGTCAACGGATATTTTGGGTATTTTTGGGTTCAGATATCGGTTCGGTTCGGTGATCTCCAAGTTCCCCTTCCAAAAACAACGTATTCCATGTAATTTCCCCAAAAGTTTTAGGGAAAAGGACATGAATACCCACCTTTCCAGCCCAAATCCCTGAAAATACGCTCCATCTACTGTTCATTTCCAAAAATACAATTTTCCGCTGATTTTTGACAAAAATACGCCTTTTTTTTTCTTTTTTGGACAAAAATACGCTCCCGCCAAAATTTTCGGACATTTTTACGTTGGTTTCTTTGTTGTTTTTTTGTTGTTTCAAACATGTTTGTTGTTTCTTTGTTATTTCAGATATGTTTCTTCTAAATTTCAGTGAAAAAATAAATTTTGTCCCCGTTAAATAATTCATTTTATACTTGAAATCTTATAAAAAAATAAGAAATATACACATAAAACAACACATACTAAAACCAAACAAATTTGAATAATAATATAGAAACAACATGAGTAAAAAAATAAAATTCAATTTTTGATCCAAAGCATGAAAAATAAAACACATAGAAGCAACCAAGAAACAATATAGAAACAAACTAGAAACAATATAGAAAATACTATATGAGCAAAAATAGCTTAAAAATAGGTACAGATTGTATTTAAACATTGAAAACTACGTGAAGACGACAAATAAACATAAGAACAACATTAAAAACAGTATGAAAACAACCTAGAAACAACGTAAAAAATATTAAAAATACCACATGAATAAAAAGAGCTTAAAAGTAGGTAAAAATTGTATCTACACATTGAAAACTACATGAAAAACAACAAAAGAATTATTCAAACAACATTAAAAATATTATAGAACAACGCAGAAACAATAGAAACAATGTATAAAACAATACATGAACAAAAAGTAGCATAAGTAAAAGTTATTTTGAAACATCAAAACAACAAAATAAACAACTAAGAAACAAAAATGAAACAACAATGAAACAAAATTAAAAACATCGAAACAACATATATAACATATAAAAGAATACAAGAACAAGAAAAACGAAAAAAATGTAAAAATAATGAAAAAATAAACTGGAGATGAAAAAAGAGAAATTGCAAATATCAATTGTCTAATTTCCCTTGTCCCTTTTTGCCACATATTACAGGAATTGATCGAAACTTAACATGATACACATATGAGATTTAATTAAGTAGTTGGAATGGAGAAATTCCAATTTGTACGCAATTCATGCATGACTAACACCTGTTACCCTATCCTCTCTACTTAAACACCACCTCAACCCCTAACTCCAAAAACTCCATATTCTTGCATGCACACACACTTGAGAAAAACAAGAAAAAATAATCTCCAAATTAATTTTGTTCTACTGAGATAATTATACTTAATGGGAAAGAGAAGGGCACTACTCGTGCGGCTCTGCAGTGGCGGCGGTGGTGGTACATGTAAGTTGCTATAAAGATGAAGGGCGGCGGGGAAGAGGGCCAAGGAGGAAGAGGTGGCCGAGGAGGAAGCGGAGAAGGCGGAACGAGGCGGAGGGAAGGGGAGGAGTGGTTCTTGTTGCTATGTAGGGAATATTTGTCATGGCAATTACCGGATGGAGTATATTTGTAATGGATTGGTATTTTTATCTTCTTTTTTAAAAAAAAATCAGGATATTTTGTGTAATTTCCTCAAATTTTTATTACTATGGGTTGTCGACAAAGAAAGATTAAGGGACCATTTTGGGAATTAATGATGCATTGTGCTCGTTCAATTTCATTTTCAAATGAGTTTTTTCTTTTTCATGTTTTACGGGGATGTCCTAACCATGGAATGTAATGGAATTTAGAATTCCATAACATTCTAGATGTCATTAATTTGGATTTTTATAGAATCCATTAAATCTTGAGGTCCTCAACTTGGATTTTAATGGAATCCACGAAAATCCAGCATCCTCAAACATTCACTGAATTCCATGGAATTCTTTTATAAATGATTTTGAGTGGATTTTGGTGGAATTATTAGCTAGATTTATGAAGGATAAATTCCCACCTCCCCCCTTCGGAATTCAAATTCCAATTTTACAATAATAATAATAATAATAATAATAATAATAATAATAATAATAATAATAATAATAATAATAAATATTGGCTATGGTTAAAAAGAAAAAATAACATCTTTTTGTCCCTTGTACATCTCCCAGGTATCGTCTTATAATCTCATTAACTCAACAAGTTTTACCTCAATTTTGTAAATAATCACCTTTGTAGAGTAATTAGAGTTGATTTGTCGTCTTATTTCAATTGCGAACATTTTTAATTTATAGACAATTTAATAAGAAAACTTATTGTTAGAATAATACTTTGTTGGGAATCATTAGTTGATAAATTTTCATTCATTCGTCTTGATAGACACATTATTCTTGTGTTAAAAGTGCGATTTTAAAATTATCTGGTAAGATTTTGATCATCAATGTTATTGTTGTTTGTTGAATAATTATTTTAACAATAGTTGTTTTTGGAACTATTCCAAATTTTAAATTATATTTTTGAAAAGTTTATGAAACTATTTTTTTTTGGCTAATGACTTTCTTTTAATATTTACATTTCAATTTTTTTTTATGATTATGACGCTATGCTACTAGCTTCATAAAAAAATTATTAATTATATTTTTTATAACATCCAATAAATTCCACTAAAATCTACACAATTCCATAATATAAATTCCATTAGAATCTAATGGAATCCATATAGAATCCAATGAATTCTCTGAAAATCTATGAAATTTCATTAATTAAAAATTCCTTCAAATTCTATGTTGGGGATACCCCCCTTAGTATTCAGGATTTTGAAAAGGGTCTTAAGTAGTTTGCAATTTGTACCACTTTAATTCGGGAAAATTACATGGAATACACTGATTTTGGTCCCCATACCACATAATACGCTCCTATTATATTTGTACCTTTTTTTTTACTTTTGTACCTATTTTTTTACGCTCCTGCATATTTTTGATTATTTATATTTTTTTCATTTTTTTGTTCCGCATTGTTTTACATGTTATATAAGTTGTGTCGATGTTGTTTAAATTTGTTTCTTTGTTGTTTCTTTGCTATTTCTTTGTTGTTTCGTTGTTTGAAAACAATTTTAACCTATTTTTATGTTGTTTTTTTATTCATATATTATTTTCTATTGTTTGAATTGTTCTATAATATTTTTAATGTTGTTCTAATAATTTTTTTTTGTTGTTTTCATTAGTGTTCAATGTATGATTATATTTTACCTATTTTTAAGCTCTTTTTATTCATGTGGTGTTTTAAATATTTTTACGTTGTTTTTCGAGTTGTTTCCATACCCTTTTTTAATGTTGTCCGATGTTTCTTGTTGTTTCCATGAAGTTTTTGATGTTAAATACAATGTTTACCTATTTGTAACTATTTTTGCTATTATGATGTTTCTATATTGTTTTTGGTTTGTTTCTATATTGTTTCTTGGTTGTTTCTATGTTTGAAACATATTAGAAACAATGTTGAAACAAAGCGTAAAAATATCTGGAAATTTTGTTGGAGCGTATTGTTGTGTAAAAAAAGGACGGGCGTGTAAATTTAGGTAAAATTGTAAAAAAGCGTAAAAAGGTGACATTGACTTAAAAAAGTGGGTATTTGTGTCAATTGCCCCTTTAATTTCGCACTACTTTTGTGTAGAATATGCACTCATCTACGATTTGCACTCACTTTGGCGGATCCAGGGGCCCGCACATCTTTTTTTAAAAAAACTAAAGTGCTAATTTATATGATTTTTGGGGTTTCCTATCCACCCATTCTATTTTCGTGTATCGAGTCTACCTCATTAGAGTGACTGGCTCGCCATTGCTTGCACCATTATTCGTTTATAATAATTTTTATTACTGTACAATTGATAAACATATTACTTGTATAATTTTATTTTATATAATATTTTTTGAATTTTATATTTTCAAAATTAAATTTTATTTTATATAATATTTTTGAATTTTATATTTTCAAAATTAAAACATATATAACAAAGTAAACAAACAAAATAACAACAGAAAGGAATGGTGTTATAACGATTGCATCGCGAGTAAATGACATTACACTATCCAAAATGTAAATTAGCACTATTTTGTGGCCAGGGCAGGGCTAGATATTTAATTTTGGGATCTAAATTAATAAAAAATAAATATTTAAATACCAATAATTAATATACGAACTCGGACGTCTCCATGGGTTTGAGGAACGCGACCCTCTCTTCTCATGCCACCGCCGGAGAGATGTCTGGAGCCCCTCCTTCATTTCCCGATCGCCCTAATCCTAGGGTTTACCTTATGGAGGGTTTAAACCCTAACCCGAACACTTCCACGCACATGCACAAGATTAGTTGCAAAGGGGACTTCATACCAACATTTGCAATGAAGGTGACGCCGATGGATGGATCGATGGCGGTTCTATTAGGTGTAATGGGGGTACAGTTGTACCCCCGATTTTGAAAAAACTAATAATAATATTTTGTTAAAAAAATAACAAAAATAGTTTTGTACCCCTATTTTTATAGAAATAATTAGAAAATTTAAATAATACAATACAAATTCCCAAAATAAAATTTTTAAAAATTAAAAACAAATTAACAACGTGGATAAATAAAATAAATGGTAAAATCTATAAAAAATAAATATAATAAAATCAATAGTATTAGCAAAACTATGTTTTATTGTCTCATATTTTAGTTCTTATATATACATATATATGTGTGTATTTTTCCATGTATTATTACGATCGACTCTTGCAAAAATCTCTCGCCCCACTTTACACATACAAAAACTTTTAAAAATAAAAATGCATCAAATTATGGTTGAAATGAAAAAAGTATAACATAAATCTCCATACTTATTATGAATATAAACATGACTAGAATATAATGTGCAATGAAGTTGCATTGTTGAAAAATGGGGTTTTCAAATATCAAAGACAAAATATAGTCTTGAATGTATTTTATATGATTCTTATGTATGAAGGTTTTTGATTTATCAATAAAAAATATTAAATTGTATTTCTCGGGGAATAGAGGACGATGCTACTTTATAAATAAAACAATATGGAAGTTAAAGTTCATAAACACGGGATATTGGGAAAATGCACATAACTATTGTAAAAAGGGAGGTCTCACATATATACAACACTCATATAGTCTTACTTTAACCAAAGGTGCATATTATACCTTTTATTTTAATAAAATTTTTAACAATGTTTATGAGATAAATGATGCAGTACCCCCATTTTTAAATTTAGCCCAAATGGATAACGTTGCTGGGATGGATGATTATCCTTGTGAAGAAGGGTGAACCATCACTATAGATGAGGATATTTATCAACAACGTCCCAACTCAAGAATTCATTGATTGGGAGTCGGACCAAGGTTGGGGTTTCAACTTGAGCTCAAAGTGAAATTTGCTTCAATGTGGGTGTCGAAGGGAGTTAATACCTCTTTAGGCTATTACAACATCTAGTTCAATTCCATGGAGGACCGAAATTATGCGCCCCAAGTATGCATGGAGTTTAAACGGGATTCCCATCAATCGGATCCGGATTTAACCCATATAAGGTAAACACTTATATGGCTCAAGTATGTGTTAGAATTTATGAGTTGGGCATCGAATATTGGCATAAACCATTAATTATGAAATCGGTTATTCGAAATTATAGATTTATATTTTTTGATTTTATTAAATGATGGTGGAAATGGATTTCAAAATAATTTAAGAATCAATTTATGGTTGAAATGATTTTCGTTTTTTAAAAATTTAAGATTTTGTATGCATTGTTGAATTGTGGGGCATTTATCACCAATTTGTTAAATTACTTTTATATTGTTTATTACAAGATTAGCATAGATGATTCATGAATTTTATCTATTTTAATTAGGAATAAAACAAGCAAAAAAATATTTTTTAGGAAAAAAAGTTCTTAGGGATGCTTGGGTTACAATTAATAACAAGAAAAAACATGTTGCCGCGAGCAACGGGGTTTCCGAATGGTGAAGCCGCTTATTCCAAAAGGTGCATACTCAAATGGTTTTGAATCTTTGGGACGGGGATGGTGAGATAAATGATGCCGCGCAAAATCTTAGCCCAAATCATCCCTAACGTTGCCCGAGGAATAAATAAGGAGTGTTATTTGGTGGTCCACGAACCTCAACTAGGGGTGTAAACGATCCGAGCCGAGCCGAGCTTTAACTTGTTTGCCATATGTTCGTTTAAGTTTATACATGTTCAAGCTTGGCTTGAGCTTGATTCAATTTTAAAAAAACTTGTTCATGTTCGGCTTGATAAAAAATTTTAATATTTGAATGTGTTTGTGAACATGTTCATGAACATGTTCGTTTTGAGTTCGTGTTCAATATGTTCGTGAACAATTAATACTTTGTTCGCGAACAACAAATAAACAAAAATTTGACTTTTTTCGTGAATGATAAACAAACAAACATTTTTTCAAACTTATCGATGAAAATATATATATAAATTATTGTCAAAAATAAACACACATAAACTAAGTAACTAACCAAACAATTGGCAAGTCTGCCAAACTATATTAGAAATAGTTGAAAAAATATGGGCCAGAGCTTATTTAATGAGAATTATCACTATATTACGTATTAGGATAGGGTTTAGTGAGTATTATGTATCTTAAGAGCTTTAAGTCTTTTTAATTTTATTAAAATAAAAAAAATATTTCTTTATTTAAAATAATCAAGCTATTAGTCGAGCCCTTAACGAGTTTGTTCACGAACAAGTCTAAGAAAATATTATACGAGCTTGTTCTTGAATATTTATAAACGAACACTAAACAAACTTATTCACGAGCTTTTAGTAAACGAGTATAGAATTGTTCAAGCACTGTTCGTTTATTACACGAGCCTCAAAATGTGTTCGTCTATGCTCACTTAACTAAATAAACGAACATAAACGGACGTTATCCGAGCATATTCACGAGTTGTTTGTCGAACGCTCTGTTCACTTACAGCCCTAACCTCAACCATCAGATATTGTTCATAATCAGGCGCAGGCCGATCAGTTGGTTGACAAGGAGAAGACTGACTTAAATAAGACCATTGACATCGTGAATAACAGTAACCCTGTTAGTAATTACGTGTTAAAACCTAGTGATCCTTTGGAAAGTTTTAATTCGACTGAACTTTCGGAGAGCTTTCAAGCCATGGCGGCAATAGCCCCAAAGAGGTGGTCCGATATAGCAGAAGACGAAGAGCAAGATGAAGAAGAACAAGACAAATCAGAAGCTTTAAAGACCAAGTTAGGCAACTCTTCAACTACCCCGCTTGTTATTCACTCATGTGCTCCCTCAGAAGCTATAAAGAATATGAACATTGTAGCTCGAGGATCCTAGGCCGATATTCCACAAGATACATAAGACCATCAAGACGATAATCGAGCACGTACAAAAACAACAAATAACAATATCACTCGAAATTACTTGAGACAAAAACGCCATTCACTTAAATTGAGTTTTTAAGTTAATTTTGTAATTTTTTCCTGAAATTTTGCATTATTTTTTATTTGCTACTTGATCTGCTTGTGACCAGGACTGTTTCCTTTCTTTTTATATATTTTCATTTATCTAAAAAAAATTGAGTTTTTCAAAAAAAATGGGCGCTAAATTCCCCACAACCTTCCTTAGGAAACCCCCAACGCAATTCAAGCGCCCAGCGCTATTTTAAGGCTCTTAATAATTACTATTATTAGACAACTTTGCCATTTGGTAATGTAAAGGAAAATAAGGGAATCCTCAAATAGTTGTACCTACAACACGTATATTTTTCATCAAATAAAGATATATTTTAATCCATTTTTCCTGTATTATTACTGATGCAATCTTTTTTAAAAAAAAAAAAACACACAAAATCCAAATGCAAGAATAGTCCTCTTGATTTTTCATTGATGATACACCATTTATGATCTAAAACAATCCATCTGAATATAAACACCCTCAAATCCATTACAGGGAAAATCTGTTCAACAATATCCATGAACTCAAGTTACAAAAGAATAGTTAACAATAAGCTGTTCATTCTTAACTTAAAGCTTATGTTATTCTGTGTTTCCCCTACAAATCTATTTTTGGCAAGACTAGCTACGAATGAAGAACACAAAAAATTAACTCATTGTTGCTGCTAATGACTGGTCGAGACACAAAAAACCTAGACCATGATTTTAATATCAGCAGTTTTAAGTTAGTTCCTATTCTTGACTTAGGCTAAGAAAGTGTTAAAGAGGTGGGGACTATTGTACCAAAGTAGCCAAATCCCGCGATAGTAAAGAAGATGGCTTGAGGGAAAAGGTAAATGTAATATCTGTCTTCACTATAGAATATACCGTAGCATCCACAGGCAAAAAGAAACACCGCGAGTAACAGCTCCTGTATTAGTATTCTGGAAAAATTACAAAAAAAGAAAATCTAATAGTCAGATTGAAATGATCATTGAAGAACATAACAATGTTCATATTGTCCAACTTGTTTGATATGAGCACAAAATACCATTTGTAAAGTAAATGGTGTTAGCTAAAACAATTCCATTATAAGTATAGAGTGTTCACATTAAACTGAAGGAGTATTTATGGAAGATGGTTTGTGCTTAATGATAGGCACTTTTCATTCCATTTAAGCATCGAAACGTTATTGTTTAGGGAGTGTTTGCAAACTTTAAAAAAGAAAAAGGTGATTCTCAACTTTTAGATGCAAAAAATAACTATTTTTTCCATCTAGAAGCTGAGAATCACTTCTTTCTTTTAGAGTTTGCAAACACTCCCTTAGAGTTGTTCAAAAGGGCGGATGGTTATTAGAATGATTTTTAAACAGAATTTGAATTCAGAATGTCTTGTTAGTGAGGATGCTGTAAGTTTAATAAATATTCAATGATTAAAATACAAAAACTACCCATAAGATTTAGTCTAATTACGAAAAAACCCAATTATCTTAAAAAATAACAAATACCCCACTTGAAAACATTACAAGTACCTCTTGAAGTTTATTTGTTTCACAGATACCCCTCTAATAGGTGTTATAGTAAATAAAAACAAATGTCCAAAGAATATTTGTAATTTTGAAAGATAACTGTGTTTGTATTGTAATTAGACTAAGCTTCAAAGATAGTCTTTGGGATTCACCTGATGTTCAATTATACACTCTTTTGTGAAAATTAGGGAGTTTTTGCAAAAATCTCAGCTTTTAGTAGTAGAGAATTAGAAATTGGTAGTGTTTGCAAATATAATCAGAAGTTGGGAATCAGAATTGAGAGTGTTTGATGAAAAAGTTGCAAAAGTGCTTATTTGTTTGAAAAAGTCAAACCAGAAGCAGAACCACAAACCGAAAGCACCCATCTTCCTACTTTTGTATTCTGGTTAAATGAAGCAAAAGTTGTCATGTGCAAACACTAAAATGTGATTTTTTTGAGCCAAAAGCTAAGAAGCACCTTTTTTTAGTGATTGCAAACAATCCCTTAAGCAAAAGAAATAAGCTAATTTTGCTATCGAATAGTAGTAGAACACTCACCTATCTCTGAAACGCATGAGTAGTGTGGGCTCCTTTGATGCAGTTGATTCAGGATTGGATTTGTTCTTGAGGGCATCTCCAAGTTTTTCTGTGACAACCCATTCATTAGCCCTCTTTGCCTCAAACAAACCAATGAACAAAGCCTTGCTTCGATGAAATGACATTATGTTCTCAAAAAGGACCCAAGGAATAGCCAGATGGAGTGACCTGATAATTTTCAACATCCGAAAAAATCATACAAATGCACCATTTAAATTCAGGTTAATTACAAAAAATACCCTGGAACTTTTAATCAAATTACCCAAAAGTCAACTATGTTTCAAAATTACTAGTATCCCCTTCTACCAAATTGCACCATCAATAGAGAAAAATAGTTAAGGTAGCGATACTGGACCTTGGAGTTGCGACGAGTGTGTTTATGGAGGCGATAATAAAGGTAGCGACAATGGCTCCCCATTTAGGAACATCAGCTTCAGGCATCAGACTAACTAACGGCAGCACCACACAGTAAAAGAAGAAAGTGAACATCGTGCCCACAATTTTTCGGATGAAGAAGAAGTTGTATATCATATAAAACTTTGTCCAGATTGACACTTCCTGCCAAAAACACAACCACCTTATTGAACTTCTTAACTATCAAAATGTCTAATTACAAAAAAAATATATGTTATCATTCGAAATTACAAACACCAAATTAAAGTATTACTTGTTCCCCTTGAAGTATGTATATACTTAAAACGGTTATTGATTTTTTAGTACCTGAGTCCGGTTCGGTACCTTACGTTTGCAATTAACCAATTCAGTATACAGACTTCATGGATTTGATAAATTTGTACCTATTTCAACTGGAATGGACGAAAAAACCTAAAAAAAAAAAACTAAAATTGGTCAAGTTGTGGGGCTTTCCTTGGGGTCTCTTTCATCATTTTTGTTGAAATATGTATCAATTTATCAAATCTAAGAAGTCTAGGTACTAAAGGTCAATCGCAAATTCTGAGGTACCAAACCGGAAAAGTGACTACAGTTCAAGTACTAAACAATTGATAACCCTACTTAAAAATAACCTGGGAATTTGCAGAAAGAAACAAATGTCAAGGTGTATTTATAGTTTTGAAAGATTACTTGGTTCTTTTTTAATTAAGTTAAACCTCAAGAGTAGCTTTTGTAATTAATGATGAACAAACCTTGTTCTTTGCTATTTCAATCACCATTTTTCTGAATAAATTGGCTGGACCGCAAGCCCACCGGTGCTGTTGAGAACGGTAGGCCTTGAAAGTACTAGGAAGTTCGCTTTTAACCTGCCGAAAAACTTAATACTATTTCTCATATATCTCGATCAAGCAAAACATCAAACACATGATAGACAAACAAAAAGAATAATATATCTTAAACTAGTTGAATGTACCTACCTCGAGGTCTCCTAGAAAAACAAATTTCCAGCCCTTTAATCCAGCTCGAACAGCAAGATCCATATCTTCTACAGTGGTTCTGTCTTTCCACCCTCCTGCTTCGTTTATTGTAGCAAGTCTCCATATTCCACCACTTCCTGAGATATTTTGTTTGTTATTGCTAATTTAATTGATTAGTGCAAAAATTCCAAATGTACAAATCATATAGCACTTGAATTAACTGAGAGACGAAGTAGAAGACATTAAGAGAGTGTTTGCAAATCCTTCTGCTTTTGGAAGAAGTGGCAAACTTGAGAATCAGAAGTTGGCGGTGATTGCAAATAGATGCTGAGATTTGATTAAGTTAAGAAAAAGTGTTTGGTGGAGAAGTTGTAAAAGCAATTTATTGGTGTGTAAAAATAAAATTAGAAGCATAATCAGAAATCTAAAGCAGCACTCCACCTGCTTTTCAATTCAGATGAAATAAAACATAATCAGAAACAGAAATTGACATTTGCAAAAACTAAAATGTGATTCTTTTCCAGCTAAACCTAATGAATCAATGAAAACCGCAATCTTAATTATATTAGTGGATATGAGCGAACACTTGCTTTGTAATGCCCAATGATGCAGCAATCTGCTTAATACTGCACCTAGTGCCTAGAAACAATACTATTTTTTTTTTTTTCTAAAGCTGCAACCTTAATTACATTAGTGGATATGCGCGAACACTTGCTGTGTAATTCTCAATGTTGCAGAAATCGCTAAGTTCTCTAGTCGAGTGCCAATCCGGCGCCTAGCACTTAGAAACAATACTATGTTTTCGCTGATTTGGACAAAATCGCTCGGTCTAGGGGCACCTATCGCATAGGCCAATTTTTACGACCCTAGTAATTCCAAAACATATTTGTCTTAGAAAGAGTATATCTTACAAGTTAGACAATGTCAGCTGCTTTACAATAATATATTACACATGTTATTCTGTTTTTCCTATGAATCGATGATGACTACAATCTAATTAAATTTAAAAGGGGTACTCAATATTTGTCTTGGTTATGTTATGATATGGATATTTGAAGTTACCATTAAAGCTGAAGAAGGAATGAATGGATGATCCTCCTTCTTGCTCAATTACAAACTGGTAATCCAGTGACATTTCTTGCATTCTTGTTAAGAAGCATTCATCTGCATTCACTGCAAAAATTAACCAATAATGAGCACAAATATTTAGGAAATTTTGTGTATACTGCACATCTAAGTCAGTTTTATAATTAAAAGGAATAGTTACAAAAACTACCTCTGAAGTTTAGCCTAATTAAAAAACGAAAAAACTCCAGTTATCTTTCAAATTTACAAATACACACTTGAGGTTTGTATTTACTATTTACCTAACAAATACCACATCCCGAGGCTTCTTTAGAGTGCAATTTTTGGCGCAAAATATTTCTTTTTAGTGGAGAACATGCATTAGAATAGAATATTCCATTTTAGTGCAGAATTTAGTGTAAAATGTTGGAGATGGAGTGCAGATTCTGCATTATTTATTTTAGTGCAAACCAGTGGAGAGGTTTAAGGCATGTTAATCAACATAAATGTAAGAGGAAAGATCGGCTTACCAAATCTCCAACGAGCCTGTATAAGTCCGATTTCCGGGTTATGTATAAGAAACGGTATAGCTCGTCGGAGAAAATCCGGTTCTGGTTGGAAATCGGCGTCAAATATCGCGACGTATTCACATTCTTTGACATAGTCACGTTTCAAGCCTTCTTTAAGAGCTCCAGCTTTATAGCCTAGTCTACCTTCTCTAATTTGGTATCTAATGTTAATGCCTTCGCTTGCCCATTTCTTACATTCTTTCTCAATCATACCCTGCAACCTTTTGTATTATTAATAAAAAAGACAAAAATACATCATGTAACCCATGTCACAGAGTTTCCTGCTTTGAAATATAGAACAACAAAACAACAAACAGAAACACTGGCAGTGTTAACAAATAAAAGCAAAAAGTTGGATGAGTTAGAAGCGAGTGTTTGGTGAATAAGTTGCAAACATGTTTTATTTGTGTAAAATTAAAACCAAAGCAGAATTACAAACCTAATAAAGTACCATTCTCTCAGCTACTTTTAAATTCATATTAAATTATGCAAAATTAGAAGTTGACTCATGAAAATACTAAAACCATTGGTTTATAATACCGTATCAACAATCAAATTGGTCAAACCACTGGTGACCGACTCAACCCATCAGACTGATTCAATCGGTTTAATCAAAATTAATTAATTTTTTTGTTGTAATGTATTAAATAATATGTAATAAATTCTAAGAATGAAAGATATATAAATAAGCAAATAAAAAATCTAATATAGCCCAAAATTCAAATGAATAAATAAATATAACAAATTATTGACTTTAAATCTAAACTTTTATATAAATTCTGAAAGAAATAAAAAAATGAAAAATCCGTTGAAACCGGTTAGGCCGGTTCTTACAGATTCAACCGCCAAAACCAAAACGTTTTTGAGACATACCAATCCGGTCCGTTCGCCAGTTGCTGTTCATTGACCGGCCGGTACAATATAGTATTTAAAACATCGCTAAAAATTACTTTATTTTTATAGCCAAAAGCTGATAATCACTTTTTTGATTAGTGATAGTTAGTATTCCCAAAATATCATATATACATAGGAGGTGATCTAAATGATATACTATTAAGGATAATATTTTCAAGACAAGCCCACTTAAAAATAATGTGTTTCTCCAAAAAAAAAAAAAAATATGTGTTTCTTATTAAAGAACTAATGCATAAACGAAAGCATGACAGTGTTGACCTGCTGAAACAGGCTGGAAATGGGTTGGCACAATCAATCCCACTCAAAAACAAATGATAACCCAAGTTGAAAAACTTGAAATATTCTCCGTAAAAGGAGAAATAAAACAAGAAGAAAAAAAAAGAGGTCTTGATAATGGTAATCCAAATAAGATACCAAACTGATTTAATTCATATAAATAAAGAAATTAAAAGGACTTTGCAAATTTCTGGAATAAATACATACCTTAATAACAAAGTCAGTAGAATCATCCAAAACTTGAACAACTAGCCTATCAGAAGGCCACGATAGATTACACGCCGCCCCAATAGATATCTTGTAAACCTGCACATATATTTTGATTTTCTCACACAAACCCGTACGTGTGTGTGTGAAAACAAATTTCAGAAAACACAAATCTAATAAACCTCTATTTCATTGTATATGGGTATTTGAACAAGAACCATGGGAAAATCCAAATTCCCATTCTCCAGATCGCTTCTCATTGGCTCAAATTTGTATCTTTTCGCGGGCTTTTTTCGGAATATTTTCGCAATGGCAGCAAGAAACATAACGTGAACCCACTCGACAAACAACAAGAACGAACACACCAAACAAATGTACAGAGCAAACCTCAGCAATGGTACTAAAACTGTGGCTTTCATTAAATCCCACAAAGGCCCAATCTTTCCTTTGATATCGGCCGTTGATCCAAGAAGCCATTCTATTACAACACTCTTTGCAGAGATTTGACCCATCATTTCCTCTTTGCAGAAAATCAAGAAACAGGGGATGCTCTGTTTTTCAATCTCCATATTTAAAAAAAAATCAAGAAATCAAATAGATCTATATGTACTTTACTCCTTTTGTTATTAATTTCTCCCTTTACCCTTTTTCTATCTCAACGTAAAGAATTTATCTGATAAAGGGAGAAGGAAAAAATTGAAGTTCACAGCTTTTTTTGGCCTTCACTCTCAACTCTCTGCCATTTCAGTTTGAACAGAAATGGGCAGAGGAGAGTGACGGAGATGAGAATGGGGGATGAGAAAACAAAATCAAAACATGAGAAATGAAGAAGTTTTTATATATAGGCAGTGATTTGTTTGGTGGACTTGTGTTTCTTCGAGCTTTCAACTACCCACTTGTGTGGGGTCCATGTGGACGCTTTTTCTTGGTCTTTTCAGGCAAGGTTTGGGTTGTTTTTGTTCCTCAAAGCGTCGTTCAGAGAAAATTGTCGAAAAACTCGCATTATATATCGCCTGTCTGAGGTCCACTTCGGTTTATTCTGTTTTTAGATCCGAGCCTTAATAGTGGGTGTTAGTAATATATGGGATAAATTCACTTTTGGTACCCAAAGTATTAGCGATTTTCACTTTTATTATCCATTTTTTTGGTATTATTAGTTTCCAACGTTTCAAAATTCATTCATTTTTGGCGCGTTCTGTTAGTCAACCGTTAAAGACTAATGGTTGGCCAGTCGGAGTCGGACCACTATTGACTGGGGATGGTGAATTCTTACTCAAAATTTTATCCGAGCAACTTTGTTTCTTGGTCGGAGGTCAATTCGCCCGGCCAAAGAACATGGGGATATGGGCCCCTAAAAGTCGGAAAATCGATTTTAAGATCCCTTTTGTGCGTTTTTTGGTGGGGCAAATCGACCAATTGAGGAGTGGGCTTTGTGCGCCTTAAGATGAGGAAGACAATGGTATGCTCAATTTTGGATTTGAGGAAGTATCTTGGATGGAATTTGACTTTGAATTAAACTTTGGGTTTTTCAAATTATCAATTGGCATCGGGACGAACTCAAATCATGAAATTGACCACTCGCATTATACGGCTTGCGGATATGCTCAAAATGAGAGGTTGCACGACACTTGGGGTCGCCGGAATCGGCGCCGGAGAGGCCGTGAAGCATGCACCAATCGTGGAAACTCATTGAGTTGGTCAACCATTAGTTTTTAACGGTTGACTAATAAACGTGCCAAAAATGAGTGAATTTTGAAACGTTGGGTACTAATAATGATAAGCCCAAAGAAAGCGGGTACCAAAAGTGAAAACCGCTAATACTTTGGGTACCAAAAGTGAATTTATCCCGTAATATATAATATGTTTATATTTATAATATTAAATTATAAACTTGGGCCTCGTTTTTTTTTTTTTTTTTTTTCTCTTATGGAGTAGATATAACTTTTTTTTTTTTTTTTTATAAGAGGTTAATCATTCCATTAATTGCGATTCAATGAGGGGTTTCTTCAAAAATCAGGTTCGCAATGTGCGGAGGAAAACAAGGGAGGAGAGTTTTAATATCTACGACAACATTTCCCAGGTAGAAGAAATCCGACACATTTGAGCAAAGAGCCTGGAAGAGTTGCAAATTATCTATTTCTATCACCACATTCCGAAGTCCCACGTCCAGGGTAGTACAAATCCCTTCTTTGCATGCAATAGCCTCAGCAATTATCACTTCCATGTCGTCTGGCAATCGTTTTGATAGGGCCTCGATCTCGCAGCCACCATGGTCCCGAATAATTGCTCCAATCCCAGTCCCCTGTCCTTGCATTATAGAGGCGTCCGAATTAATTTTGTAGCTACCAGCAGGGGGAAGCTCCCACGAATCTGCTGCATTTCTTTTATGAATAGTAAAAGTTTGGGTCTTGTTGTTTGCCTTATGCTCACTCAATCTTCTACTAGCCAAGTCAAAACACCATCTATGCTCCACATTTACGTGTTGGTAAGTTAGTAAATTACGTCCATACCAAGCACTCCAAAGGAGCATGACAAACATGTCGTGCGATTCTTTAGGTATCTTTTCCGTCTCCCAAATAATCCAATCCGCAAGAGAAACCCGACCATTATGCATCTTAGTGCAAACACGTAATGTCCCATCTCCCACATAAAAGCCACCCACGGACAATCCCTAAGCGCATGAACATCCGTTTCTATCACCATCCCGCACCTACTACATATCAAATCGATTTCCCCTACTCCTCTCCTCTGAAGTGTGTTTTTCACCGGTAGTATACCCTTAAGGCATTTCCATAGGAATAATTTTGTTTTTGGGGGTATATCAAGATGCCAAGCCCATTTCCAAATTTCGCAATCCTTCCCGGAAGCAGAAGAAGTGTTGTTGTAACTCTCTTGGATTTTCTTCGCCACTTGATACCCGGATTTGACACAGTAAGTTCCATTCTTCGTGTAATGCCACATTATTTTGTCTGGTCTCCTGTTTGCTGCCAACGGGATTGCTCAAATAGCCCTTATTTCTTGCATAGTAAACATCTCTATTAACCTTTCGATATTCCAACGGGGGGAGTCAACATGGATTAAATCCCTCACTGTTAGTTCGGCCTGCCCATCTTCCACGGGTGTTAAAACTCGAAAATTTGGTAGGTCTGGTATCCACGGATCTTTCTAAATATTCACTTTGTCTCCATTTCCAATGTTCCACTGATACCCTTTCGTAATAATTTGTCTACCCGCAACAATGATTCTCCAAGTGTAAGATGGATTATAGCCAATTGTTGCTTCGAGAAATTATTATTCGGGTTGTATTTTGCCCGGAGCGACTGCGCCAGAAGAGAGTTATCCTCATGGATAAGCCACGAACTTTGTTTGGCTAGCATAGCCTCATTAAAACATTGCAAGTCCCTAAATCTCATCCCTCCCTCATTTTTTGTCGTAGTAAGATTGTTCCATGAATACCAATGAATTCGCTTTTCCTCACGTTTTTGGCCCTACCAAAAATTGCTAATGATTGAATTCAGTTCTTGGAAAGTAGTTTGAGAAAATAGAAAGCAACTCATTATGTTGGAAGGTATAGCTTGAGCTACCGACTTAATCATAACCATCTTGCCCGCCATCAAGAGTAATTGGCTTTTCCATTGCTTTAGTTTTTTCTAAACCCGATCAACCACCAATTGAAATACCTCCTTCTTTGAACGTCCCACTGCCGCTCAATGTTCCTCCCAAATGATATCTCTGATTTTTCCAAATTTATTTTCTGGCCAAATGCCTTTTCATACTCTTGAATAATCCTCTTCATTTTAGCAATTTCATTCTCATTTGCTCTCCCAAAGATAATGTTGTCGTCAGCAAAAAACAAATGTGAAAATATGGGCCACACGTCTGCTGATTTGAATACCATGCAAGCTCCCATTAGCTTCGGCTTTTCGTATCATAGCGGAGAACGCTTCTGCACAAAATAGAAACAAATACAGGGAAATCGAGTATCCTTGTCGAAGCCCACAAGAGGGGAAGAAAGTATCCCCCAGCTGGCCATTAATCAAAATGGAGAAAGAAATAGAGGATATACATTTCACAATAAGCTCCACAAATGCATTATTAATACGTAGTTTTAGCATAACTTATTGGAAAAAATTCCATTGCACTCGATCATACGCCTTCCTCATATCGAGTTTGAATGCAAAATTTCCCTTTTTCTTAGCCTGACTGTTTTTCATGGCGTGAAAAATCTCAAAAGCTAAAAGAGCGTTATCAGTAATGAGGCATCCCGGGACAAAAGCAGTTTGGGTGTGACAAATGAGACTCGGCAAAATATGCTTAAGCCTATTATCAATGGTTTTGGTTATGAGTTTGAAAATCACATTACAAAGGCTTTTGGGTCGGAAATCAGTTACCCCCTCGAAATTATTATTCTTTGGTATCAAGGCAATAAAGGTATGGTTTAAGGATTTAGGACTCTTATTACCATTCAGAATATCCAGAACAATACGCATAATATCACACTGAACAAGAGACCAAAATTTATGGAAAAATAAAACAAACATACCGTCAGGCTCGGGGGCTTTAGTAGGGTGCATCTGCATCAGAGCTGCCGTTACTTCCTCCTTTGTAAAAGGTTGTGCCAGAGTATCATTCATATCTGTCGTCATTTTATTGTCGAGTGCGTTCAGAGCTTGGTTCATCTCTAGACCGGCTTCAGATGAAAACAACTCCTGGAAGTAATTCTGAAAAACCTTTGTGATTTGCAATTCGTCCTCCACCCATGCATCTCCATTATCCCGAATTTTTTCGATATTGTTTCTCCTTCTACGGCCAGACGCTACTTTATGAAAAAATGCTGAGTTCTTATCCCCATCTTTTATCCAGTTGGCTCTAGAACGTTGATGCCACATGCATTCTTGCTTTTTGTAAAGACTTGAGAGAAAGTCTTCCGTGGTACATCTCTCTCTGATATGTGCTTCGGTTGGTAAGGTAGTAGGGTTTTGAAGCAACTTTCCTTCACACTCTCGGATTTGGTGGTCAACATTCCCAAAGTGATTTCTCTCCTAAACCTTTAACTCCTCTCCGCACCTCTGGATTTTTTGTGCGAGAAGCTCAGTTGAAGTCAGGCTAGTATCCGAAGTCCACGCTCGGCGCATAACTGTTTTACAAGATTCATCCAAAAGCCACAAAGACTCAAATCGATATATCTTTCTTCATTTCCGTTTAGAGTATTTTCTGGCCTGTGTATTTTTATCCCACAAGATCAGAAGCGGGCAGTGATCCGAGGCCATACGTGGTAGGTGTGATACCTTATGAGCCGGGAATGAAAAAATACACTCCAAACTCACAAAGCATCTGCCCAATCTTTCTTGTATATTATCCTTTCCCGCTTGTCCATTTATCCACGTATAGGAGAAGCCATTGTAGCCTAAATCTTCAAGCTTCGCTTCTTGGATGCATGAGTGGAAAGTCGCCATCTTGCCCTCATCTTTAGCCTGACCCCCTATTTTTTCAAAACTGTATAATACCTCGTTGAAATCGCCTATGCAAAGCCATTTGTGCCCGTTGTTAGTAGATGCCAACTCTCTTATTAACTGCCACGTGAGGGATTTTTGTCCATCCTTGGGCCAACCATATATTCCCGTTATCTCCATTCCTTCCCCCTTCTACTATCAGTGCATCGATATGATGTAGCAAGGACGACAAAATAGTTACTGTGTAATTTCTTTTCCAAAGGAGACATAGTCCTCCACGTCTGGCCCATAAGGTCGTATCGCAATCGACCATAAAGTATCCTTTGAAATATGTTTTATGAACCACAATGCTACATTCCTCTGTACTTTGTTTTGTTTCCATAAGGAAAACAAAACTGGGAATCTTCGGATCTAATCATTCTGGTAAGCGCTTGAACTGTCGATGGGTTCCCAATCCCCAGACAGTTCCAACTGAGACAACTCATTGGTCCCAGTGGGATTGCTTATTTGCAACCTCCGCCGATAGGGTAAATTGGCACTGAACATCGTATAGCCTAAATTCTTTTTGTTTTTTCACCTGTGGATTTTGCTTCTCATTTTCCGTCTGTACTTCATTAGGATTTGGTCTTTTAGCAGGAAGGGTACGATTTTGGGAGGGCTTGTTAGGCTTATGTTTCATGCGAGTCCAAGTTTTGGGCTCTGTTGTTTTAATATTGGTTTTAGTAGGAGGGTAGTGGGGTGAAATGGTAAACTGGTTTGGGAGAGTAGTGGTTGGGGTTTGGTTCAGATGTGGATTTGGGTTCAAATGGTTGGTTTGTGGGTTTATTAGGGATAATAGCCGGTAGAGTGCGAAAAACTAGCATTTTGAGTGGATGAAGAAAATGTGTCAGGTTCAAGCGAGGGTGTAGTTGTGGGACTGGGTTCGCTAGGATCGATATTTAGGAGATGAGGTTCCAAATTTAGATTAAAAGGGTTATTAGGAGTTTTGGTTTGTGGTAGGTTTTTGTGGGCCGTAATCGGAATAAGGGATAAATATTGCATGGAGCAACTCAGGTGCACGGGGATGACTGGGAATCGTTGGTAGCAACCTTCTCGGTACCATCATCTTCAAGTTGTTGGTTTATGGAGAGGTTGTATGGGGTATCATGTGTTTGACAGGTGGGTATTGAGGCGGGGTTGATATTGAGGGGAAGATGGTGGGTCCGGGGTTTTTTTACCGAATGCATTACGGCGGTAGATGAGTTGGAGGATGGTGATGTTTCCCGATTGCCAACCATACATTTTATGGGGCGACACTTTTGACCATGGTCCATATTTCATGTTAGCGATCTCCATGCAATCATTTTGTCAGTAAAGGTCCGCGATTGCGATAAAAATACCCGATGATTCCTATGCAAGCAATAAATAGGTAGGCTTCATATCCGAGTGGAAGAGACAATTGATTACCTTTGATACGAATTGTGATAGCCCATTTGGAGGGGAATGCAGTAATATCTATCCGCACTTTGAACCTCAAGGATTTTCCAAACAAGCCTTGAGTGGAGTGGTCAAGGACATAAGTCCACCAATCCTTCCCGCAAGCTTGTTTTTGCTCTTTTGTAGGGTTCATGCAAGCAATGGGGATATCGTACACCCTCACCTTAACGCGCACGGGTTATACTAATAGTGGAAGGTTGCTCATTTTCTCTTAGATCCGTCGGTGCCAATAATCCGCCATCGAAATACCACGCGTTGATTGGCTAACACCCATTCATGTCATCTTTAAGATCAAGGTTTTGCCCCATTCTCTAGCTATGATCTCATTTTTCACTTTCCATGACTTTTTCATGACTTTGATGAGGTAGTACGGTTTTCGACTTTTATCGTATATAATTTCCCAACCAAGCAAAGTAGGGATTGTTCGATTGTGCCCCTCATAATCATTCACCTTGTCATCGAGGTCAATAATATACATCTCTTTTTCAATAAACTCCTCCATATTCCAACATAACCACTCTACTGGGATTCCACTAGGGTTCGAACCAAGCACGAAAAACACCCCGCAAAAGGACGACGTGAGAACACGAAAAGAAACCAATGCACTCCCACATGCAAATAGAGGTTGAAACGAACATGTCTGGATAAGAGCACAACCTATATAACAACCCCACGAACTAAAACGAAAAAAAAACCAAACAAGGACAAAAGCAGGAAGAGAATAGACTCAGGTAGAAACCTAAAACGGCGACTAGAGGAGAAAAAAAGCAAGATAAGGAACATAGAAGGATGGAAAACGACACGATGAAACCCTAAGAAAAACCCTAGCGATTGACTCACCTCCTCTAATCGAAAGTCGGAATTTAGGGAGGCTAAACGGCGTGCGAGCATAGTTTTTTGAAAAAAGGAAAAAAGGAAAGAATAAAGAACAAAAGGAGGAAGAAGTGGAGGAAAAATAAAAAACTGAAAAAGGAATGGGTCGGGTTATAGAAGCTAGAGGACAATAGAACCTAACAGCCGACTATGCTATCTTCACTAATAAAGATAAACCCCCGAGATCGAGGTGGGCGAGGGGCCATGGGTTAACTGAGAAATGGGGGGTGATGGACAGGACACCGTTCACAGAAAACAAGGGGGCATAGATTGGAAGCTAAACGATTGAGGAATAAACGTGTAAAGGTATCTGGGGATTCCCATTTCAAGAGTCTAACTCCAAAGTCAAGGAGTAGGAAGGGGTGGTGAGAAGGGATGAGGTTGGAGAGTGGGAAGGGGAAAGAAGGAAGCCAGAAACCAGATGGGTCAGAGGAGGAGGGAAAGTGGTGGGTAAGGGGGATTGGAAGGGAAAAGGTGGGAGAAAGACCCTACGAGTCCCCGACGGGAACAACCTCTGGGAGAGAGAACGAAACTCCTTCAAGAACGAGGAGAACTTCGAGAACAGTAGATATAACTCTTGGATTGGGTAGGAATGTATTGTTTGTGTAATATCATATCATCTCCAATAGTTTGTATCATTTTAGTGCAAATTCCGCACTGCTTCTCCAACATTTTCCAGTAAATTCTGCAACAAAAAGTAATATTCCAATTTAGTGCAAATTTTCATAAACTAAAATTGTTAATTTAATACAACAAAAAGAAAAACTTTAGTGCGACTACAATGTTGCACTATTTAGCATAAAAAGCTGTTCACATTTTCAAAATGGGATAGTGTTGGAAAAAATATTTAAGTCCAAATTAAAGATATGACACTATCTGGGAGAAGCTCTGATATAGTTTAATATGGTGTTTGAGATTTGGGATTGAACTATTTAACTCTGGAGATGTTGTAATATTATGTTTGGGATTTGAGATTGAAATATTTATCTATTTGAAATGGGCTATTATTCTTCGATTCATTGTGTAGGATAGTATAGGCTTATAGCTGTCGACAAAATTGTCCTTACCGATTAAAAGAAATAGACACTATGGGCTCGTTTGGTTGCAGGATGGTAATGGGTGTGATACATTCAAAAGTTATTTTCCAACCTTATAAGGTGGATATAATATGTTCTAATATTATGTTTGTTTGAGGGATTAGTCTTATGGATATACCTTCTTTTATTAATAATGTGTTTGGTTCAAAATGGATAAGAACCATCAACCCATCTAAGATTACCTTTTTGCCCCCAACTTATAATTCATTTTCCTTATTCACCCCCACCTAATATTACCTATTTGCCATTCACCACTTCATTAATTTAACAGTTCAATTTCCTTCCATTCCACCCACGCCAAAATTCCCAGAACCTTATGCACAATTTCGACACTCTACTCTCGAGCTCGCAGGTATGTGTTAGTCACTAATAACATAAACATTACATTCTATTTTCAATGATTCCTGAACCAAGTTCTTAGGGTTATTGTCACATTCATATTAGTAAAAAAATGGCGTTTAAAACAATGCAGGAACGTAGGTGTGGATTCTTTGAGTGGTATGATCCAATCATGTGCAGAAGGTCAACTCAAATTATTCCGGGACTGTTAAAGAAAATAAATGCACATGAAGTCACCATAAAAGAACTCAAGCACCGTGAAAGAAAATATCTGATTTCATTGATATTTTCTTGGGTTGTGATGGTTGTTATCATAATGTTTGTAATATGACTATCTTGCAATTGAAAATACCCAGAAAAGTTTTGAAAACTTACAAAAAATCCGCAGAATTATACCAGATTTGAAAACATGCTGTTTTATTGGGGCTAAAACAAAAATATTAATTATTGGGGCTAAAACGAAAATACCCAGAAAAGTTTTGAAAACTTACAAAAATCCGCAGAATTATACCAGATTTGAAAACATGCTGTTATGAAGAAAATCGCAAACATACTGTTTTGAAAATTCAGCAAAGTTTGCATACCACAATGACAGATTTGAAAACATGTTGTTATGAAGAAAATTGCAAACATGTTGTTATAGAGAAAACATGTTATCAAGAAAATGTTGTCTTGAACATCTTCATTATGTTTGCAAACATCTTTGTCTTGAATCACTTTTTCCAACCACAATGACAGATCTTTTCCATGACAGGCAACCAAAATTTCAAAGATCACGAAGTTTTATAATCACTCACAAAATTTCAAAGATCCCATAATTCTTATACACGGACTACAATCAAACATTGCAGTTAAATTTTGGTTGGAATTTCAAAATAGCATTACAAAAATATACATGTCCAAGTAAAATCAGCCACCCTAAAAAACATACAAGTCCACCTAAAACCAAAGAATTCTCAAGAAACAAGAAAGCGTAAATATGCATTAAGCGAAATATCCATAACTTCATTCAAAAGACCAAAGCCCAAAGTAGAATCGATTTGAAATCATACCAACATACATAAGGACCCATTAAAATATGCATAGTTCGCCCAACATAGTGAAATATACAATACCAAATGGAAATATATAGCATTACATGTAGCGGTCATTTTGAAATTCAATTAACATCAAAAATAACCAAACAATCGAATCTATTTAGTTCATGTCAAAAGATTCATTTGTCAAAAACAAAACAATTGTCCTAAACTCCAAAGGCACAAAGCAAGCGTGCATCACAGATTTCCGGCAAGCTTCATCCTAGCAAACTCAATCCTAGCTTCGTCGGCAAGTCAAGAATAATTCAAGGTCCTCGGTGTTCTTCATGAGCGACTTTGATACTAGTAACTTCTCCCGTAGAGAAAGTCCTTGCATCGTCAACATGACCCCAAAAACCTCCTTCTTCGCAGAGAAATATCATATTCATATCCAATTCGCTTTGCTATTTCAGCCAATCTAGCATCGGTGTTGCGGCAAGATGCGTGGTCATCAAGTCAACCAATGGATCTTGACGTTTCCTTACGTTTACGGCGAGCTCTTCTTCTCGCAGGTGAATTCGAGGAGTATTTTGTGTTTGAGGCACATAATTTGTTTCATTCTCATCATCATATTCTTCAAACAAGTTTGCAAATTGTTCGGTAGGCCCTTCATGCGGTGTGGACAGTTCATTTAGCACGTTATTGCGCCGGTAAAGCTTTCAAAGATGTTCTCCGGTTGCTCTGTCTTTTCCAAAAATGTTAACCCATTCTTTGTAAAAGGGCCAAGTCTTGAACCTCATGAGACGAGCGTTTCCATCTACCTAAAAACATACAAGTTCGAACCTCATGTGAACCTCACAAACATGTTCAAGATAAATATTCTTTCAATCATTAATTCTTCAACAAGTAAGAATAATTGACTTTTCTCCTTGATATTTCGGCCATATCTCTAATCAAAAAACCGCAATGTAAATTCATGTGTTGAATACTTAATGGAGTAGCCAAGAAGCAAATATGAAAAAAAAAAAAGAATGACTTGATTGCACAAACAGAATGCATATATAGGATCAAGAAAGAAAGATAACATATTCTTCTTTCTCTGCATTCAAAGATATATTGGCATATTCTCATGCCTCAACTTACAACACAATGCTATGAATACCACCTATTGCGCCTTTAAGCCGAAAATGTTAATATTTTTTTCCGAACTTTCTTCATCTTTAAAAATCTATTAGGTGTAAAACACTTTCAATTTACAAGGAAACTTGACTTAGTTCACCCAAGTTCATAGATAAAATATCTTAATAGAAGGGGTGATCCAAATTCTAAATTAAGAGGATGTAATTTTGACCTCGATACTCAGTTTTAATCTTATACATGTATTTTACCTTTGACCTCGATACTCAATTTTAATACTAAATATGCCAGGTACATCTTCATATGCCATTTCGACTATGATCATCAAGATTAAATCGATACACACATACTAGCCATCCATGTCAATCACAATGACTACATATACACATTAATGTAATACATTTTTGTGAGATGATTTTGGAAAATCCTGGAAAAAACAATACTTGACAAAAATAAATAACAATACCAAAAACAAAAGAATAATACTGAGCAAAGAAAATTTCACCCAAATAATCGAGACCAGGAAATCTCTCTCGGGTCAATGTTCTAGTAGATATTTTCAATCAAAATAAGAATACAAAAAAAAAAGTGAATGGCTTTTTACCTCGACTTTTGGGAAGAAACTCGATCCTCCCTTAGATCGCATTAATCATGGGGAAAAATAGGAGAATGGGTTAAAAAAATAATCAAAACAACACCAAGCATTGCAAGCGAAAATATTTGTGAAAGAATTCTAGCTTAAAGGTCAATTTTTGGAAAAATAATTTTACCTTGCAGATCGATTGTCGTCCGCTATCTTGTACCCATGAGCTAGGGTTTGAGATGGCTGGTGCAATTTCACGGTGATGGGAGACGTCTTTTGTTTTACTTGCAATAAGTCTTACGTAAACGACAAATGGGGAAGAAAAGTGAGGGTATTCTTGTTATTACATTCTATATCAGTTGGGAGGAAAATGTATCCCACCACCTAGGTGGGATATGGTATACCTGATTTTGGATGATAGTGGACCGGGCCTTGCTTGTTTCATGGGCCTGACCACTTTGAACCAAACAATGTAATGGGTGTGATATATTAAAAATTGGTGTGATATCACTCCTATTAAGGCCAACCAAACGAGCCCTATTCGTATTCCCAACAAAAGCACAAAGATGGCATAGAATAGGGGTGGGGGCTAAATTGACTTTTTCTTGAATTGGAAAACTGGTGATTAGGTAATATTACCTCTAGGGTGTGATTAATTATCAAATGAAGGCTTGATTTTTCTTGGCCGCTAACAAAATGGCAAATACTGTGAAATGGGATGAAAATGGCATTTTCATGGGTTGTTACTTATTCCTTTCCAAACGTGCCTTCTATGTGTAATGATGATGTTGAAATACATCACTATTTATCATGTTATTCTTATGTATTTCATTGTATATGAGTATAAAGTTATATTTGATGGAGAATGGGAGTATAACTACCGTTCTCCATAGGGGTGAAAATTACAAATATATATACACACAAAAATTTTGTGTGCGAAAAATTCATCTTACTGCTAAGAGCATCACCAATGTAGTGTTTGTTTTTAATTTAGAGCAAAACTTTTTCCGACACTGCACCAAAGACTGGATCATTTTAAAGATGTTAACAGTTTTTCGCCAAAAATGGCACAACACTTTATTAGGACTCGAACAATATAGATTTGTTAAGACTTCTTGTAGATATTATCTTCTTTCCTAACTTATAGAATCATATTCCTTCTATGTTTGTATTTTCCTTTTTTCCATATTCTTGTAGGATTCTTGGAACTCAAGAAATCAACCCCTATATAAAGAGAGAATCAACCATTCAATTTCCAACACCTTGAACCACAAATTTGAGAGAGCTATACACAGAGATTCAATCAAGAGAGAAGCAACAAAATTTTGAGTGCAAAAGAGTCACACTGTCTCAAGTGTTGTTCAAAGTGTCTGCAATATCTAAAATAACACTTTGTCTAGTTTTGAGTCTTGTTGATTTATTTCATCCGTACACTTTTTCTTTGAGTTTCAAAGAATATTTCTCATAATATTTTGGTCGAATTGGATTACTTAGATTAGATCTACTCAGTTGGAGTTTGTTTTTCTAGACTAGTTGATTTATTCACGATCGAGTGTACTACATACATTCAACTAGTGATTTTGTCATAATTGATACTTCTACAAGTTATTTATAACTTGTAGATAAATTTTACTTCGTGTGTTCCTTTTTTCGCCGCATGTTCCATAAAGTGTTACAATATCTGGAATAACACTTTTCTCTGACATTTATTGAAACAAACGTTTTGGGGCCTCAAGAACTTTCATAATTTATTATAAATTCTGTCAACCCAAAAAAAAACCCTCACATTTTCCAATACATTTCTTAAAATAAAACCACACATAACCGCTCTTCCATGAGTAGGGGGTGACAATTACGGCATGAATCCGACCCAAAATTATTGAAAGAAATCTAACACGACTAACACGAATCTGACCCGATGTGACCTATTTATTTTAAGACATAATATCTCATATTTTATTTAATTCTTCAATTTTTTCAATATTACCCGAAATTGACCCGAAACTAAACACAACACCACTCGATTACCTGAATTGCCACCATGTGGAAGGCCAGAGCTGGCAGAAGGTCAATTCTTAAAAGGGTGGCGCTATTGGCACCCCCTTTTTGATGAGTACACCCACCTTATGGAATTTCAAATATGCCATTGCCTTAAATGACTAGAATACCCTTACTTAAAAGTCAAGTTCTAAATACACCTCCAATCTCTAAATACACCCACATCATTTATTACAGTTAATCTACTAAAACACACCCACCCACATCCTTCAACTACATTCTTCTTCTTCTTCTTCTTTCTTGAGAAAAGCTGAAACATTGTTCTTATAAACCCTAGATTTTTTAACACCAACATATCAACTTATATGGACAACAAAGAATTGATTCCCCAAATAATGTAAGTATCATCTTAGTTTTCAGCTCAAAGTATGCTTTTTATCCATTTTTACCGTTCAAAATTGCTGCTGCACCATTGTTGTGCGACAATAGGCACGACCACCCTACATGAAACGATTATCACTTCGATCGTGCCACATGGCAACATGGAACGATCATATATTCCATCGTGCCACATATGGCACGATGTATTTTTCCATGATCGTGCCATTGTGATATTTGACACGATGGAGGGTGGAACGATCATCACTTCCATCATGCCATTTTGAGAATGTGTTTTTGGGCTTGTTAATTTTTTTAATAAGGAACAAACTCGTTTCCTACCACTACAAGAAAAATGCTCAACAACAACACCCCAAAGACAACATATTTTAGCTAAATCGTTGTCCTTACAAGCATTCACAACGGATTTTCGTTAAACCGTTGTGAATGAGCGGCTTTTTTGTTAATGATAACAGTTCACTCGAGCCTAAGACAATACTTTCTTGAAGCGTTGTCGATTAGCGGTCTTTTTATTATTTGACAACACGTTTTTCGGGTCTTCGACAATGTTTTTGTAATCCGTTGTCGATTAATGCCTAATATTTTTCAAAGACAACATTTATTCATCCTTTTCATCAACGGTTGGTTACACCATTGTAATTAGCGTCATTTTGTTTCTTAAAGACAACAATTTTAACAACAATTATAAATCGGAGTCGATAGGCGTTTTTCATGTCCTTATTTATTATTTATATTAATGGTATAACTAGCACTTTTAGTTAATTTATCAATTTTATTTTAGCAACTTTAGCATAATTCTAAAAGTCTTTGAGAGTTAATTTTTATTTTGTTATCAATTTTTTATCTCATGGTATAAGTATCACTTTTAGTTAACTTATCAATTTTATTTTATCAACTTTAACATATAATTCTAAAATTGTTGGGAGTTGTAAATAGTTTTTTTATTAAATCTTTATTTTATTTTAGCAACTTTAGCAACTTAAATATAAGTCTAAAAATATAACTAATAATTTTAAAGTTAGACATTTTACTTTAGCAACTTAAACATAAATATCAATAAATAAAACTAACAACTTTAAGTTGAGTATTAGCAACTTACCCAATGATAAACATAAATATCTATAAATAAAACTAGCAACTTTAAGTTGAGTATTAGTAAATTACCCAAATAACACACAATCTAAGTTCTCTGTTAGCAACTTAAACAAATCAAACAACTTAATCAAAAAAAAAGAAAAAACGAGATAGATGAATCAGAGAATAGAGAACGACCCTAACTGAGAAGGAGAAGAGAAGGCCGCCGTCCACGCCACCTCTCCACGCCGCTGCTCAGCTCCACCGCCGTCCACCGCGCAAATAGGAGCTCGACCGCTGCATCTCGGAGTGATTTCTTGGTGAGTTTTTCCCATCCACTAAAATCCCCAAATCTTTTAAAACCCTAATTTCTGAAAGTTGATTTTCATGCCCAATTTTTTTTGCTAGTTGTTGTTTTCCCATCGATTCTTGCTCTGTTTTCCCAACTTTGAATAGCTTGCCAACTTTGAACTGTCACTCGGGACTTGGAAGCTTGGAAGCATGGAAGGATGGAGTAGGAGTCACTTAGATTTTCACCTTTCTGTTGGCCTTTTTTCGGTCGTAGGCTATAACACATTGTAATATTATTGGACTAGAATTAGTGGTTTACTATAATTTTGTTATTAGGACTTTTTTTTCCTTATAAATTTCTTATAGATAATCTTAAGGTTTTGGATTATAAAAATTCCGTTTGTATTTGATTCATCAGGCACGGTCGGATGTTAACACCGTAGCAATATGAATGGCAAGGATAAATTTAGATGATGAGTTCCTCTCATTTTCTTTCTGAACCTTTATAGCTTGGTCAGATTTTTGTGTAGATTGTATGAATGGTTATGGTGTAATACATTTTACACCCGGTATTTCCTCTGCTACGTGTAGGTGTAGTATTTTGCCTACTAAATGTAGAATCTTAAAATCTTTTAGCAACCATTGGATTTTATACACTTTGTGCAAACAAGGTCTTGTGATTTTATTTACAAGATGAAACAAATGAATATTCAACTTCACTTTTTGCAATAATTTGGAAAAATATTTAAACTCCAGTCAACAGAGTTTTTAGTCATTTTTACGGCTGTCCTCGTATTATAAGTATGGCTCCATGCATGTGGTGATCTTGAAGTTAAGAGTGGCCATATTTGGTTTCTTTGTTTTCTTGGTTTTCTTACCATAACCTCATATCTTGCTTGTTTTATCTTTGGAATGGGTAAGTCTTTGTTTCCTATTTTGTTTATGTTGTTCTTACATTTTACCAGTAATTAATAATACACTGAATGGGTATATATACAATGAATCTACTAATATTTGGATTAAAGTTTGGCCTATTGGAAAAAGTGCAATTGAAAAGCTATATCGGGTTGATAGCTCGTGAAAAGGTGAGGATAACCTACAAAAGTTGGAAGCATGTGCCTGTGAGGATATAAATTTCTTTTTGTGTGGTTGATCTTTGGTGGATCCGTTTGCTCTGCTGATGGTTTGCTAGTTTGTGTCTGTGTGCTTCGGCTATTTGAGCATGTTTGGATAACATTTGGAATTCTGTTTGGCCTTGGCTGTTTGATTGTGCTTCCATGAGAATTTTATGCTTGTCTAATAGTCTAAGTGCCCAGTTTGCTTCTTGTTACTTAGTTTCTTGTTACTCAGTTTCTTGCTAGTTATGCTTGGTATTTCTTGTTCGTTTAATTCTTAAAGTTCTTGTGATTATAAAATAGATTTTTATTTGTGTAATTCAATTTTGTGGAAATTTTGACATAATTATTAAAACTTTGAATGAATAGAGTCTAGCCATGGTTGGATGACCGATAGGAAAAAAATAGAGAAATTATGAGCCATATCTATTATGACCTTCTCATAAATACTGAAATTGTGTCTGATTTTTGACATAATTATTAAAACGTCATGTTAGATTTGGTTTCATTCTTACTGTTTAATTGTTGTAATAATATGCTTCCAGTGTTAGTAATGCATTTGAGAATTTGTAAATGCTACTTGTAGAAATCACATCGTGAAGATGTCGACTTCATAGCAATTTATTTGAATATATGGTGAACTAGCAAATTTTCATTTTTTTCCCCAAATTTGGCTTCGTTTCATATTCACTTACTAGTATATGTTTGAGGTATATATCTCTTTAAAGTGTTTGGCTTAATTTGGTTAATTCAAGTGTTTATCCCGATAATGCAAAGTTGAAATTGTATTTAGCTTATCACTTTTAATTGTTTGTATTATAGCAATTATTTTTTCATAAAAGTCGATGTTGTGGTAGTTGTTCGTGAGTTATCGTTAATTTTTTGGTGAGCTACTATATGAACTATCGAAAACCATTGACAAAATGATCTTTAAATTGCCTGGATACGAACATTGTAATTGTCTTAAGAAGCTTGGGAAGTGTGTTTATCTATGCACGATTTAAATAAAAAATCTCTTAGAATTTCATGTCCGTGAGTTATTGCTTGGTTTGTTGATTTTTTCATTCAAGTGCTATACTTGTGCTTTGGTTTAGTATTTGTGAATTTATAAATTTATCTTGCTACTCATGTCATTTAAAATTGTTTCCAACATAGGCTCCTCTTCAACCCGATGCATTCCAATGCGGTTATTTTGTGATGATGTACATGAGGACGATTATAGAAGATTCAACTACAGACATGACTTCATTGCGATCAATGGTAAATTATATTAAAATTTGGCGTTCTCATGTTTTTTGCAAATGTTTAATAATTGGAGCCAATTATATACCTATGTTTTCTCACAGTTCTCAAATGTTGAGTATTATCAAGTCCAAATTGATGAAGTGCGATCAGAGTGGGCAGAATGCGTCCAAGACCATATCCATGAGTGAATAGGTATTTTGTTAATAGTTATATGCAAATTTTCATAGTTATAAAGAATGCACATTCTGTAATTGAGTGAATCTGATTTTAATGTAAATTGATGTATATACTTCTTATTTGCAGGCATGATATTGGAGTGCTTTGCAGTTGCCTTCAATGAAAGAATTAGTGTAACTTTGAGAACACTTGTTAGACGTTTTGTTAAACACTTGTTAGACGTTTTGTTAAACTCGTGTTAGATACATTTCTGATGTGTTTTGTTAACCATTTGGAGACATGTACTACATACAATTACTTGAATGTCATGTTTTGTTTTAATTAGTTATATGTTGTTTTCTTGTATTGTGTTTTGTTTTTTGCATATATTAAATCAAAATTTATATTACCACAGGTGAAAAAATAATAGACACCAAATAGAAAATACATTAGTCGTGATCCAAAACCACAACGAATTTGATCTGTTGTTGAAACAGTTACAAAGTACAACTGTTTTAAAGCCTTGTACAACTATTGTGATACTGCAAAACCACAACGGATATTAATCGTTGTCAAATGCATTATTGTATCTCATAATTCAAAAACAGATACAAGCCATTGTCCTAATTGTTGTCTTTCAGCATGAAAAGACAACGGATTCTAACCGTTTGTCGTCTTATTAACGACAACGGATTGTAACGACTGTTGTCGTTGAGCGGATTTTTTTACAACACCATCTACGACAACGGCTGATTATTGTAATACACAACAGATTATATCTGTTGTTGTTGAGCATTTTTCTTGTAGTGTACGAAATATAGTGTTGTTTGTCCTCCCAATAATGATGAGAATGTTGAAGAGCTTGGTGTTGTTATGGATTTACACACGTATTCATGACGTCGAGCTATTTATTTCTCGGGATAAATTATTTGATTGGGTGCGTGAAAGAGGACATGAGCGCGACATGGTTATTGTAATAAGTAGGTCGGACAATGGTCGAGAAAGAAAAAGACCTTGGGTATTTTTGGCTTTTGAACGTAGTGGACATTAACGTTAATAAAAAAAAGACTAGAAATGTCGAACAAAATGATGCTAACAAAGTTGAAAACAAAGTCTCTAAGAGAGAAACTGGAACAAAGAAATGTAATTGACCATTTCGTTTGAGGGGTCAACAAGTAACAATTGAAGAAGAATGGTCACTAGATGTTGAATGTGGTGTGCATAATCATCCAATTGCACAATATTTGGAGGGTCAGTCTTTTGCTGGTCGATTATCAAGAAGTGAGGAAGAATATATGTTGGATATGTCACACGGCAATACAGTAAAGGAAGGACATTTTTTTTGGCCTACAAAACAAGTTTCAAGATAATAAGTTCGTCATAAGGACTATCTACAATGTTCATATGAAGAATAGAGTTATCGAACGTGAGGGTCGATCTCAAATGCAACAACTTATGCATAAATTGAAGGAGCATGAATATTTCTATCATTATAGACATTGCGAGATGAGTAACACCATAAATGATATATTCTTTGCTCACCCAACATGCGTTGAGTTGTTGCGTGCTTTTTTCGAGTGTCATTTTTATGGACTGCATGTACAAAACAAATAGGTACAAGTTACCTTTGTTGGAGATTGTTGGTGTGACGTCGACACATATGCCATTCTGTATTGCAGTTGCTTATACGGAGTACGAGCGGGAAGATAATCACATATGGGCTTGCACAGTCTTAAAATCATTAATGGACCCATCTTATCTCCCCACTGTGATTGTTACTGATAGAGAATTGGCTCTAATGAATGCAATTGAGAGGAAATTTCTTACTTTGAGACATTTTCTTTGTCGGTGGCATATTAGTAGGAACATTTTGGCGAATTGCAAGAAAATATTAGCCACAAAAGAGAAATGAGAATCTTTTAACCTCTATTCTAATTTATAGGTCATCGCAGATACCGAGTCGTCATTTTATGACTTAATTAGGAGATTCCAGTCAGAATTTTGTGATTATCCAGCTGCCGTACAATATGTAATGGAGCAATGGATGGAGCCATATAAAGAAAGATTTGTGTCTGCTTGGATGAATAATATCATGCATTTCGATAATACCACAACAAATAGGTAATTTACTTTATTGTACTCATCATTGCGATTATATTATATCATATATATACCTAAAAATTAATAGTGCTTGAAAAATCATTTTAGGGCAGAGAGTCACCATGCAACATTAAAAAGACAACTTGCGTCTAGTCAAGGTAATTTTTAGACATGTTGGGAATAGATTCACACCCTCCTTGAGACATCACACAGTGCAATCAAACATTCTTTTGAGAAGAGCAAAAATGTAGTCTTACTTAAATACAAATCGGTTGTATTCTTGTCACTACGAGGTATGGTATCTATACATGCATTGAATTTGATCTATACTAAAATACATCGTGTAGCCGAGGGTAGCGTAGACCCTTTGTTGTGTGGTTGTGTATTGAAAAAGACGTGCGGACTCCCATGTGCTCATGAACTTTCTGAATATGTGAGATTGGATAAGCCAATTCCAATTGATCAAGTGGCTTCATTTTGGCAAAAATTAGATATCTTACCGACTAATAGAGACGAAACTGGAGTTGGGCCCAAAATTAGGTCTCGATGGACTCTGTGTGTCGGTGATCTTTTCACCAATTTGAACAAGCACCCAAATCAGAGAGGTTGTTAATATTGAAAAGAATGATGGAGATTGCAAATCCAAGAACAACCTCACTAATTGAGCCTGAAGTACAAATTCGCACACGTGGTTATCTTAAGTCCGTAAAGGTTAAACAATCCAAATCAACCAAATGTGACCCGAGTAAGTTCGAGTATGTCGAGTCTATTCTAGTTGCTCACCATGTGAATAACCAATCTTTAACATTGGTCCATCGAATCAACCTATGTTTTCTCCGATGCCGAGGCCAAAGCTATAGGTAAATATCGTCTCTTTTATTTGAGCATGTAAATATGACATATTTCTTGCTAATGTCCCACTGTTCTTATGTTGTGTTTCAATAGGTTGTGCGTCAAAGGACCAAAAAGTGACCATTAGTGGTTTTAAGAAGCAGTTGTCAACCCGTTTACATCAACATATTAGTGGTACTAAGGATGTTGACAACGATGGTCATTGTGGTTTCCGTGCCGTAGCAGACCTACTTGGATTTGGTGAAGAATCATGGTGTTGGGTTCGAGAAGACCTATATTATGAGCTGAGAGAAAACCAAGAGTTGTACACTCGTGTATTCATCAAACATAATTGTGTTGACAAAATCTTGTCTCGTCTCAACTACAATAACGAGACAATGCATAAGAAACATTGGTTTTGTTTTCCGAGATGTGTCACTTGGTTGCGTCAGCTTACAATGTTGCTTTTATGTGTTTAGCTTGGCGAATGTCCCTCACATATCTACCATTATGAACAGAAGCACCAATTGCTCCGATGCTAATTTGTGTTGGGTTTGTGAACAATAACCATTTTATAGAGGTAACATTAAAAAATTGAGTTATGTTATGTGTACTCATTTTTTGACATGTATTTTGTTTCATTTGTAGGTTTTCTTGCGTGGCGGTCACCCATTGCCTCCCGTGGCCGCCGCATGGAATGATTTTTGCAATGAATGTGCAACAAGTTGGAAGAATTTGTATACTCAACAACTTGAATTGTATAGTGGAAGTGTAGGAAACAGTTCCATTGTTTGTAGTACGGAGACTATAAACTTAAGTTAGAATTACTAGTTTGTTATGCATTGGATAAATTGTTTAAACTTTGTCGAAAATGCATGTTTTTAATTGGCGTGGTTGTTGTTGGAAATTCTTGTTTTAAGGTGGCACATTTTTAATAGGCATTCTATTCAGTAGGCTGTCAAACGGCACAATGGCACGACCATAAATGCCATGACCGTGTCAAATGGCATGATGGCACGGCCGTGAATGCCATGACCATGCCAAATGGCATGATGGTATGGTCAGGATCGTGCCATATGGCGTTGACTCTATTATAATATTGGCACGATGAAAATGTTACATAAGAACCTTATTACATCACAACCAACATAGTACATTACACAACCAACCTAGTTGCACTGATAACATAGTACATAAAACCGCCACACAAGAGTACAAACATAGCACACGACCACCCAACATCCTAAAATTTCAACAAGTACACAACAGGCACCAAGAACATGATAGCTCAATTAGTGTCAACTTCTGAGCGTTCAACATCATCTTGAGTACCTTCATTAGACGAGTAGCCATCAAACTCCAATGGATTATCACGGATGTAACCTGGTAGCCCCTCGAAATCAATGATCGGCGCTTCACGAGTATTAAAAACTTCAACACAGGAATGGTACCTTAGGAAGCCATTAGTCTGGAAAAAACATTGCATGTTGTTCTCCTGTCCAATATGAGCCTAATATTCTAGAGTGATGGAAAACCTGTTAGTGTACTGGTTGAAATTAACACCTGGCAATTCTATAAAACACTTATAGTCACGAAAGTGGGTGCGTATCATATGGATCTTAATCTTGACTTTAAGGACAGGAAAATCCTTTTGCATAGTTTCAGATAGCACGCGACTCAACTCAACAAATATGCCATTGAAAACAGCTGGTGTGACGGATGTTGGTTGCCATACGACATAGAATGAAAAAATTGTCATAGCAGGCTTCTTCCTCCATGGAAGTCCAACAGTACCACGCCAATTGGCCCTAGCCATCTCAAATCTGTAGCAAAAATCGTAACAAACATGTTCAATTGTATAGTTATGATTCATCCAATTAGCTACTATGTAAAAAATTACCTTTGTCGTCAACACAACCAAGATTTAATGCAATTTTGTTATCTACATTTCAACATACACATGTATTTATAAGTGTAATGCATGGACCCAAGTGTAATGTAACTTATTTTCACCATTATTGCATGGACCAAAGTGGAATATGTAACTTATTTTCACCATTTAATGAATAACTCAATCAATATGTTACTTATTTTCACCATTTAAAGCATGGTCCCACGTTATATAAGTAACATAAATCTAACTCTTAATAGAAAGATCGTCTGTCCCCAACTAACAAGACCATTTAATGGATGGACCCAATTGAATATGTTACTTACTTCTACCATTTAATGCATGGCCCACCCTAGTGGTCGTGCCATGAGGAACGATCATGATCGTGCTAAATTTGACTATGACACGATATTTGTGTGTACAGATGGCACGGTCATAATTAACCACCGTTCCATATATGGCACGATATACAAAAATATGATCGTGTCACCATGCCGCATGGAACGATGGGGAAAATGGCCATCGTGCCTGTGACGACCCAACTCTTTTCAATTACTTGAACTTTTTAAATTAATGTTCATGAATAATATTGCATCGAATATCTAGTTTATAATTTAAATATGCGATTTACTCGCTTTATGCATTTTATTTATTTTGAGCATCCGAAAACCGATTGCGCCCCTAACTACGGTAATGGATATGAATGGACATCACGATGACATGTTATAGATATTATTATGGAGTTTCAGACTTAAATTTTAGGATCAAGAGTTTTGGACCGATTAAGTGAATTTTCGGAGATTTTCATTAAAGTGCTTATTTTATATTTTTGGAATTAGAGACTAAAATTCTACCTCATATTTTATTATTATTAGTGATCATCTAATTTATGAAAAATGAGTTTTAATTAACTCTCGGGATTTAAAAACAAATAAAATAGCTTACTTGAGGATTTTTAAAAATATCTAATTTTGCAAGATATTTTGAAAGAGGGTAAAAATGGATTTTCCACCCCCAATCACTCTTGCATTTTATAAAAACCCCCAACACCCTCACTTCTCCCTCACACTCCCATACTTAGCCAAATATCTTCATTATTTGCAAGACTTTAAACAGGTAAAAATTTCTTCATCTTTTTATTTAATTTTTGTTTTTTCATTTAAGTATGATAAGATATTAATCTTATGCTAGAACTAACATTAGAAGTGTAAATTGATGGTGATTACATGAGGTTTATAAAACCTCATTATTGGACTTTAAATATTCAGCCTTAAGTTGAAAAAAAAATTAGAAATGATTTTTTTCTATTTCATTTTCTTTTGTTATTTGAGCTTGTTAAAGAGAAGGAAAATACCTATATTTTCGGACAGAAATTTAACCCTATACAAAAACAAATTTCTGGATATTTTGAGCAATATTTGAACCAAAACCTTGTTGCCTACTTGTATATATATGTCTTAGCTTTCATTTTCAACTTGAATCATGTTAATTGAAGTTTTGTAGATCAAGTTATACCCCAAATAGTGAACTGTGCCACAAATCCGAAAAAAGACGCCTGCTCTTCAGTAATATCACTGTTTTATCTATTTTTAGTAATAATTGGGACTTTCTTATTAGAGAAACATTTGTAGATAATTTTCTTAGCTTTCTAACGGTGTAAGAATCACATAAATCGGATGTTTTGGTGAGGAGATATATCTGAATTACGAAAACTGCTACAACAAAGAATTTTCTGCGAAATTTGGTGTTCTTGGTAAAATATAAAGATTTATGTGTAATTGGTGAAGTGTGTGAAAGAAAAACTTTGAGATGAGTGTAGTGTGTGTTCTTGGTATTCTTGGTGAAATTTAAAGAATTGTGTATTCTTGGTGTTCTTGGTGAAATTTAAGGAATTGTGTGTTCTTGTTTTTAATTTTAAGTTATATAATCTTTTTATGATTTAATCTTGATATTATGGCTTAAGAAGATTTTTAGAAGTTGTATAACTGATTGTTGGAGAAGAACTTAAGATAGTTGATGAATTTGATCAATTTAGAATTTTTGGTCTCAATATTTCATTATTGGTTAAAATTAGAAGCCTAAAGCCTTAAGGATGATTTTTGATGAAAACTCTTATTTTCTAAAGTGATTTTGAGGATAATAAGTTGATGAAATATTTAGTGCTCAAAATTAGAGAACCGAAAAAATTGAATAGAGCTCAAAAAATAGAGAAATACGTCCCGCCGGGTCCGACTACCGTCCACCGGAGGTGGCAGTGCCAGAGTAGATTCGATTGATCGAAATTGGGGATAAGAAAGATGAATAATGACCGATTTGACATAAAGTTGATTTGGCATGAATAGTGACGTGAATAGTGATGTGATGTGACGTGAATAGTGATGTGATGTGACGTGAATAGTGATGTGATGTGACTTGTACTTGGCACACAAACCAATGTAATCTTATCGAGTTATTTAACGTTAAATATTAAATCAATAACTTCGGGTTTAGTGAATAAGATATTTTCGGGATTTTTCGAGATGACATATCATATTTTAAGATAATCGAGAATTTTACGTCGAGAAAAGATTTTATAGGTTAAGGTTTCGATTAACCGGGATTTCCATCTGAAACAAGTCGTTAGACGAATTATTTGATTTAGGTGATTAATTAAGGATTAATTGAATTTAAGTGACTTTGACATTATGTTGACCGTTGACTTTATGTCGACCATTGACTTTTGACTTTGGTCAACTATTATTTTTAAAGCTCTTTAAAAGGGTACCAAACACCCGATTATGCAATAATTAACTTTAGGAACTTCTAGATTTTACTTAGCTCGAGAGAATAAGTTATTTGATGATTATTACATTGTCCTATGTCATTTAAGTTGAATAATTAACTGTGTTAGGTGTAGCGCAATCGGATACAGACTCATTCAAACAAATACATACTAGCATTCTATTAAACTTCAAAGGTGGGTAAACTTCTGATTTTGTAAGCATGTCGTACTGTTATACTATATTTGTCAACTCTTTATAATTGCTAAAATGTGCCTACGGGCTATTTACAAGTTGCCAACGGATGGGGGATAACCCTTCGGTGTTAGAAAAGGCCAAGAGCCATTAGTAAGATGCCAACAGGTGGGGGATGAACCCTCGGTGTCAGAAAAGGCCGAGAGCCATATGTATGCTGCCAACGGGTGGGGATACCCCTCGGTGTCAGAAAATGATTTTTATTGCATTATGATTGTTTGACATATATAGTGTAACTGCTTACGTTTCCCACTGAGTTTCACAGCTCACACCTTCAAATGTTTATTATATTTCAGATAATGATGACGACCCTGGAGCTGAGGCATAGGGACTGTCTACGTGGGCGTCGTTCTTTTATTCCCAAAATAATTTAAGTACCTGTGTTTTGATGAAACAAACTTTAAAGCTTTTGTAATAAGAATTTTAATAATGCGTAACTCTTATATCCTTATTAGTTTTTGAAAACTTTCAAGTTTATATTAAGAAATTTTTAAGCCCACATTTTAGTAATTAAAGTATTATATTTATGCTTCCGCAAATTATACATAAATACTCAAGTGTACCACAGTGATGTTCCTAATCGAAATGGGTTCGGGGCGTTACAGTGTCATCATGCCATATTGACAACAGACTCAACAGACTAGGTGGAAACATGTTCAATACCAAATTCACCTATAGCAGAGAGTTATCAACAACCAAAAATCATTCAAATCATACCAAATCATTCAAGTTAACCCAAAACATATTATATACAAACTAAATATACAAATTATATACAATTCCAACTAAATATCCAAAATATACACAATCTAAATCAAGGGGGAGGGGTCCAAGTGGATGCATCAGTATTAAATTTATACACCGTAAACGCTAAATGCCGACGATACACAGTTTTTATATATTCCTCTGTGTTAAGCGTCGGGTCAAATGCATTTACAAGAAATCTCTCCACCCTCTTCAACGCAAAAGGTCCACATCTATGACTATCATGTTGCGTGAAATTCTTCGTTTCACCAGCAAACTTGACAACCTAACAATTGTTGACAAGGAGCTAAACCCAGACGCTCCTTGTAGAAACCAATTTGTTGTAGCAAAACTGGAACAATACGCGCAAACGTGTAGCAAACCAGCTTGCTTCGTCGTCCATCAATGAAGTCAACTCATCTGTGGTAGACGCGCGTCGGTCTCTGTTGCTCTCGTGACATGGACTAATGATTGTGACGATGTTTTGGAGTTCTAATAGGCCTTGTGGACTTCTTATTCCCGATCGGGTTATCCTAATGAACATAAAAAACACTGAATCGGAGGTTGAGATGGACATGCAATAGATAAGGAAGCTCGTTGCCTCTCGGAGTCAAGGATCAATTAGGCTACGGTTTAGGGGTAGTATTTGTAATTATTTGTTGTTTTTAATCAAAGATACAATAGTTTAACATTGTAATATAGCAACTGAGCAATCATTCTGGGATCGAAGAAGTTTTTCGAAGCTTTATTGTTAAGCATCTGAGTCCCTCATGAGTAGAAAACGAATATTGGGAACTGATATGATGATATAAGTCCAGAGTCATAGGATTGCATAGTCACATTATATATATATATATATATATATATATATATATATATATATAGGGGGAGGTTAAAATGAGACCACATATTATAGTGAGACACTGTGGACTCATCTCAACTCTCCCTTATCTATATCAATGGCTAAGATAAATTGGGGTTAAAATTACATTAAACATTTAATCAATGCAAAATAAGGGTATAATTGTCAAAACAAGCATGTGGGGGACCATCCAAATATGGAATCAGTTACGAGGAGAGAGAAAATCACGTGTGGAGAGAGAAAATCGCACTGGAGAGAGAAAATTGCGCGTGTGCTCTGCCATGCAGTATGTTGTACACTTATTATATATTTTGTATACTTAACACTATTTTCTTGTATGTTTAACATAATTTTTTCTTGCATATTAAAATGGTCAAACAAAAACATGTGGGGACCGTAAATCAATGAACTAATTATATATAGAGAGAGAATCACGTTCATTAACATGTGGGGACCGTGGATTAACTAAATCAATTGTAGAGAGAGAGAAAATCACGCACATTATTGTACTGTATATTTAATATATATTTAATATATATTTAACACTATTATATGTATATTTAACATATTTGTACCGCATATTACAATTGTCAAACAAAAAAATAAGTATACAACAAAACACATATAAGTGTATAACAAAACATATATAAGTATACAACAAATAAAATAAGTATACAACTACATAAATACATAAATAAAAAATTAACTACTTATACATCAAAACATATCTAAGTATACATCGAAAAATATATAAGTGTACACGATACTCCATCCACGTCAAAGCATCGTCTTCTTCACCAATTCTCCATCTACAACAACAACTACACCACTCCATCAACCAGAAACATAAGTCAACCTCAATTCTCCACCAATTGCTCAACAAAAAGCCCCACAGAACCCAAAAATCCATAATAACAGAGATGGCAAAAAACATGGAAATTGAATCAAAAATCTTCCGGAAAATCTCCAATGAAACTTATATCGGAGAATCGCCTTCGATCTCGTCGACCACCCCTAGCCGGTACGAGTCTTTGAAGCCTTAGATTGGAGATGGTTAGGAGATTAAGAGACGAAAGTGAGAGGGCAGCGGACAAGAAGGCGAAGGAGAGGAGGGCGGTGGTGATGATTAGAAGAATTGGGGCTAAAAATAATAGCAGATTTGGGGGACCACATAATTAGGGGTGAAAACTAAAATGACTAATATGCCCTTTTCAGCTTAAAAATAAAACAAAAATAAATATTAAACTGGAAAGATCACAACCATCTAAAATTTGAGATGTGTGGCCAGGATTAGTCCACACTGTCTCATTTTAATTATGTGGTCTCATTTGATCCTATTCCTATATATATATATATATATATAGTTGAAATCTGCTTTTCCTAGAGAAACTCATAGGCAACGACAATGTACGAAGAAATAAAAGCTACTTGATGGGATCCTATAATGTGACTATGCAATCCTAGGACTTTGGACTTATATCATATATATATATATACTAATCATGTCCACAAATCTGTAATTTTAGATGGTTGAGATTTACCCAATTTAATGACATTTTTTAATTTATTTTAAATCTGTAAAGGGCAATATTGTAATTGTATAATTAGACACTTTCAGTCAATTTGGTAACTGTTCATAATCGATCCTTATCCCCCCAAAAATCGCTCGTTAGTTTACAATTTGAATTTCTTCAGTTTTTTGCGGTCGTGGGTGGAGGGTTTTCAATCGTGGGAAGTAGTTTCTTCGAAGCTTGAGAGATCGTGAGTATAAGTTGCGAGCACATTGTTATTTGTTGAGCGAGACCAATCATCTTTATCTCTGAAATTGGTAAGTATTTTTTTCCAACTTTTTCGACATTATTTGTGAAACTCTAGGGTTTTTTTAATTTTTCTTTTATTGGGTGTTGTTGTGTTTTGGGGAGATTGAGATTGCGAGTTGAAATCGTTATCTAGGGTTTAGTTTGTGTGTTTCATGTATTTTTCGTTGATGGTGGTTAAGCTTTTGTTAATGGAGGTTCTAGGTTTTTTCCTAGGTGAAGAAGACATATTTATATATCTGATGTATACTTATATTTTAGTAGGTTACTGTATACTTATATGTTTTTGGATGTATACTTATATGTGTTTTGTTGTATAAGTAGTTAATTTTTTTTTGTATGTATTTATCTTTCTTTGTATACTTATGTGTTTTGCTGTATACCTATATTTGTTGAAAAAATTAGGATATTTTTGATGTATGCTTGTATGTTGATGCTTATTTACTTAATTTTTACCGTATATGTTTTTTTATATATTCTGCTCTAACATTTTATTTTTGGTTTTTTGTGCCATGACTGATGTTTTGTTAATCATGGCTAAAAGAGGTAGAAAAGTGAAAAGTAAGTCGAGGACGATCGTATACATAGTCCGATTTTATTGTATAGTTAGACATAGTTTTTTCTTGTATAGGTAGTCTGATTTTGTTGTACAAGTTAGACATAGTTTACTATATACATAGTCGATTTTATTGTATAGTTAGACATAGTTTACTGTATAATAATTTAGTTAATTGATTTGTGTCTATTAGTTGTTGATTTTTTAATTATTGTTATTTTGTATACCATAATTACTGGTCTACCCAGAATAATCTTGTTAATTGATTCCTTAATTCACAGTCTCCACATGTTTTTGTTTAACAATTGTAATATGCAGTAGAAATATGTTAAATATACACTACAATAATGAGCGTGATTTTCTCTCTCTCTCTCTCTCTCTCGTATATATATATATATATATATATATATATATATATATATATGATTTACTTAATTCACGGCCCCCACATGTTAATGAGCGTGATTCTCTCTCTCTCTCTCTCTCTCTCTCTCTCTCTCTCTATAACTGATTCTTTAATTCACGGTCCCCACATATTTTTGTTTGACCATTTTAATATGCAGTAAAATAGTATTAAGTATATAGTAAATATATGATAAATGTACAACATACTGCATGACAGAGCACATGCGTGATTTTCTCTCTCCCCACGTGATTTCCTCTCTCCCAATAACTGATTCCATATTTGGACCGTCCCCCACATTTTTGTTTTGACAGTTTTACCCTTTATGGGATTTAATTAAATTGGTAATGTATTATTATCCCAAATTATTTCTAGCCTTTGATGTAAATGGGGGAGGGTTGAGATTAGTACACACTGTCTCACCATAAAATGTGGTCTCATTGGATCCTCCCATATATATATATATATATCCATCCTTTAATAGTATAACAGGAAGAAAGAAGAGCTCCATGTTGGGGCAATACCATAACAAATTGGACACTGTCTATGGAACATTATTTAGTTCGCCTTATGTTGGAGCAGCTGCATCATGGTACGTAATAATAAGGCATTTGGTGAGCAAGCTTGGGCCCACATGACTAGTGTTTAATGAAAAATTTGGTGCATAGAATGAGCAGCATATTATAGAAAATCACTATTTGAGCTTGATGAAACAGTATATTGAGATCAACGATATCCTCAATCAAGAAGAATTCTTGAGGGTACGAGGCTTCATATTCAGTTGTTGCTGACGATGATACTTGGGAATATTATGCTTAGGTAAATAGTTGTTTATTGCATAAGAGAGTGTTTGCAAATACCTAAGAAAATATTAGTCACCTTTGGAATGAAAAAAAACAACTCTGCGTTGGATTCTATATAATTTAATAAGAATCCAAATCCAATGGAATAGGTGCTATAAATTTCTGATTTTGTTTTTGATTTCATTTTGAAATATGTAAAAGCTGTTTTACATTTATTGACTACACACTCTCTGTTAATTAATTTTGAGCTTATCTGTAAAAACTACCAAATTGTTATTCTAAACTGTTTTTCACTTTACTAAGTTTAAAGGCAGAAGTTTTTGAAAACACTCTCCAAACTCAACATCATAATCATATTCATATTAGTTGCATGTGACATATTAGAAGAATATATTTCAACTTCCATATTATGTAAAATGTTGCAAATCTTGTTTAGTGGACCCCTTTTGCCGTCTTGTTAAAATATTATGTGGAGAGCACCCAGAGGCAATTTCATATAAAGATGAAGCTGTTGAACATTACGGTGAAATATGATTTTTGTAATTTTTTCTAATATTTTTTTTTTGTTATTTTCAATGGTAGGTCTCAGGTTCGATTCCTGACTACCGCGGAGTTTTGGGGTTGGGTTTGCCCCTCCTCTCCCAGAGATTAGGACCATCCCTGGGAAGGACGGATGTCCAATAGGCCGAAGGCAGTGTCGGGTCTGTGCCCCCAGCTGGTGTGGGGATACTCTGGGTCGACAAAAAAAAACAAAACACAACAAATAGTGATGCTTTGACTACAAAACTTGTGGATAACTAGGTGTTGTTAATGATGAAGGAAACACCACACAATATTTATGAATTCATATATATTACTAACCAATTAATCTTGTTTCTCATACTTCGAGTAAAACATTCCTTGTTTGCCATTATTCTATAAACTACACTGTACACTTGCAGTTGTATGAACCAAAATATTTTTGGCGAACAAGCACTTGCTGGATTTTGTTTAGTTATAGTGGACCGAGCTCGGTTCGTGCTACGTCATCAGCTCGGCTGCTTATGTCATCCTGGTCGGTCCATGTCATCTTAGACGGCTTACGTCATCATCAACTGAATAACCACGTGGACACATTTTTCTCCAGCTCGGCTCGGGTATCATCAATGTCCAAGAGTCTGAGAGGACTTTCATTGACAAACTTCCAGCCTACTCGCAGCAAAAGATATATCAACCATAGCACATTCATTTTGGATGTCCAAGGAGTAATATGCATTCTATGTAATTAAATCGTGGTCTATAATCCAAACTTAAGAATCCTGAATGCATTCTAACATCAGAAATTTTCTTATTTTATTTTTAAGCAAATAAGAACAATATGCATACACTTGATGTGAAATTAGATTTTAATAGAGGATGTTATCCTTCAGTGGCGCATGAGGGATTCTATCACAAAATATATGTCAGTTCAAGATGATTCGGTTAATCTTTTATCTATACTTAATTACTCTAAAAAGTAAGAATATATCTATAAAGGTAAATTAGAGTAAAACACTGTTAGGGCGTTTTGTTTTGATCGCCCAAAAATAATTTCCTAAATTATAAAGATTGGATTTTGATTTGTTTTGCCTTTCTAGACTTATGGTATGATTAGGACTTTTTAGAGTTGGAAAGAAATCGATTGATATGGTATTGATATATTAGGATTCTTGATAGTTATCTTGTTTCCTAACATAAGTGATTTACTTGTCATATATTTGTATATATCTTCTTTCCTTGTTTATTAGGTCTCTTGAAGGGTCTTGGACGGCTATATAAAGGGAAGAGGACGTGCATAATGATTACACAAGAAATATACCAGAGATACAAGAGTCTTGAGAGAGTTAAGAGTCATACAAGCACAAGGAGTCTCGCTGCCCTAAATGCGATCTCGAATGTGACTACATCTGTGATCACATTCAACCCTGCAGTTGTGTTTGTTAGGTTTTTCATCCATTGTTTTTGTTTAGTGATTAACGAAGTCCACACATGTCTATTGTTGGATGAGTTGAATTACATAGATCAGATATACTCTAGATAGGAGTTTTTCGTTGAGTTTCCTCTAGTTGGATTTGAGTATTTTTGTATACGGAATCAATCTATTTTTACTAGTGGAAAGTTTTGCCATATTGGCACGTCTACAAGCTTGTTGGCTTGTAGACAATTTTTATTTCGTGTGTCTCTTTATTGTCTTCAAAATTCCGCTGCATGTGATTGTGAATGTGACCACATCTGCAATCACATCCTTACTCAGCAAAACTTTTGGTAAATATCCGTGCTATAATTCTTTCAATTGGTATCAGAGCCTACACTTGACGACACTAAGTGTTGATCCTGAGTGTTTGTTAGCATGGATACTCAAAATAACCCCACTTTTCGTCCCCCCATTCTTGATGGCTCCAATTACTCTATTTGGAAAGTCAAAGTTCGAGCCTACATCAAATCAATTGATGAAAGGGCCTGGCGTACAATCCTTACCAGGTGGTCACCTCCAAAACTCATCGATATGGATGGTGACTACAAGGACAAAGGATAAATCGATTGGACTAATGATGAATTAATTTTGTCCAATTACAATTCTAAGGCTTTGATGGCAATCTTTGGTACTGTGGATCAAAATATGTTCAAAATCATTGCTAATTTCACTGTGGCCAAAGATGAATGGGATACTCTGCAAAGTCACTGTGAGGGATCTGCTAGTGTGCGAAAAACCAAACTTAGGTTGCTCACCAATAGGTTTGAAAACCTGAGAATGCGTGAGGATGAGAATATCACCACTTACAATGCAAAACTGTGTGATATATAGCCAATGAAGCTCAAGCCCTAGGTGAACCCATCTCAAATGAGAATCTTGTGAGCAAAATGTTGAGATCTCTTCCCATTAGGTATAATATCAAAGTTTCATCCATAGAAGAAGCCCATGATGTGTCCACTTTAAGTCTCGAAAGACTTGCTGGCATTCTTCAAACCTATGAGATGAACATGGCTCAACAGATGGAGAGTTTGGGTCACAAAGTTGCTTTTCAAATTGAGTCTCCTTTTCAACTTGAGTCCCAAGTTACAAATGATTTTACTGACCTTACCAATGAGATCGAAAAATCTGATCTAGGAGATGATTCTATGGCCATGTGCTAGAAGAAATTTGATAAGATTCTTAAGCTCTAAAATCAGAAAAAGTCTCAAAATTTCACCAAGCCTTTTAAGTCTGAGTCAAGCAAGTTTCCTCAAAAGCACACCTTTGATAAAGTCAAGAACGTTTTTCTAGTGATAAATCGAACAAATCTGACAATAAAACTCTTGACTCCATTAGGTGTAGGGCATGTACTGGGTATGGTCACTATGCTGCCCAATGTGCTAATACTCTTATGAAAAAGGGAATGAGCTTGACTGTGACCTTGAGTGATAACGAATCTGATAGTGAGAAGAATGAACAGGAAGAAACCAAGGTTCTGACCACTTTGGTGAAAGATCGAAAGTCTCTCCAAATAAATCCTTCAGGTGTCGCCAGAGGTGTGGCCCGAGATGTGATCACACCTTCACTGATCACATCTGAGGTCACATCTGATGAACAGGATCTCTTATCTGTCTCTAACCTTTTTTGTTTCAATTCTACCTCTGTTCCTGATGATGTTGAACAGGATGATGAATCTGATGATGAAAGTCTGGAGGACACATACGCAAATATTTACAAGGATTGGCTGAAAAGGATTAAAGTGAACGAGATGCTGAAAAAGGAGAATGATCGACTCATGAAGGAGAATGATGATCAAAGAGAAGTGGTTACAGGTTGGAGGCCTCTCTTACAAAGAAAGAACTTGAGTTCGAAAAGGTAAAATCTAAACTTGAAGAGTCTCTTGAAAGCATGAAAAAGTTTAATTCTGGGAAAGCAAAATTGGATGATATTCTTTCCATGGGTAGTGATGATAAGACTGGCCTTGGTTATAAAACTCCAGTTTTTGTAAAAGCAAAAGAACAAGGAGAATCCTCAGATTCCTCCAACAATCAAATGATTTTTTCACAGAAGTCTAAACCACGGAAACGACACTTTATCTGTCATTATTGTCATGCTCCTGGACACATAAAACTATTTTGTTATAAACTGCAATTGGATTTACGGTCTGGACGTCAGATGTCATCGCAAATGTTACGACATCCTCGTAATCATTTTTCAAAATCTGTCTGGGTCAAAAAATCTGAGGTTAAATGTCATGTTATCTATACTTCCTTGAGATCTAACGTTGCAGGATCTTGGTACTTCGATAGTGGATGCTCATGACATATGACAGGTACCTTGGAGTATTTAACCGACTATGAAGTTTACAATGGTGGCAATGTTACCTACGGAGGTGGAGCAAAAAGGAAGATTGTTGGGAAATGGACGCTGAACGTTGAAGGACTACCCAAGCTTCGAAATATGCTTCATGTAGTTGGTCTTAATGCTAATCTCATAAGCATAAGTCAACTATGTGATGATGATCTTTACGTAAAGTTCAACAAAAATTCTTGTGAAGTGTTTGATGAAGCTGACAAGTGTATCCTTACTGGCTTGAGGTCGTCTGACAACTGCTATCAGTATTGTAATGAGCAAATCTGTAATAGGGCACACACTAATGACACTGATTTGTGGCATCAAAAATTAGGTCACGTTAGTCATAAAAAGCTAATGGAACTTGTAAAATTTGAAGCTGCTATTAGTTTGCCTAAACTATCTACGAAAAGTGTTAGTGTGTGTGAAAGTTGTCAAAGGGGTAAACAAAACAGAGTGTCGCATCAAATGACATCACATTTCCACACCACTAGATGTCTGGAGTTAGTTCATATGGATCTCATGGGTCCTATTGAGGTTGAGAGTGTGGGTGGCAGAAAGGAAAAATCGTACATTGCAAGAGATAGCCCGTGTTATGCTTAGTTCAAAAAAACTTTCTAAAAGGTTTTGAAATCAAGCTCAATCGCTTGCCATATAGCTAATCGTGTATATTTGAGGCCTAGATGTTCTATGACCCCGTATGAAATACTTATGGGAAAGAAACCTAACCTCAAATATTTTCATGTTTTTGGGTGTGTGTGCTATGTCCTGAATGATCATGATAATCTTGGTAAATTCGATTCCAAAAGTGACAAGTGTCTTTTTCTAGGCTACACTTCAAATAGTCATGCCTATCGAGTTTATAATATTCGTACTAAGACGATCATGGAATCAGAAATATTGTCTTCGATGATCTCTCGGATATTGCGGGTAAGGTGAAGAAGATGATGTTGTAGACTCGCCGAGTTTGTTGAGATCGCCCAAAGAAAGGATGTAGGCATAAATGTGACGGAGAATGCGATCAAGTCCTATCCACAATCTGTCTTAAATGAGAACCAAATGTGACGGCGGTGAGTCGATGACTCGACTTTGACTTTGAACCTGTTGAAGAAACTAATAATCCAATCGTAGATCGTGGCAGTGACATACCTACAAGGATTCAGAAAAATCACCCTACGTCTCAAATCATTGGTAACACTACTGATGGTATTAAGACAAGAGGGAAAGGTAGAGTGAATTATCGTGATATGGTAAGAATGGTTTGCTTGTCTACTGATTGTACCAATGTGAGAACATGTTGTTTTGTGTCCAATGTTGAACCTAAAAATTTTGTTGAAGCGCTTAAAGATGAATTTTGGATACATGCTATGCAAGAGGAACTAGATCAATTTGTCAAAAATGATGTGTGGTTTTTAGTCCCTAGGCCAGAGGATGTTAATGTGATTGGGTCCGTATTGAGTCCATACGCTTGTTGCTTGCTATTGCATGTTACTTGGGTTTAACTCTTCACCAAATTGATGTCAAAAGTGCCTTCTTAAACGGTTTTCTAGAAGAAGAAGCTTTTGTTGAATTTAAAGGCTTTGAGGACCCTTTTAAGCCTAACCACGTGTATAAGCTTAAAAAGGCTCTCTATGGTCTCAAACAAGCCCCTAGAGCTTGGTACGATAGGCTAACTGAGTATCTTCTTCAAATTGGGTTTAAACGTGGTGAAGTTGATAAAACCTTGTTCATTCAAAGGAAAAAGCACGACATCATGATTGCTCAAATCTATGTCGATGACATTGTTTTTGGTTCCTCCTTTGATAAATTGTTAAGGAATTCATTGCTTGCATGTCCTCCACTTTTGACATGAGTATGGTAGGTGAGTTAAGTTACTTCCGGGTTTGCAAATAAAACAATTAAAGGAAGGACTTTTTATCTCACAAAGCAAGTATGCTAAGAATCTTGTGAAAAATTCGAGCTTGAAAATCCCTCTCACTTGAAGACTCCCATGGGATCGAGTCAAAAGTTGAGTAAAGAAGATGTGGCTGAGAGTGTTGACCACACCTTGTATAGAAGCATGATAGGAAGTTTGTTGTACTTGATCGCAAGTCGTCGATATTATGTTCGGTGTTTGTCTTTGTGCTCGTTATCAACGATCCCAAAGTTACTCATTTAATGGCCTTAAAACGTATTATTCGATATGTAGGGGCACAACTGATTTGGGAATTTGGTACACTAAAGACACTAACACTAATCTTGTGGGATTTAGTGATTCGATTTGGAGATGTTGTTGATCGAAAAAGTACAACTGGTGGATGTTTTTATTTGGGAAATAATTTGGTCTCATGGTATAGCAAAAAGCAAAATTGTGTATCTCTTTCGATTCGCTGAATCGGAATATGTAGATTGGGACTTGTTGCACACAACTTTTATGGATGAACCAAATGATTGAGGACTATGGTTTGCAAAGTGAAACACTAATTGTCTATTGTGATAATATGAGTGCGATTGATATTTCCAAAAATCCTGTCCAACACTCTCGTACTAAACACATAGATATTAGACATCACTTTATTCGAGATTTAGTTGATAAAAATATAATTCGAATTGAGTATATCGCTACTGAAGATCAGCTTGCTGACATCTTCACCAAGGCTTCGGATTTTGAGAGATTCTCCAATCTAAGGAAGTCTCTCGGTTTGTGTGTTCTCTAAAATGTTACACGAGATGTCACAACATTGCACATCACATCCGCTGTGACATCCAAGTCTCCATCTCTTCTCCTCTCCTCTCTTTCTTTTTTATTTTTTTTAGGCATCCATGCATTGTAAGCTTTCATGTATATCTGCAAAAAGTGGATTGATGGTTCGAACTAGTCACATATATTGTCTCCCTTGGAAAACTGGTGTGAGTCGATCTCTCCAATACAAAAAATTGATGATAATATTGTTCCCAGTAGCTGAGTTGTAAATAAAGTTTTGATCATGCTTGGAGGCCTTCCAGGAAAAAGCTACCAACCCATTGTGTGCAAATTTATTCCTTGTGACCAATTTCTTCAAGCATCCTCATTGTTTAAAAAAAAAAAAGGGCATGATCATGTGAAAAAGAGCTACCTTTAGCATTTGAGTGAAAGCTCCTGTTTTGTTTAACCCCTCAAGAGACTCGAAAAATTGAAGAAATTTCAAAATTTTGATAAGCTGGGATTTCAGATTGCGATTCATTGAATCAGCTAGTACATGTGTGACTCAAAATGGGACGACATTTGAACCTACATCCATTGCTGCAGCACCTTTCACCTCGTGTGTGTGTTTATTTTTTTTGTTGCATTAGGCATATTAGGTTTTGCATGTCCTGGTGATTTTGGATTCTTTGCTGAGATTTGGTTTCCATATATAATTTGAGGGTGATATTTTTCTCTTCCCAAATCTTGAAAATCTTGATGGATATATTTTGTGGGTTGAACCGATTTGGAGGATCAGGGTAAATCTTATTTTTGATTTTATCACAAGTTGACATAATGTGGACACTTTATAAACTAGAGTTTGAGATTAATTGGGATCCTGATTCTTTCCTTATTTTTCGATTTTTACCATGAGGAATTCTTTCCTAATTAAAACTCTTCCTATTGTTTCTTGATTAATGTGCCTGATTTTGACTCTATTTGAATCCATATTTTTGCAGGCAATCAAGTGCATATCATCTCACTCTCTCTCACATCTTTCGAAGCTTTTGTGTGGTTGAAATTTTTTTTCAGGTTCAAAGCTTCTCTTCCTTACCATGGCAAGGTTTGTTTCCTCCATCAAGAACCTATTTGGAAGCCCCAACAAATCATCCTCTTCCTCGCACAATTCCGAAAGCCCCAAGTCTGAGAAATCCATGGAAGCTAGTACTGTTGCAGATGCTGTCAGAGATGGAACCCTATATGACACTACATCTCCGTCTGCCCAAACTCCGACTCCTTCTCTGGTTGAAGAGGGTTTGTTACCACCTGCGGCCGTCACGACTCCTTCCCCCACTCCTACCGAGGTCACTGCGCATATCATCACTCCTCCATCGCCAAAAATCACTGCTCCCGACTTTGTTCACGATGCCCTTACATCTTTTCCTGAAGATGTCCCTGCATCCGGGACTGCATCTCCCACTGCTTCAACCAAAGATCTAGGTTTGGATTCTTCTCTCCCTAAGCACTCATCCCCTCCAAGTTCCACTCCAACGGCTATCATCCCTAACCATTTCAAGACGAGGCCCTTGCCTCTGTTCTTCCTTGTGAGAAAAATAATGAAATTGATGTCGACAATCCTCCGGATTTTGAGGTCATTCGCACAGTTCATGGACCTTTGGGAAACCCTAATGTGCGCCGTTCGAAAAGGCTTCGTGGTTACTCTCCAGAGGACTTCAAAGATTCAGACTCTACTCCTGAAATTTCTCCAAAGAAGCAAAAGACCGCTGTTGAGGGTACTTCAAAGACAGGGGGAGATGATTTGCCTATTCCTTTTGTCCCTTTTAGTGATTCAGAGGACAATGTGAACCAATTTGTTGTTCAGCCCAAAGAATGAGTGCCACCCGAGTCCAAAGATAGTGATGATGATGTGCCTTTGGCACAAATGGTTGAGAGGGTCAGAAAGGGCAAAGGTGTGGCCAAGGATGTGACCACATCTAGGCCAACACCCATTGCAGCTGAGTCAAGTTCTGAATTCGATGACTCAAGTGATGAAGATTTTGATGCTTCAAAAGGACCAGATCCTGAGATTGATCTTGATGCCATGGTAGAAGAAGTGGGTGATGAAATGATTGCTGAAGAACTAAAGGAGGCTGCTGCTGCAGATGTTGAGGAAGATGTGATGTCATCCGACGACACATCTGATTCTGAGTTTGATATTGCAAAAGCTCACTCCGAGCAATTTTATGTAAGTCCAAGCGGCTACGATAATCTAGAGGGGGGGTGAATAGATTATCTCCATCTTTTCGATTTAGCCCTCTTTTTACAACCGAATGCTCAAACACAATAATAAAGGTGCGGAATGTAAACAACACACGTCAATTTAAAGAGGTTCAACCCACCAGGGCCTAATCCTCTACCACCCCAAAGATATCAGGGATGGATTTCAAAAAGAAAAAAATTATTAATTACCAAAATTAATACAAATTCAACTTACAACACCTTGAAGAGAACCACACTCTTCTTCAACACCACCTTTGAGATTACCACAATCTCTTCTTGAAGATTACCACAATCTCCAACGGCACCTTATGAAGATTACCACAATCTTCAACCTTGAAGAATACCAAATTCTTCAACACCTCAATAAGAAGATCACCACAATCTTCTTGCACCTATCACCTAGATCATCCAAGTGTGTTCTTACCACAAGAACACTCACAAGGATATCTTGTGTTTGAATGATAACCAAAAATCAAGATTACAACTCAATAATGAATAATACAATTTGAGTGCAAAGTGTAATCAAGAATAGCCTAGACCTCAAGGATGTGAAAGTGATAAGCTAGGCAAATTTACAACAAGAATAATAATAAAGAAAGCCCAAGTATTTGCTTGAAGTGTATCTTGTTGTGTTGTATCTCAATTGTTGTATTGGTTGCTCCAAAACTTCCTCTATTTATAGGAGATGATTGATCAAGCATAGGCTCTTCTTGGGGATTGAAAATCTACAGAAAAATACAATTAAAATCAAGAATATAGTGTTACAAATCAATCCCACAATTTAAGGAAATGTGTCTTGTCAAACGGTCATATTTTTGTTTGTCAATACACAGATGCGACGGTCGCACGTAAATAAGAGAAATAAGAACACTTTGAAAATTACAACAGGGCGACCGGTCGACGAGGCCACCGGTCGACCCTGTCTCAACCGGCCCCCTAATCAAAAAATGAAGAGATTTTGATCTGTTTCAAAACCAAACATGCAGTGGCCGGTCGACGGGCCATTTGGCTGACCGGTTGGCCGACGACGCGCCGTGGCGACGGTTGACTCGCTTGTTTTTACTTCCGTCTCATTTTCTGTTTCTAAAAACATCTTCAGGTACGGGTTGCCCTATGGGCGACCGATCGACCACGAGACAGAAATGTTGTCCAATTTTTGTCGAAAATAAAACTCAAGAAATACTTCGAAAATTTAGTAAAAACATTTTAAACCAATCGGGAGTATTTAGACAACATTTAGAAATCTTGTTTTAGGAGTAAAAACCCATTGACATAAAATCATTAAAAGTGTTGTCCATTATTATCAAAAATAAACTTGAGGAAATACTCCGAAAAATATTAAAACCATTTAGGAGTATTTGGACAACCTTTAAAAACATTGTTTTGGTGACAAAATAAAATCATCAAAATTAAGATAAAAACATGTATCAAACATTTTACACAGCTGCTGCCGCTTCCAAGTTTCATGCTATCCTTTCCCGTTCCTTTATTGATGAGAAAAATTGAGATTATGAGCACTTTGAGAAGTATAACTTGAATCGATTTTTTGAAGAACGCAATTTGTTAACCACGATTGACACTGCACTGCCTTATATTGATTCTGTGGTATGTGAGTTTTATGCTAATATGTCTACTTGTATTGCTGTTCGTCGATCTCATAAGTTTTGGAAAGTATTTGTTCGCAATAAGATATACGAGTTCAGTCCTTCAGTCATTAATCGGTTCTTTGACATGCCTGATTTTGAGGAATGTGAGGTCCACTCCGATTATGCAAGATTGGCCTGCTCATCCCCAAAAACTTGTCTCCTCCTTTTTGATAAAAACATGTATCAAACAATCTCCCCCTTTTTGATGATTACAAACCAAAACAATTTTTACACAAACTAAGAGAGCAATTTTAGAAATGATTTTCCGGTAAAAACATTTGACCGTTTGGAAGCAACCAAAATTTCCAAAAATATTAAAGCAACCAAGTAGGGAGTAAATATATTCAATAATAAGCACAAGCTCCCCTATCAACAATCATATCAAGAATAATGTAAAAGCAATTTTCCATAAGCTAAAAGCTTTAGCTTTTACAATTTGTTCAAGAGCTTATAAGCTTTTGTCACAAAACATCATTAAACAATTATATAAGTCCATCAAGCAACAATTAGACTAAAAACAAATCACAACTTATGGCTTTTATGAGCCATAGCTTATAGCTTTTATGACAAGCTTTTATTAGCTTCTTTGAGCTAATGAGCCAATATCTGTTTTTCTCCCCTTTGGAATCATCAAAAAGAATGTTAGGATGGTGAAAACACCATACAATAATATCAAAGCGCGCCAAAGGGACGGTTTAAAAACCGTTGAACAATTAAAGCATAATAATCCAAGGAAAATGGGAGAATTGAAACATAAGAGATCCATAAGCTCATTAGTAAGCTAAAAACATGATTTCAAAAAAGATTTTAAGATATTTTGAAGCAAGAGAATCATGTAGAAGTTGAAAGTTTTATAGCGACATTTCAACAAACACCTTGTGTGCGTGAAAAATAAAAGCCTTTGCATATAGTCCTTGTAAAAGTTTCAAGCCAAAAATTTTCATATCATCAATCAACCTCATTCCAAAGCTCAAAAAGATCATATGCACCATATGCAACAATATGTTCATCAAATAAGAAGCTCAAAGTAGATTCTCAAGGGTTCAACCCAATTGAGATAAGCTAAGAATGATCAAGGCATTACAAATGCCAAAAATTAGAGCATCCAACAAGTAATAAGTCATGCTTTAAACAATACATGTATCAAATGTCCCAACATATCCATCTAAGCATAAGGATCAAAGCATTAAGAGAAGCACTTTTACCATCAAGTACTTCATACCAATATTCAAACCATGCCATAAGAGTATTTTTACCATCAAATACTCCATCAAAATAATGATCATCCACAAGTCATTATCAACTTGCAATTTTAACCCTTTTAAGAAAAACAAGTAAATATCATTAGTACAAATGAGTTTTACAAAAGTTCATCAAAAATCAAAGCATCATAAATGAAAATGCTAGAAAGTAAAGGGGGTGGGGATATCATTCCTCATCCGAGGAGAAGCAAGTTCCGGGAATAAGGTCCTTGATGAATTTCTTCAATTTTCCGATAGACTTTTTCAAGCTAGAGTTTTCCTTTTTCACAACCCGGAGCTCTTTTCTAAGAGAGACCACATCTCTAAATGTTTCTCTTTCCACTTTGGCCATTCTCTCTTTGAGATTTAGATCTTCAACATCCGACTCGTTTTCATCTCCTTCCTCCCTAATATCTTGTTCATTTTCCTCTTCATTCCCCACATTATCTCTTTGTTCTTCAAACTCACCTCTTCCAATATTTTCAACCTCATTGTCATTAAAGAAATCATCTCGAGGTTGTTGTTGATGTCGGGCACGTCCTAGCGGCTTTGGTAGGAACCCGTGGTAAATGTCGTCGCATTCTTACCATTTGTAAAATGTTGTCATTGTCAAAATCATTGTGACGAATTTCAGTATTCATTTCATTTTCCGGGTATCCCGATAAATATAGGAGACGGCAAATCAAATTACCCAAGGTATATTTTTTCTTGGTAAGCTTTCTAGATTCCAACAAGCAATACACAAAGATTGCCCCATAATTTACTCTTTCTCCTTGAACAATCTTATAGGTGAGAAAGAGTTCGAGATTACTTGGAAGTTTTACTTCCTTTCCACAAACACAATAGGAGTAAATGATAGATATAATCCGATAATTTGGCGGCATTGCCGAGTATGTTACTTCGGGATATACTCCTAGAAAGGTTTTCACATCATCTAGTGAAACACCAAAAATGTTATCATCCCAATGAGCGCAATCCACATTGACCACTCCATCATTTGTCACGTTAAAGTGATTACAAATATCGCCAATGTCCATGAGAAATGCCTACCATTAACAAAAGTGTGAAGTTCCAACGGAGTATCTACCGTAGCATCAACAATCCACATATTTGCATAAAAAAGTCTTATAAGCTCGTCATCATAATGCAAACACGGATTATCCCAAAGTGAAACCCATCCTTGAATTTCAAAATAAGCTCTAATATCCGGAAATTCATCATGAAATGCTTGAAAACGAACCATACGAGTGCACGCAATTTTCTTATCATTCAATCCAATATTCTCATAATGTTCCTCCGCAAGTTTATTTAAAAATCGAAATCTATTAGCTCTAGAGGGAGGCTCGTAGAGGAGTGATAACTTACTAGAGTCCCAATGAATGCTCGATTTTGAAACCTCGGCTCTTAATTCGACAATCTCCTCTTCCGTAAGCCGATTTTGATAGTCTCCTTGTAGAATATCATCTTGTTGGGGATTGGAAGAAGATTCTCCCCTTTGCCTTCTTCTCCTCTTTTGAGGATTTCGTTCGCAGTAGAATTTCTAGGAGGAGCCATATGTGTAAGATTCTTGTGAAAACAAGAAGATTAGCAACAAGAATCGTGAAAAATGATGAAGAATTGAGGAATATAAGAAAAGGGGAAAGAACTTCGTTGTTAAGGGTTTGAGAAAAATTTTCTCTTCGTTTGAAACGAAGAGCGAACGTATTTAATCGATGATTTTGCTTTGGGCCACTCACCTCAATAAGAAGATCACCACAATCTTCTTGCACCTATCACCTAGATCATCCAAGTGTGTTCTTACCACAAGAACACTCACAAGGATATCTTGTGTTTGAATGATAACCAAAAATCAAGATTACAACTCAATAATGAATAATACAATTTGAGTGCAAAGTGTAATCAAGAATAGCCTAGACCTCAAGGATGTGAAAGTGATAAGCTAGGCAAATTTACAACAAGAATAATAATAAAGAAAGACCAAGTATTTGCTTGAAGTGTATCTTGTTGTGTTGTATCTCAATTGTTGTATTGGTTGCTCCAAAACTTCCTCTATTTATAGGAGATGATTGATCAAGCATAGGCTCCTCTTGGGGATTGAAAATCTACAGAAAAATACAATTAAAATCAAGAATATAGCTGTTACAAATCAATCCCACAATTTAAGGAAATGTGTGAACAACGTCAAACGGTCATATTTTTGTTGTCAATACACAGGGCGACCGGTCGCACAGAAATAAGAGAAATAAGAACACTTTGAAAATTACAACAGGGCGACCGGTCGACGTAGGCTTCGACCGGTCGACCCCTGTCTCAACCGGTCCCCCTAATCAAAAAATGAAGAGATTTTGATCTGTTTCAAAACCAAACATGCAGGTACCGGTCGACCGCTGGGCGACCGGTCGACCTGCTTGTTTTTACTTCCGTCTCATTTTCTGTTTCTAAAAACATCTTCAGGTACGGGTTGCCCTATAGGGCGACCGGTCGACCACGAGACAGAAATGTTGTCCAATTTTTGTCGAAAATAAAACTCAAGAAATACTCCGAAAATTTAGTAAAAACATTTTAAACCAATCGGGAGTATTTAGACAACATTTAGAAATCTTGTTTTAGGAGTAAAAACCCATTGACATAAAATCATTAAAAGTGTTGTCCATTATTATCAAAAATAAACTTGAGGAAATACTCCGAAAAATATTAAAACCATTTAGGAGTATTTGGACAACCTTTAAAAACATTGTTTTGGTGACAAAATAAAATTATCAAAATTAAGATAAAAACATGTATCAAACATTTTACACAGCTGCTGCCGCTTCCAAGTTTCATGCTATCCTTTCCCGTTCCTTTATTGATGAGAAAAATCGAGATTATGAGCACTTTGAGAAGTATAACTTGAATCGATTTTTTGAAGAACGCAATTTGTTAACCACGATTGACACTGCACTGCCTTATATTGATTCTGTGGTATGTGAGTTTTATGCTAATATGTCTACTTGTATTGTTGTTCGTCGATCTCATAAGTTTTGGAAAGTATTTGTTCGCAATAAGATATACGAGTTCAGTCCCTCAGTCATTAATCGGTTCTTTGACATGCCTGATTTTGAGGAATGTGAGGTCCACTCCGATTACAATGAAATGGCTCGATTTCTGACTGGTGGGCATATGCAAGATTGGCCTGCTCATCCCCAAAAACTTGTCTCCTCCCGCCTTACGTCCTTCTATGGGTTTTTGCACAAAATATGTTGTGCAAATTGGTCTCCTTCGAAGAATAATTCCATAGTTACACGGACACATGCTCGAGTTCTATATCAAATTGGGAAAGGACTGCCATTCAATTTTGGGAAACTGGCTTTCGAGGAGGTCACGTTCTTTGCTACCAGTGAATCTAAAACTTGGTCCCTGCCATTTCCCAGCTTGATCTATAAAATCCTGGTGTCGCAAGGTTTTGAGCCCAAGAAGGATGATCATTTTACCAACCCGCCTGGGGTCTTTCATGTATCCAGACCACTGCTCAGCCCTCAAAATCGCATTGTTGATTTGCCTCTCGTCTATCCAGGAGATGCTCCGCCTGCTCCTACGACTCCGACCTCTGCTGCTTCTCCAGATGTTGCTACCCCTGCCCCAGGGTCTGTCCAGGATGTGGCCCCGGATGTGGTTCCGGATGTTGGCCACATTCCTGCTCCCATTTTCTCTAACATTTCATCGCACTGCTTTTCTTTGCTTTTTTGAGTCCAGTGGCTTTTGCTGAGCAACAGATTGCTCACTTCACTGCTCTCCGATCTCAGTTGCAACAAATCCTTGGCTCTGTTTCTGGCCAAAAAGGGGGAGAGAATGCCGCTGGCCCAAGCACAGCTACAGGGGGAGTTATGGAAACTGAGACTCCCAGAACTGATGCTCACATTTTCGAACAGCCGCAGACCAAAGCCGATGTTCTTTGCACCATGACTATCTGAGAATGAAGGCGACGAAGGCCTTCAGTTTGATTTTGAAGGACAATTGGACACAAATGTGTCTACTGATGAACTTTATAATATTTGATTTGGGATGTACTAAGACTACTCTTCTCCTAGGTTTACTTGTTTTGTTAGTTGATAACTTGATAAACTCTCGTTTACTAATTTTTGTTGCAGTTATAAATGTGACCTGAAATGTGATCGCATCTGTTTTGATATTTCTACTCAAAGACAATATTCAGGGGGAGTTGTTACACTTAGGGGGAGTTTGCTTGATTTGTGCTTGATATGTGTTTTGTCCAGAAAGGCAAAAAGGGGGAGATTGTTAGGGCGTTTTGTTTTGATCGCCCAAAAATAATTTCCTAAATTATAAAGATTGGATTTTGATTTGTTTTGCCTTTCTAGACTTATGGTATGATTAGGACTTTTTAGAGTTGGAAAGAAATCAGATTGATATGGTATTGATATATTAGGATTCTTGATAGTTATCTTGTTTCCTAACATAAGTGATTTACTTGTCATATATTTGTATATATCTTCTTTCCTTGTTTATTAGGTCTCTTGAAGGGTCTTGGACAACTATATAAAGGGAAGAGGACGTGCATAATGATTACACAAGAAATATACCAGAGATATAAGAGTCTTGAGAGAGTTAAGAGTCATACAAGCACAAGGAGTCTCGCTGCCCTGAATGCGATCTCAAATGTGACTACATCTGTGATCACATTCACCTGTGATTGTGTTTGTTAGGTTTTTCATCCATTATTTTTGTTTAGTGATTAACGAAGTCCACACATGTCTATTGTTGGATGAGTTGAATTACATAGATCAGATATACTCTAGATAGGAGTTTTTCGTTGAGTTTTCTCTAGTTGGATTTGAGTATTTTTGTATACGGAATCAATCTATTTTTACTAGTGGAAAGTTTTGCCATATTGGCACGTCTACAAGCTTGTTGGCTTGTAGACAATTTTTATTTCGTGTGTCTCTTTATCGTCTTCAAAATTCCGCTGCATGTGATTGTGAATGTGACCACATCTGCAATCACATTCTTACTCTGCAAAACTTTTGGTAAATATCCGTGCTATAATTCTTTCAAACACCCTTGTTAATTTTAATGACAAAAAAGTAATTCACAATTTTGGATAACTTTTAGAGGTATACCAATGGCTAATGGGGATAGCTAAAGATATTTAAACAGCAGAACAACTGTGTAGTGAATAAATATTATACATAATAAAAATACTTGAAGACCATAAATTAATAACCACAAGAAAGTATAATTTTTAAATTAAAATTTTTAAAAAATATATTTGGTTCACGTGCAACACACGTGCACTTTACTAGTATACATAAATATGGTATAGTTCAAAATTTGAATGATTCAAGAAGCAAAATATATATTACCCAGTTTTGTATCAACATATACTGAAAGTTATTTTGGATAGTCAAATTATTTTTTGACCCACTTTTATAAAATATATTTTTTTTACCCGTAAAGACAAATACTCTTACTAAAGGGGCGAGGCACGTTGAAAAGTATCACAACACGCGATTGTGCCATCAATTACATGGACTGGAAGGATCGTGTCAATAAATGCAATAAATACGAGCACGATCGTATCAATATACAAGATACGTTATGGCACGCACGATCATGCCAAATACATAAAGTGGACATTATTGTATCTCCATATATAGTTTATGGATATTATTGTGCCTACATATATGTTTGCGCACAATCACGTTCACTTGTATTTTGTCATATCTGTGTTTCAAACAGTTCTTCACAAAATCAAAAGGTCAGGTTATTTTGATCACGATCGTGCCATACGAACATTTCCAAATCTATTTATCAAAACGCTCATCACAAATTCAAAAGACATGTTCCGAGACATAACAAATTCTCATACCAAACGCATCTTCAAAAAATAGCAAAGAAAAGTTCGAGAGAAAGAAGAACAAGAAGAATATTGAAAGAAGAAGGTAGAAGAGATAAGGGATTTTTTTTAGCCTTTTTGGCCAAAATATGTGTAAGAAATATGCTTTTATTAAAACTGGGTGGAAAAGTATTTGTGTAGAAATGACCATCTACACAAATATATAATATATATATAACACAAGATGAAAGTCATGAAACTAAAACCGCTTCGCAATTCAAATATATCAAACCCAAATTCAACGTGTAGTAGTTGAAGTTTCAATTACATAACATACATGACACAACAATGAGCCACGATGAGCCCCCAAAACAACAAACAAAAATAAGTACTTGTCCTTAAACTTCACCCAAACAACAACAAATGTTTTTAATTCAAAGACACAGTAATAAATTCGTTTTTCCTTAATCAGTAGCAGTTCCTGTTTCAACACCAGAAGACGTAACACGTTCCGATTCAGACACAATCTCAACAGGCTGAGGAGAAGACACATTGCTCACATTAGGTTCCTTTACGACCACTTGATCATTTACCGCCGGATCATCAGCACTGACGGGCGAAGCAGTTGCTACAACTTTAACTTCAACATCTGTAGCTTGTTCACTATTTTTGGCCAGCGGTGGAGCAGCGACTGTGCCTTTATTAGGCATTGGAGCTTCAAGGCGTTGTGGTCTCACAGTCAGCTGCTTCATCAACTTCTGTTTGAATGTAGAAATGATAAGCTGGGAAAAAAAGGTACTAATGCAATTAATCTTAGTGAATTTCAAACAGGAAGATTGAAAAGAGAATGAAGTTTCAAACCAATTCACATACACTACACACTCAGTGCACACATTACACACACTTCGCACACACACACTACATACGCACACTTCGCACACAGTACTCTCTCTCACACTATACTCACACACACATATTCACACATAATAAAAATTATATAGTTCATATTTTTATTAGTATATAATATTATAATATTTATAAAAAAAAGATATTATCTTTTATTTTTATTTGTTAAATGTCAATTAAGAAAACCATTTTTAGACCTCTACCAAATCAAACATAGGCATGAGTTTTGTATCATAAGGTTAGTAAAAACTTAATCAAATACTATGGAACAAAATCAACATATTATCCTAATAATTTATCAACTTACTAGTTCCCAAAACGTTTCTAGTTGCCGATCGAAAACAAGGCTAGAATCGTAATGAATAATAAAAATCTTATTGATAATAGTGATACTTACATAATAAGGATTCATGCTTAAACCAAATTCGATGACAAAAGCTAGATGACAAAAGCTAATTAAACAATAATGCTTAGACGAACTGACATAAGGCTAATGGTGATTGACCAATCATTTCCTAATATAGATAATTCATCTCACTCCTCATCAATGTCAATAAGAATGAGCCTACTAATCGATCCATATAAAATAAATAAAAAATAAAAAATAATGACAAGAATAGTTACAATTTACATGATATGGAGTATACATCAACATGGTATAGTCCAGGGTGATTGATCTATGAAGCAAAATATATATTACCCATCTTTTTTACAACTTAAATTGAAAGTTATTTTTGACCTTTTAAGATAATCAAACTTTTCTACCCATTTTTACAATAAGATTTTTTTTTACCCGGTAAAAACAAAAGCACCATTATTAAAGGGGCACGGCACCATCATGTCATCAGTTACATGGGTGTGGCATGATCGTGTCCCTAAATGCAATAAGTACAGAGCACGACTATATTAAGATACAAATTTGGAAATGTTCGTTATGACAGGATTGTGCCAAACATTATAAAGTGGACACAATCATGTCTCCATATATGGTTTTGTGGACACGATCGTGACTACATATATGTTTTTGCAATCACTTATATTTTTTCAAGTCTGTTTTTGAAGGAGCTCTTCATGAAATCAAAAGTCACATTATTTTGGTCATGATCGTGCCATTATGAATATTCCAAATTTGTTTTTCAAAAAGCTCCTCAAGAGTTCAAATGGTACATTCCCAGACATGTACCAAAGTCATACCAAACTCGTCTTCAAAAAATAGCAAAGAAAAATTCGAGAGAAAGAAGAAGAAAATGAAGGAGGAGGAAGAGATAATTAATGAGTTATTTCGTCTTTTCAGCCAAAAAAATGGGTAAGAAATATGCTTTTATTAAAAGTGAGTAGAAAAATGTTTCGCTATTAAAAAGTGTGTAGAAATGACCATCAACACAAATATGTAATATAAAACACAAGATGAAACTAAAACAGAGAAAGAGCAACTCTCGTTCCATTCCTTTGGCAAAGGCCCTAACTACAGTTCTCAGTAACTACAATTCAACCAGATCAAACCCAAATCAAAGAACATATGATGTTCAAAATTCAAATACATAACATACAACAGCAAGCCATGATAAAGCCCCCCTAACAACAAACAAACATAATTGTTAAAACCTTAAACTTCACCCAAAAGACAACAAATGTTTTTACTGCAGACTTAAAAAGACACTAAGTTCATCAAATCCATTTCTTAATCAGTAGCAACTCCAGTTTCAACATCGGACAACGTAACACGTTCCGTTTCAGACACAATCTCAACAGGCTGAGGAGACGAAGCATTGCTCACATTATGGTCTTTACGACCACTTGATCGTTACGCGCTGGATCATCAACACTGAGGGGCGAAGCACTTGCTACAACTTTAACTTCAGCATCTGCCGCTTGTTTGCTATTTCCGGCCTGTGATGGACCTGCAACTGTGCCTTTGTTAGGCTTTGGAGTTTCAAGGCATTGTGGCCTTACAGTCGGTTGCTTCCTCAAATCCTGTTTGAATGTAGCAATGATAAGCTGGAAAAAAAAAGGAATGTAATGAGATCTTAGTGAATTTCGAACTGGAATTGAAAAGAGAATAAAGTTTCAAACAAATTAATGCCACAAATTAAAATGGTTGATCATTAGTACAAAGGATAATTAAAAAAAAAAACCACAAAAACTTGTGTGAGAAATAGAATTTCGACCCAAACCCATACCAATGAAAATAATCCATATTTTTGTATGTGTTTAGGATCTATTTTATAAATTTAGATCCATGAGACGGTCTCACATAAGACCTCCTAAAAAAAAACCAGCGACTTTTAAAAATGGTTAACCCAAGTTGGGTGGGGATTCGAGTGTGGGAACCCCCATAACAGGCTTTGCTAGCAATTATTTTCACATTCATCCTCATTCTGTGAAAATGGTTAACCCAAGTTGCTAGAAAAAGCATATTATATCTACGTGTAAACACTTAGATATCCTTTCACAACCTATGGTGGATATCACAATAACATCCGGCTGGACATGCGATGCCCTCATCTCCACTCCCTCACATTCTGGATACGCCCATGTATGTACACATGAGATCGGACCTTTCGCTAATAGTACCCTTAGGGACATGATACCAGTTGTCACACCATAGACCACATCTATGGGCCTAGACGTGACAAAAAGAAAATAAACTTTGAAGATTGTAGAAACCAATTACGTATGCAATATAAAACCTAAAGTTCTCCGGACAAAAGCTAAATGGAAAAAAAAATGTCATAGATATAGATATTGATATATCAAGAGGAAATTTTGATTTACCATAGTTGGCCCTCCAAAGAATTAGTGACCGCAACAAGCACCACCGTAAAACCGCCCTTCATGATTAGCCAATTGAACACTAAGAAGGCAAATTTTGCCACCCCTTTTTTATCATAAGTGTGAGATCCATTTAGATACACGATTGAAAACTCGCCTGTAGAGGAGAATATATAATGAGAGATAGAGGAATTACCTTAATATCCCTTTTAATGTGTTAATCAAATTTAACTCTAGCATAGCAACATACATGTATATATGGTACATATATATGAGCAACTACTTATTCTGTTGTCATAAATGGTGGGGCAGAATTGGTCGTGTAAAATTTATAGGGTATTAGCAAAACAATTCTATAAAAATCATATTTTTCAAAAAAAAAAAAAAAAGTCATGTAATAATGGAAAACTTCTGTTGGTTTGCAAAATAGTTCTATAACTATATTAAAATCTCAATTTTTCTAATTTCACTAGAATTAATCACATGAGCGGCATATTTAGTCTCCAATTTCCGGTAAAATTATGACCAAATTTGAGATTTTCATACATGACTATTTTGCAAACCATGCATATTTTGCACGATTAAAACTGAGATCAGATGTTTATAAACTTACATGATTTGTTTTTGCAAAACGTGATGTTTACATTAGCTGAACATATTGTAATCCTCATAATGGGATTAGAATTAGCCATTTTGATGACGAAAGACAAGTAAAATAAAGAAAAAACACATGGAAATGGAATGAAAGTTCAGGCAGAAACATATATATATATATATATATATATATATATATATATGATTTTATTTCTTTTTTCATGCATAACATCAAATAAAGAAAATAATTAGAATATAGAAATTGAGATCATGCCTCATATCTTATAACACCTCCACGCAAAGCTGGGATGTATAATTCTGCACTGGAGATTGTACCCGATGCTGACAGAATACAAATGGATTCTGGAATATTTTGAGAAAAAGACCAGATCCTTTCAACAATGTTCTGCATGAAGAACGAAGGATAAATAATATAGTCACTCTAATTATATCGAAGAAAAATAAATTACAGAAGCACAAATTACAAAAACACAAATACTAAATTAATTAAGTATAACAATCTCCACCAGTTTACACTATTTTAGTGCACATTGAGCACTATTTTAATTTTGAACAATGTTTTGCATGAACAATGAAGGATATAAATAACTTATTCTTATTATATATGGAACAAAACAATTTAGAGAAGCACAAACACAAACACTAAACTAAATTAATTAAGAGCATATCCAGCAGCACCACTTTAATTGGTGAACATTATGCAATATTTTTGTGCAGAATTTACACTCTAGCAGTTTGCACACACGTCCTACACTAAAAAAGAATATTCTTTATTTTATTTATTTAATATTGATTTTGATTATTATATAATTTATAAAAATATTACATATATATGTAATTTTATGTTTCATTATTTTATAATGTAATTTATTTATGTTTTATAAATTTGTGTAGTATTTTAATCTTATCGTACTTATTAATTTATATATTGTTATTCAAATAACACATCATGTTATTTAAAAAGATTATCACATAGAGTTGAATTAATTTTGAATAAAAACAAATTAAAGATAAAAAACAAAATAAAAACAATAAAATAGTAACAAATTAAAAAACAAAATAAAAACAATTTGCAAAAACAAGCATCTTTAGAGCAAAAGAGTGTTCTATCTTCAATTTGAAGCAAAAACTTATTCCATCACTTTGTGCTTAAAGTCCGAGCTATTTTAAAGATGTGAATAATTATGCGCGTAAATGGTGCAACACCATAGTTGTGCTAATTTCTATTCTTTCTATTTTTTGTTTTCAATTTCTTATTTTAGTGTATCAAAATATGCACTAAAATAGAATATTCTACAATATCCTTTTTGTTGTAGAATCTAGTGCAAGTGCTAAATGTGATCTAAATATGATGTACAAAATCCAAGCTAAGCGTCACAATGTGGTGTGGGAAGAAATTCAAGCACCCAACGTCACTTACGTGGGTTCTTTGGATATATTGTCTAACAAAAGGTCAACTACCTCTCATTGAATTGCAATTGTGTGAGTAAAGTCTCTTCCAATTGTGTCCTCAACATTTAAAATTATATATTATTATTTTTCAAATTACACATCATATTATTTTGAAAAATTATCACATAAAACCTAATTAATTTTAATATGATTTTCAAATTAATTCATTTTTGTGCGAGTTTGGGTCCCATAAGTTTTATTTTTGTTAACTTTTGCCCAAATGGGTAAGTCATATTTCATCCTTTGAGAACCAAAATTACACAAACTTAAAACTTATAAGACAAAAATGGCAAAATAATCAAAATTTTAGGACCAAAATTGCTACAGAGCACACTTAGAGGACTATATGTATGCAAATTTTTAATACATACGAGACTAAAATTGCTACATACAATAATTACATGACTAAATATATCACCTCTTTATTTTTATAGGACCAAAACTGCAATTAAGCTATATTATGGAATATTCTTGTTAGATAAATATTTTTATCGTAATTTTGATGATTTTATTTTACTGAGCTTTTCACCAAAATAATGTCTTTAAATGTTGTCCAAATACTCCTATTCAATTTAAAATATTTTTACTAATTTTTCGAGTATTTATTGAAGTTTATTTTTGACAAAAATTGGACAACAATTGCTTTCGTGTGCTCAACTGGTCACCCTAGAGGGCAACCAATGCCTCAAAGTTTGATTTTGAAACAAAAATGAGATGGACGAAAAACCCCAAGGTGGTCGACCCGGTGACTGGGGATTTATATTTATTGGGAAATTTATTGTTTAGATTTTGATGAATGCCATGTAAAACTTAGACTAGAAAGTTGGCACCCCATTTTCCTTGTAATTTGCATTGTAATAGATAGATAGGGTTGTCTACGAGTCAAGTCGCCACTATGCCCGGATATACAAGAAGTCAATCAAGATCGAAATGAAGACTCATTGTGAAACATTTGAGTATGGCAAGGAGGAAAAGTCAAGAACTCGATTGAAGGAGTATCGGTGAGATACTGACTTTGTGAAGTGTCGGTCAAGTCAACTCAAGAAGCCAAGTCTCAAGTTGAAGTGACGGATGAGTCATCCATTGATTGGAAGCTAACTCAAGTCACCTGGGAAGTTAGAGAACTGCATGATCAAGTCAAGACAATTGAAAAGAATCCGTTACGTAAGTCAAGAATATTACCTAAACAAGTAATACTTCCATCTTTGCCATGTCTTAAAGTGGTCAATCCCGAAGCGTGCAAAAGTAATAAACCAATGGGAAGCATCGCACCTCGTGTCGACTCTAAAAAGTTTGGACATTCATTTAATACGAGGAAATGTCAACTTCAAGGATCGCAACAAGACAAACCAACGAACACAAGTGACTTTTGAAAATAAGCATATCTCTTCAACGGCGATTTTTAAAAGTTCACTATAAAAGGTCTGAGGAATCACTTTGAGAAAATGTTACCTTGCATACCCGAGTATTCAAGCAATTATTCATCTTCAGAACCTCGCAAAATATTCTCAAGTTATACAAGCAAAATCCTCAAGCCTAACTCTCGAAGGAAATCAATCCAACACAAAGCTATGAAGGAAAGACAACTTCAAACTGTTGAAGAGAAAACTTTTGAAGAATCAAAAGTGGTCTACATTCGAAGGAGGATTGTAGAAAGGTTCAAGGTCGAACCAGTCTCAAGTTATTGGAGGGCTTCGTGATCAAATCCAAGAAGCTTGAGCAAGTGAGTCAAGCTGAAGTAGCAAAGGCACTGCGCCTGTGAAGAAAGTTGAGTCGGACGAGAAGCTATTTGTGTGACCAAGGCATCTCAGATCGAGTCCCAAAGGATCAAGTCATTTGTGTGATCAAGACTTGTATCTCTGTCGATAACCACTTTGTACTCTGATCAATATTTAGTGGATTCCTCCAGGAGTTGGAGAAGAGAGGAGTAGAAGAATTACCCCATCTTCGAACCTCTATAAAAATTATTTTGTCATTTACATTTCAGCACTTTTATTTCTGCATATTACTTTACATCTGCTGATAATTTGCTATCCAACTGATAATTAACAAAGTGCTAAAACCAAGTGTTAAAACAAACTTAAACCAAATTCAAGGGTGTTAACTCTTCATTGAAAATCTCATCACAACCAAGTTAAGGTTTAGACTAAATAGCTGAGTTATTCTATCAACAGCTCAATCGAGTCGTTGTGTGGCTAACTCTGCTGGTTAACTAACTTAGTTGTCCCTCAAGGACTTCGCTGTGTATTTAACTCTGTATTATTTTAAAAGGACTAAAATCGAAAAGTTGGTAAGGTTTATTCAACCCCTCATTCTAAACATTACTCACACCTCTTGGGACCTACAAGTGGTATCGGAGCGGTTGGTTTATTGAGCCTCTCGCACTGGTTACTAAACTAGATCTCCAATCTTTCAAAGAAGTTTTTAACACTTGTTCTTTCAAAAGCCATTTTTAAATAGCAAAGTTATTATCATGGAAGCAAATTTAACACGCATTCCTATGTTCACCATTGAAGAATTTGATGACTGGAAAATATGTATGCAGGCTCATCTATCAGCTTTACATGATGAGATGTGGATAGTGATAGAGGATGGGCCACTGCAAATAATGAAGGTGAACACAGTACCGCAAAGGAGAGAGCTGCTGCGGTGAAGGAGAAGAGGTTGTTTGCTCCTGGACCAACTATGGTTGAAAAACCAAGAGTGAATGGACAAATGATGAGAAAAAGATAAAATCTATACAATGTGGCCAAGGATATACTTTACAAAACTTTGGACAAAGCCATGTTCAACAAAGTCAAATCTTGCAAGATGACCAAATAAATGCAGGATAAACTAACTTTAATTTGTGAAGGATCAGAGCAAATTAAGGAAAACAAATTATCTGTTGTTGTTCAAAAATTTGAAAACTTTAAAATGCTTGCAGGTGAGATAATAGATCGGTGGATGCTAGATTCACTGAAATTACAAATGAGCTCTCAAAGATTTGGAAAGGAATACACACAAAAGGAAATGTGTATGAAGATACTAAGGAGCCTCCCGGTGAGTGGGAATGAAGACCATGGCTCTAAGGCACTCTATGGACCTATCAAAAACATCTAATCATGAACTATTCTCGGACCTCAAAGCTTATGAATTTGCGAGAAGAAAAGATCAAGAGGAGACAGTTGTACCCAAAAACATTTGCACTCATAGTAAGAATGGAAAGAGAGCCGAGACCAAAGAAATCATTGACCAGGAGGAGATTGCTCACGATGGTTAAAAGATTCAACAAGTTCTTCAACAAGAACTACAAAAGAAATAATGGTGAATCCTCCAGAAGACATTGACTCCCTCCAAGTCAAGGAAGATAGGCCACCAAAAGAGCCGAGTATCAAAAGGTCGAATATCAAAGAGCCGACAACCCAAGAAATGAGAGAGCTGACCAAAAAGTTGAAAACCTGTGTTGGAATTGCAGACAACCAGGACACTTTGCTATTGACTGTCCATATCCTGTAGTCAATAAATACATGAATGAAGAAGAAAGAAGAGTCTTCAGAGAAAGAAGACAAGAAAAGAAAAAGGCAATGTTGGCTGCTTGCTTTGAGATCTAGCTGAAACAACTAAGTTAAAAAAGCAACGGACTCGAGAGAGTAGTGAAGCGACTACTCAAGTGACTACGAAGAAGAAACCTTAACTGCCTAATGGCCAAAGAACAAGACCAACCTAACCAAGAAGATGAGGTACACTCTAACTCATTTCACTCGATTCTAGTGATAGTGATTGTGACACACACACTTCATCACCCACTCCGATCTTTATGATTCATTAGGCAAAATGATGAAAGACTTTGAGCACATTAAATCCTCACACACACTATTAAATGAGGAAAAAAACAAATTTCAAAAGCCAAAACTCACGGTGACTAAGGAGCCGAGTACTCTAAGTCACATAGGTGATGAGAACAAAGAGTCGGAGGCCGAGAATGCTAAACTAATAGTAGAGATAGTTGCTATAGAAAAGAGAGAAAATGATCTCAAAAATATGGTTGCTTCCATTCACAAAGGCATCTAAATCATTGGATGACCTTATTATGAGGCAAAAGGAGTGTGGAGACAAGACAGGCATAGGATTCAATTCCTTTGTGCACAGTCAAACTCCCAGAGTGATCTTGGAAAAAGGATCTTCAAGTAATGAAGCATCTCAAAAACCCAAGACACCAAATATGCACCCACATTCACTCCAAAGCACAATCACAAACAAACTGGCCTTGGATATAAAGGAAAAGGAAAACAGCCAGTTGAGTATGTTGAGAGAACAGCTGAGAAGAAATCCAGCAGAGTGCCTCAGCAAACTCCAAACAGGAAGTACTCTGTGAAGAAGAAACAGAGCTACCAGAATCCCCAGAAGTTCTATCAAAGGAACAAAAATGATGGGAATGGTAGAAACTACCCAAGCCAAGCTGACTGGAATAATGTGAAATATCAACAAAGACTTGTTGAATATATGCCAAAATGGCAAAGGCCTAGAACTCAGCAAAGGCCATTCCAAAGGCAAAAGAGAAATCATCAGCACACATATACACCCAAGCACTACACTCAGAAATATCACAATTACCCAAAGAAGGCAATTGCTAAAACTCACACACAGGCATACAGACAAAAGAGACAGTTGTATGAACCTAAAGCCCCCAAGTAATTTGCCAAAGTGAATTATGATTATGGCACAGATAAATGGCAACCTCTTAGAGTCAAATCATTTGGCTATAGGTTGGTTGGATCATCTTACAGTACTAACCCCACAGGACCCAGACAAGTATGGGTACCTAAAAACTAATTTCCTTGATTGCAAGTTCAAGGAACAGTTGAGTGCCAAGGAACCTGGTACATGGATACCCGGACATGGAGAAAAACAAGAAAAATCTATCAAAATTCAAGGAGACTAGAGGCGCAAAAGTCATATTTGGAGGAAATGAAGCTTCAGGGGAAATAAGAGGTATTGGATCCATCAAGAAAAATGGATTAGAAATCACATATGTTGCATATGTTGAAGGCCTCAACTTCAACCTGTTAAGTATTAGCCAACTCTGTGACAAGGGCTATAATGTTGGATTCAATATGGGAGTGTGCCAAATCAAAGACACTAAATCAAATGAAGTGGTGCTGCAAGGATCCAGACAAAAGAATATGTATGTGGTAGATTGGTCGACTGCCACACCAAGCACTTGTCTGTTAGCAAAAAGCACAACCGAATGAAGTTGGTTGTGGCACAAGAAGCTGAGTCACCTGAACTTCAAGACAATTAACAAGCTTGCAAGGAGTAATCTTGTAGAAGGACTGCCAGACTCAGTGTACAAGAAGGAAAGTGTTTGTGGTGCATGCCAGATGGGAAAACAAATCAAATCATCATTCAAAGAAAAGTCAAGTCCATCTTCAACAAGGATATTGCATCAGTTACATATGGACTTATTTGGCCTAGTTGAGCCAGCAAGCATAAGTGGAAAGAAATTTACTCTAGTAGTGGTGGATGATTATTCAAGATATACATGGACAATCTTCATGTGTAAAAATAAGGAAACTTTGCGAGAAGTTACCTCGGCTAATGAGAGAAAGTCAAACCATTATTAAGATAAGATCGATAGAGGAACCGAGTTTGTCAATGGAATAATAACTCGATATTGTGTTGAAAATGGTATTGCTCATGAATTATCTGCAAGGACTCCACAGCGAGAATGGAGTAGCATAAAGAAGGAACATAACTCTCAAGGAAGTTGCAAGAACCATGTTAGTCAAGTGGATTGCCAAAAAGATTTTGAAAGCTAAAGCCATCAATATCGCATGCTATACTCAAAATAGATGCATGATAAATAGACGGTGACAAAGACTCCTATGAAATATGGACGGGAGAAAGCCAAATGTTGGGTATTTTAGAATATTTAGATGTAAATGCTTCATTCCACAACAATGGCAAGGATAATCTAAAGGCTTTTGATGCTAAAGTTGATGAAGGTATCTTCTTGGGATACTCAGCTGAAAGCAAAGCCTCTGAGTCTTGAACAAGAGGACTATGGTCACAGAAGAGTCTATCCATGTGGTTTTTGATGAACCAAATGTAAATGGAGAAGACATTGAGGAGTTAGCTGATAAGCTGAATCAGCCAACTATGCAAAAGAGTCCCTATGTCGAAGCTGAAGCTGGAGCAATTAATCAAGATGAAGGTGAAATAGCTGAATCTCAAAGACAGCTGGAAAATCTGCATCTAAGTGATGATGAGAGAGCTGCTCAAGACTACACAACTGCAAGACGACTGAACCCAGCTGACTTACTCCAACCTGATGTGAGATGGCTGAGAGACCATCCACCAGAGCTAGTCATTGGAGATGTAAGAGATGGTGTAAGAACCAGATCCAGAGCTCAACAAGAAGCTATGTTCACTTGTTTTATTTCTCAAATAGAGCCAAAAGATGTGTCCCAAGCATTCGATGATACACATTGGATTCATGCCATGAAAGAAGAGCTGAATCAGTTTGAAAGAAATAAAGTATGGGAATTGGTACAAAGACCAACCCATCAAAATGTTATTGACACAAAATGGGTTTTCAGAAACAAGATGAATGAGGAAGGTTCTGTGGTAAGAAATAAAGCAAGATTGGTAGCCAAAGGGTATTGCCAAGAAGAATGAATAGATTTTGATGAAACATTTGCTCCTGTTGCAAGATTAGAAGCAATAAGGATGTGTCTTGCCTATGCTACACACAAGAACTTCACTGTATATCAAATGGATGTGAAAAGTGCATTTTTAAATGGATTATTGGAAGAAGAAGTCTATGTTGAACAACCTCCAGGTTTTGAGCATAAGACTCTTGGAGATAAGGTGTACAAACTAAAGAAAGCTCTATATGGATTGAAACAAGCACCTAGAGCATGGTATGATACATTATCTCAATTTCTAACAGATAATGGATTCACCAAAGGCAAAGTGGACAGAACACTCTTCAGAATCCAAGATGGAGAGAGTATCTTGCTTGTTCAAATATATGTGGATGATATCATTTTTGGATCTACAAACAAAGAGTTGTGTGATAAGTTCTCAAACCTCATGCAAGGTAAATTTGAAATGAGCATGATGGGAAAGCTGGCGTTCTTTCTAGGACTTCAAGTTAAATAGCTGAAGGATGGAACCTTCATAAGTCAAACAAAGTATACCGAGAGATTTAATGAAGAAATTTGGTATGGAAGAGAAGTCTTCGTGAAAATACCAATGAATACATCGATTAAGATGGATATGGATGCGATGATAAGCCTTTGTGGATCAAACCCAGATCTGAGCACTAATTGGATCACTGCTTCTATCTAACAACAAGCGAGGCCAAACATCACCTTTGCTGTAGGAGTATGTGCAAGATTTCAATCGCTCCAAAAGAAAGCCACATGATGCAACTAAGAGAATCCTAAGATATCCGAAGGGATGCCAGAAAAGTCGGCTTATGGTATCCAAAGGAAGATGGATTCAAACTTATTGGTTATTCGGACTCGACTATCTTTGGATGTAGAGTTGACGGAAAAATACTTGGTACATGTCAAATGCTTGGAAACAGATGGTTTTCTGGTTTAGCAAGAAGCAAAACTCAATAGCCACATCCACATTGAAAGCCGAGTACATAGATGCGGGCAAAATTTGTTGTGCCCAAGTCTTATGGATGAGACAACAAATTTGAAAGATTATGATGTTGAAGAGAAAGAAATTCCAATTATGTGTGATAATACAAGTGCTATTGCAATCACTCGAGAATCTGTGTTGCATTCAAGAACAAAGCACATTGATGCGGATATCATTTTACAAAAGATCATGTTGAAAAGAAAGACATCACTTTGGAATACATCTCAACCGATAAATAGTTAGGTGACATATTCACAAAGCCCTTATGTGAATCTAGATTGAAGAGCTTAAGCATGAGCTAGGGTTAATTGGTGAGTTGACACTCGAGAAGACTCAATGAGCGAGAGATGGAACATGAAAAGATGAAAACAGAGCGAGATCTTACTGATCGGCCAAGTGAATCACCAGATCGAAAAAAGTCACTTGATCGAGTTAGGCGACGGTGAGTCACTATGTGAATAGAGAGAAGAAGAGCTAAGTCGATTAAGGAGTGTCGAGTCATTTATGAGCTAAGTGACAAAAACGCGATTGTTTTTAATAAGCGGGAATGTTTTTAAGGATGGCGTCGTGTAATAATGATAGGTCTGATCAAAATTTGCACGACAAAGCATATGATTGGATATAAATGCTGCCGCATTAAATGCGGGTAATTAAATGCTAATCGGCGTGCTAAATCTGAGCCGTTGATCTTGATCAAAATTTCAAAAACCGAAAGCACGTCCTTTCACAACCCTTATATACTCAATCATTCAGTTTCTCTCTCTCTCTCTCGCATTACTCAAAACTGTTCATCTCTCCAAAGCAAAGAAAGCTTTTTTTCTCTCAAAACCGTATCAGTCTTCAAGGCAAGTTTGTCAAGGTTCGTTCGGTAAAACTCAAAAATGGCATCAACCTATGATTTCACCAAACTAGGGAAGCAAATCCACACTGGTTCTACGGTAGATTTCGAAGGAATGGTTAAACAGGATTCCAATGAAACCCTTGTGAAGAAGATAGCTGACAAAATCGAGAAATCTGGACTGAAACCCTTTCTCACGATAGAGTTTCGTATGACTTATGTTGAAGAGGTAGCACAGTTCTACTTGAACGCTGAAGTTCATGACGAGGGCATCAAATCCTCTGCTCGCAGGAAGGATCTTACAATCACTGCTGAAGATCTAGCGGAGCATTGTTTGCTGCCATCGGAAGGTGTGCCGGAGATACTTGAGGCTGACGTAGATTTGGTTGCTGCATGGAAGGAAGTGGCCAAACCTGAGTGTGCTGCAAAAGTTGTCTACACAACGGTGACAAGAAGAAGGCTTTGAAGGATGATTATCACAAACTGCTGGACATCGTTGCCAAATGTGTAGACATAAAGTTTGGAAGCTTCAATCAGCTATCCAAAACCAAGTTGATCGTCATGGCTGCGATCATGGAGGAGAAGAAGATCAATTGGGCAGAATTCGTCTACAGCAGACTCTGCCAGAATGTTGCAAATAAGTCCTTCAAGGACGATGGATCATTTGGAGGATCTCTAGGCTATGGCCTTGTAATTGGCCGCTTGATGGAGGTGAAGGGTGTTCCACTCCGACATGGAAAGTCGTTCTATTTCAACAAGAAGATGTTCCGGTCAAACCTTTCATGAGCCCAAAGGAGAGCCTATGCCAAGAGGGCGGATACAAGCGGGGAATCGGTGATCCCAGAAGAAACAACATCACTTACCCTCCAGAAGAAGAAAGTTGCCCATGCAGTGCTTGAAGAAGCCAACCGCCTCAAACCCAGCAAAGAAGAAAACCGCACTGCCCTACAGTGAGTCACCGCCCTTGCAGCCGTGTCTCCTGTCCTCCCCGGCCGAGGTGGAGAAGGAACCTCAAATACCTTCTCCACCATCAAGAAGAAGAGGATCGCAAGCCAAGAAAGTCGGCTCCTCGGGCAAAGAAAGATGCATCGCCCCCCGCCAAGGAATCGAAGAAGCCGCATCAAGCCGGAAATTCCTCTAGTAAGGACAAAAAGATCTCTCGAGGCGCTGGAGAAGTGCGAGTCTCAGATATTATTGATGAAAGCTTGACTAAGTCTCTGAGGCCGATCAGAGGTAAATTGAAGACCCAATGTGGGACAGAACAAGCGAGGAACAAGAAGCGAGAGATAGATGAATCTCTGTCGTCGACAGATCGAGTCTCCACCTACGGCAGATCTTTTTGAGGGTGAAGAGCAAAGAAAGTCTGCTACCCTCCATTCCTGAAAAGGAAGGACATCAAGAAGAAGATGAAGATGATGTGATCGTGCTCTCTCCACCATATCTGAACATCCAAAATCATCTGCGAGAATGGAGGAAATGGAAGCTGAGTCGCTCGAGGGAACAGTTCGAAAGACTGAATTCATTGAAGAAGAGGAAGAATCGATGGAGTTCCTTGAGTTGACCACGATGGTCAGGCACTTGATGAAGATAATCGCTAGATATCTTGCAGATCTTCAAAGAAAAAGAGAAGGAGAGATTGGCGGAAGTTTGAAGCTCGTGAGAAGGCCAACATTTGTCCTTTCACTGGAACCACCGATCACACCCATCCTCACTTCGATGCCTTCTTAGGAAGTGATGAGGACTTGGATCCTGCTGCTGCGACGGAGGAGCTAGAAATGCAGCAAGCCATGCGGGAATCCAGGATGATGCATGCGCAACAGCTAACGGAAGGACCTGGAGAGTCTTCCAAATCTCAGCTGGAGATTGATCCATTGGGAGTGGTACAGCAGATTGCCACTGTTATTGCTGCAACCACCTCCCCAGCTCACTCAGAGGATGGATCTAGGGAAATTGGCAATGAAACTGGGAACTTCGGGACCCAAGTAGAGCCAACCCCTGTCGAAGGTGTCTTACCACCTGCCCCCACAATGAACACTCACAAGAAAAAGCCGGGAGTCTGGAGCAGAGTGACCCCAATATAAGTCACTCAGCTGGTGTGCCAGCTGAAGGGGAAACTCCCTCCACTACAGCTAGGTCGGAGGATCTTTGCGGTGACTCCACCCCGAATCTAGGAGGCGAAGTGGAGAAGGAACAAGAAAAGGAAACACAACAAGTTATTCTTGTGAAGCTCGAGACGCAGTTGAATCTGCCTCGGTGAAGTGCCAACCGATCCCAAATCGGCCATTTGAGGACGCGGCTGCGATGCGGTCGAGGCACATGATGGTTCTCGCCGGGAGTTAACACTGGCAATGAAAGTGCAATCCACGGAGTTGAGACTCTGTGGATGCCACTATAGAAGACCCTAAGACAAAGTGAGTGCAGCCGAAGGGAATGACCAGCACTGCTGCGATTGAGGCTGCGGGGAGGTAATGAAGGCCTACGGGAGGTTGAAACTTCCCGAGTGCAGTAGAAACACTGAGAACATCCCTCCTGTTCACATTGATGATTCCGAGAAGGAGATAAGTGCCCTTCATGATTCTCAAGACAACCCCGACATAACTTTTCCGGGATCCGGCTGAAGATGAAGCCGAGTCCTCCCCCGCCGCAAATCAAAAAGACTCGGTGAGGATGCTCTCTTCCTAGACGAGTAAGCCAGGACTTCAAGTCGCGTCTTTCGACAAACCTTTAATTTTGATGATGAGCCAAGTCTTCAAAACTCATCATCTTCCGATGACGTGTGATGGTGTAGGCCGAGGAACAACAAACTCATTTAGCGTAAAAACACCGAGGCGAAGAAGGTTTCATTAAGACAGTGAGGCTCGATCAGTGGCCAAGCCAACCTCACACCAAGGCCCGGTGAAACCGAGTCGTCTCGCGCAGGCTCCCAAAGATGCGGAAGAGTCGACTCAACCGGACACATTCTGACTCGAACGATCGTACATTGCATACCTTACGTCCGTGATGATGCTTTCAAAGAAACTTTTCCTTTTTCAATTGAGGTGCCTCACCTTGTTGAAGAAAACAGCCCGTGAGCGTGGAAGCGATACCACAAACCCGATCCGGTGATTCCCTCGACTCTATTGTCCCCCATGGTCGATTTTGATCTTTGCTTGCCACAGTGAGCAAGAAAAGTAATACCGAGGCACGTGAAGTCTTTAAGACTATCCTTGGAGAGATTGAGAAAATTGAAAGGCACCAGGCCTCACTGGGCATGCGGCTGGATAATAGGGATACCACTCTCACAGCCGATTTGAGAGGGATTGTGCTGCGGATCAGAGAATGGTGTCAATAGCAGAGTACAATGCGATTTGAACAAGTTAGATACTTCAAGGCATTGTACAAAAAAATGTTGATCTGGAGCGCGATAATGCGACATGAAGAAGAGGATGCAAGAGAATATTGACGAGAATGCATGCCTCCAACAACATCGAAATGGAAGCAGCTGCGAGAATTTCACGGAAAGAACCTACAAGCGTAGAGGAAAACATGAATAACAAATTCAGTTTTTTTTATGGTGAAATGAAAGGCGGTGGCGGCGGCCGAGTCCAAAGCCACCCGCTCGAATTCGAGCAAAGATACTCTACAACGAGACTCCAAACACAATTCAGCCATCAGCAGCCTAGACTTCATGCTTGCTGGTATGTTCCCAGGGGTTCCTCTCTCTTTTGATGATGCCAAAAAGGGGGAAGAAGAATACCAGAAGATGCTTAAGGGGACGGTTGGTGAGAAGGAAAAGGAAACAGTTGTCGCAGAGAAGAAAGATACAACTGTCAACAAGAAGAAGGAGAAGGGAAAAGCAGTTGAGGAGGAAGGATCAAAAGATATGACTCTAATGTTTGCTGAAACCCCTCAACAAGACCTTATCACAGCTGACATAATCAGCAAACTTCCAGTAACACTGCCGCTCCAACACTCTGCTGTACCTATGTCTGAGAAGAGAAAAATCGTAGAAGCAGGGATGAAGGAGGTCGAAGGAAAAATGGATGCCCATGTGATGGATATACTGAAACAATACGGAGGCATTCCAGCAGGAAGAGACACTGATGCCATTTCAGACGTCGGAAACGAGCCTAGATTAGTTGATGAATTCAAAACGCTCGAATCGGGGATACTTGAGAACATGTCCATGGCCAAGCCAGGGGACTTGTATTGGGAAAAAGGCCTCAAGTATGCGAAGAAGAAGCTGTCAGTGACAAACTACTAGCAGTCACTCTGCTAGTCACTCTGCTGGAAAGAAGAAGGCTCCAGTACAATACATGCCCAGAGGAAGAGGAAGAAGCAGTGGAGGAAGAGGTTTCAGACCTAGACCTCTACCCAAAAACATTGAATACATAGATTCAGGGAAGAAATGAGGGATCTATTGGGCTTGATTTGATGCTATAGCAAATCTTGAAGTGGCTAGGAAGAATGCTGAGTATGTCAAAAGTATTGAAGAAGAAAATAAAAGACAAGATGTTTGTGGGAAGAGAGTCAGTGAGAGGCAAGAAAGAAGGAGAAAAGACGAAGCTGCCAGAAGAGCCTACGAGAAAAAGAAAGCAGCTAAAGAAGAAAGGAAGAGAAAAAGGGCAGAGGACGACAGAGCTAAAGAGGAAAGAAGGAGACAACGAAGGCGATGAAGTATTGTTGTCCACCCCTTTCATGTACTTTACTGATTGTAAATACATATGTATGTAAGTCTTCTGTATGTTGAATAAGATTTGTGTAATTTCAATACTTGCGTAGGTATAGTCTGCTATGTTTGCTATGATACACTTTGTAAACAGCTTTGTAAAGGACAAGAATGTTATGATCAATAAAAATATTGATTCTACGCATACATTCTCTGTTACTACACTGTCTGTATGTATCTTTGATGCTTACATTTTGTTTTTATGTTTTAAGTTTTGGCATCATCAAAAAGGGGGAAATTGTTGGGAAATTTATTGTTTAGATTTTGATGAATGCCATGTAAAACTTAAACTAGAAAGTTGGCACCCCATTTTCCTTGTAATTTGCATTGTAATAGATAGGGTTATGAAGAGCTGAGTCAAGTCAGCTATGCCTGGATATACAAGAAGTCAACAGAAGACTGAAATGAAGACTCTACTGTGAAACAACTGAGTATGGCAAGTAGGAGAAGTCAAGAACTTGGCTGAAGGAGTATCAGCTGAGATATAGCTGTGTGAAGTGTCGGTCAAGTCAACTCAAGAAGCCAAGTCTCAAGTTGAAGTGACAAATCGATCATCCATTGATTGGAAGCTAACTCGAAGTCACACAGGGATGTTAGAGAAGCTGCATCAAGTCAAGACAATTTGAAAAGAATCATTGAAACCCGTAAGTCAAGAATATTATCTAAACAAGTAAAACTTCCATCTTGCCATGTCTTAAAGTGGTCGATCCCCAAAAGCGTGCAAAATGAATAAACCAATCGGAAGCACTGCACCTCGTGTCAGACTCTGGAAAGCTGAACATTCATTTAATACGAGGACATGTCAACTTCAAGGACTGCAACAAGACAAGCCAACGAACACAAGTGACTTTTGAAAATAAGCCTATCTCTTCAACGGGCAGATTTTTAAAAGTTCACTATAAAAGCCTGAGGAATCACTTTGAGAAAAGGTTACCTTGCATACCTGAGCATTCAAGAAATTATTCATACTGTAACCTGCAAAAGATTCTCAAGTTATTCAAGCAAAATCCTCAAGCCTAACTCTCGAAGGAAATCAATCCAACACCAAGTCATTGAAGGAAAGACAACTTCAAATGTTGAAGAGGAAACTTTTGAAGAATCAAAAGGGGTCTACATTCAAGGAGGATTGTAGAAAGGTTCAAGGTCGAAAGTCTCAAGTTATTGGAGGGCTTCATGATCAAATCCAAGAAGCTTGAGCAAGTGAACTGAAGTAGCAAAGAAAGCGCCTGTGAAGAAGTATGAGTCGGACGAGAAGCCGGTGTGTAAAGGCATCTATTCAATCCCAAAGGATCAAGTCATTTGTGTGATCAAGACTTGTATCTGTCTTGATAACCACTTTGTACTCTAATCAATACTTAGTGGATTCCTCCGGGAGTTGGAGAAGAGAGGAGTAGAAGAATTACCCCATCTTGAACCTCTATAAAAATTATTGTGTCATTTACATTTCAAAGACTTTTATTTACGCATATTACTTTAGAAGTGATAATTTGCTATCAACTAACCGATAATTAACAAAGTGCTAAAAACAAGTGTTAAAACAAACTTAAACCAAATTCAAGGGTGTTAAGTCTTAGTCCTGAAAATCTCATCACGGCCATGTTAGGTTTAAACTAAACAATGAGTTATTCTATCACAATGCTCAATCGAGTCTATTGAAAGTGGCTAACTCTTTTTGGTTAACTAACATAGTTCTCCTCAATACTAACCTTTGTGTATTTAAGCGTGTATTATTTTAAAAGGACTAAAATCGAAAAGTTGGTAAGGTTTATTCAACCCCTTCTAAACCTTACTCACACCCCTTGGGACCTACAATATTTCAAAAAATATTTTATGTACCATATTTTCAAAGTGTTGGACCGGTAAACATGGGTGTCGACCTGTCGAATAAGCGGTCGACCAGTCAAACCCCCCTTGGGCTGGTCCAACAAGCCATTTTCTGTGTAATATTTAAAATTCTCTATTTGTGGTCAATCGGTCGGCCTAAGGTTTTATTAGCAAACTATCATTTCATTGCGCATGTGACAACTTTTCATGATTTTAAATATTGATTTCTAACAGCTATAATCTTCATTCGATTTGCAATAGATGAAGGATTGAAGCAACAAGAGATAACAAGAGATGAAGGATTGAAGCAACAAGAGATAACAACACAAGATATTCAAACACAAGCAAACTTCTTGTTATTCACTTTCATATTATTTTTGTGTTTATCCTAAGTCATTCACTTGCACATCTTGAGTACTAGGGTTCATTCTTGATTACACTTGCACTTCAAAGTTGTATACTTCAATTGAGTAGTAAACTTGAATTTTTTCAATCATCCAAAACAAGACTTTGAAAACTTTATTATGCTTGATGGAGAAAATATTTCAAAAATTGTGGAAAGACTTGAAAACATAGTCAATCCTCTTGTGGCACTTGGAAAAGTCATGTCCGAACAAGACAAGGTCACCAAGGTTCTAAATGCTCTCCCCAGTTCATGGTAAGGTGACGGCAATCACGGAAGCTCAAAATCTCGAAACTCTCAAGTTTGATGAGCTCTAAATGCCGAAGCAAAAACATGGGATGAACTACTTGCCACATTCGACGAGGAAGAAGAAGCCGAACATGGTCCCATTGCCATAGACGATGAAAACAATGAGGTATGCTATAATTCTTCATCTTCTTCTTTAGTTTATGAATTTAAATGTGATTATGATGAACTTCAAAATGAATTTAGAGACATGATTTGCAAATACAAACTTTTGAAAAAGGAGTATAATATCTCAAATTGGAAAAGGAAAAATTATTTACTTCTTATGAATCACTTGATTGTGCTCATGCTATTACTCTTACTAAAATGCATGCTCTTGATTCCAAAAAATAAATGCTCACAAAAGAGATTGAACATTTGAAAAAGGATGTGCATCGATTTAATTTAAGCACGGATAAGGTTACAAAAAATTCTTGATGCACAAAGAAGTGAGAATTCAAAATTAGGACTTGGTTATAAACCTTTCCAAATGTCTCTAACAAAAATGACCAAGGTCCGACTTTTATACGTGCTAGTAGTCCTAATGTTAATCTTGCTTTTATTTTGGCAAAAATGGACACTATGCCAATGATTGTATATTGAAAAATATCTTTAGTCATTTTTGGAGACTCAAAGGTCTCAATACTAACCCCCATGGACCCCAAATTTATAGGGTACCTAAAAATGATTCATTTGTAGGTGTTAGGGGCTATAACCATTTCGGAAAATTCAAAATGGCTCGTGGACAACGGGTGTTCACGCCACATGACCAGGAAAAGAGAACTTTTTACCAACATTAAGCTCCAAGAAAATGACATGGTTATGTTTGGGGAATAGCAAGGGAAGAATTCTTGGAAATGGAGAAATTGGTAACTCTTATTTCTCTCTTAGTAATGTTCTTTTAGTTGAAGGGCTTATGTTTAATTATTGGGCCGAAGCCGTAAGTACCACATGTTACATTATTAATCGAGTATACCTTCGTCCTAAGTTGACAACATAGTCAATCCTCTTGTGGCACTTGGGAAAGTCATGTCCGAACAAGACAAGGTCACCAATGTTCTAAATGCTCTCCCCAGTTCATGGTAAGGTGACGGCAATCACGGAAGCTCAAAATCTCGAAACTCTCAAGTTTGATGAGCTCATTGGAAACCTCCTCATCTACGAAGTATATCTTAAAGAGAGGAAAAAATTTAAACTATCCACATCTCAATTAAGTATGCAAATTATTCCTAAAGGCTTAGCATCTTCTTCAAATAATTCATATTATGCTAGTGATGAAGATGATGAGGAGACGGCCGTTCTTGTTCAAAAATTTGCCAAGTTTGTAAATAAAATTAAGCAAAGAAAGTCAAGAGACAACCCGTGCTTCGAATGCGGGAAACCCGGGCACTACATAGCCAATTGCCTGAAATTAGCGGAGGAGGAGCAAAAGAAGAAAAATACTTTTCTCAAAAAGAAAGATCTAAATGCCGAAGCAAAAACATGGGATGAACTACTTTCCACATTCGACGAGGAAAAAGAAGCCGAACATGGTCCCATGGCCATAGACGATGAAAACAATGAGGTATGCTATAATTCTTCATCTTCTTCTTTAGTTGATGAATTGAAATGTAATTATGATGAACTTCAAAATGAATTTCGAGACATGATTTGCAAATACAAACTTTTGAAAAAGGAGTATAATAGCTCAAATCGGAAAAGGAAAAATTATTTACTTCTTATGAATCACTTGATTGTGCTCATGCTATTACTCTTACTAAAATGCATGCTCTTGATTCTAAAAAACAAATGCTCACAAAAGAGATTGAAAATTTGAAAAAGGATGTGCATCGTTTTAATTTAAGCACGGATAAGGTTACCAAAAATTCTTGATGCACAAAGAAGTGAGCATTCAAAATTAGGACTTGGTTATAAACCTTCCAAAATGTCTCTAACAAAAATGACCAAGGTCCGGCTTTTATACGTGCTAGTAGTCCTAATGTTATTACTTGCTTTTATTTTGGCAAAAATGGACACTATGTCAATGATTGTATATTGAAAAATATCTTTAGTCATTTTTGGAGACTCAAAGGTCTCAATACTAACCCCCATGGACCCCAAAATTATAGGGTACCTAAAAATGATTCATTTGTAGGTGTTAGGGGCTATAACCATTTTGGAAAATTCAAAATGGCTCGTGGACAATGGGTGGTCACGCCACATGACCAGAAAAAAGAACTTTTTACCAACATTAAGCTCCAAGAAAAAGACATGGTTATGTTTGGGGAATAGCAAGGGAAAAATTCTTGGAAATGGAGAAATTGGTAACTCTTCTTTCTCTCTTAGTAATGTTCTTTAGTTGAAGGGCTTATCTTTAATTTTTGGGCCAAAGCCGTAAGTACCGCATGTTACATTATTAATCGAGTATACCTTCGTCCTAAGTTGACAACATAGTCAATCCTCTTGTGGCACTTGGGAAAGTCATGTCTAAACAAGACAAGGTCACCAAGGTTCTAAATGCTCTCCCCGGTTCATGGTAAGATGACGGCAATCACGGAAGCTCAAAATCACGAAACTCTCAAGTTTGATGAGCTCATTGGAAACCTCCTCATCTACGAAGTATATCATAAAGCGAGGAAAAATTCTAAACTATCCACCTCTCAATTGGGTATGCAAGTTATTCCTAAAGGCTTAGCATCTTCTTCAAATAATTCATATTATGCTAGTGATGAAGATGATGAGGAGACGGCCGCTCTTGTTCAAAAATTTGCCAAGTTTGTAAATAAAAATAAGCCAAGAAAGTCAAGAGACAACTCGTGCTTTGAATGCGGGAAACCAGGTCACTACATAGCCGATTGCCTGAAATTAGCGGAGGAGGAGCAAAAGAAGAAAAAACCTTTTCTTAAAAAGAAAGATCTAAATGCCGAAGCAAAAATATGGGATGAACTACTTGCCACATTCGACGAGGAAGAAGAAGCAGAACATGGTCCCATGGCCATAGACGATGAAAACAATGAGGTATGCTCTAATTCTTCATCTTCTTCTTTAGTTGATGAATTTAAATGTGATTATGATGAACTTCAAAATGAATTTAGAGACATGATTTGCAAATACAAACTTTTGAAAAAGGAGTATAATAGCTAAAATTGGAAAAGGAAAAATTATTTACTTCTTATGAATCACTTGATTGTGCTCATGCTATTACTCTTACTAAAATGCATGCTCTTGATTCTAAAAAACAAATGCTCACAAAAGAGTTTGGAAATTTGAAAACGAATGTGCATCATTTTAATTTAAGCACGGATAAGGTTACCAAAAATTCTTGATGCACAAAGAAGTGAGCATTCAAAATTAGGACTTGGTTATAAACCTTTCAAAATGTCTCTAACAAAAATGACCAAGGTCCGACTTTTATACGTGCTAGTAGTCCTAATGTTATTACTTGCTTTTATTTTGGCAAAAATGGACACTATGCCAATGATTGTATATTGGAAAATATCTTTAGTCAATTTTGGAGACTCAAAGGTCTCAATACTAACCTCCATGGACCCCAAAATTATAGGGTACCTAAAAATGATTCGTTTGTAGGTGTTAGGGACTATAACCATTTTGGAAAATTCAAAATGGCTCGTGGACAACGGGTGTTCACGCCACATGACCAGAAAAAGAGAACTTTTTACCAACATTAAGCTCCAAGAAAAAGACATGGTTATGTTTGGGGAATAGCAAGGAAAGAATTCTTGGAAATAGAGAAATTGGTAACTCTTTTTTCTCTCTTAGTAATGTTCTTTTAGTTGATGGGCTTATATTTAATTTTTGGGCTGAAGCCGTAAGTACCGCTTGTTACATTATTAATCGAGTATACCTTTGTCCTAAGTTGACAACAGAGTCAATCCTCTTGTGGCACTTAGGAAAGTCATGTCCGAACAAGACAAGGTCACCAAGGTTCTAAATGCTCTCTCCAGTTCATGGTAAGGTGACGGCAATCATGGAAGCTCAAAATCTCAAAACTCTCAAGTTTGATGAGCTCATTGGAAACCTCCTCATCCACGAAGTATATCTTAAAGAGAGGAAAAATTCTAAACTATCCACCTCTCAATTGGGTATGCAAATTATTCCTAAAGCCTTAGCATCTTCTTCAAATAATTCATATTATGCTAGTGATGAAGATGATGAGGAGACGGTCGGTCTTGTTCAAAAATTTGCCAAGCTTGTAAATAAAAATAAGCCAAGAAAGTCAAGAGACAACTCGTGCTTCGAATGCGAGAAACCCGGGAACTATATAACCGATTGCCTGAAATTAGCGGAGGAGGAGCAAAAGAAGAAAAAACCATTTCTTAAAAAGAAAGCTCTAAATGTCGAAGCAAAAACATGGGATGAACTACTTGCCACATTCGACGAGGAAGAAGAAGCCGAACATGGTCCCATGGCCATAGACGATGAAAACAATGAGGTATGCTCTAATTCTTCATCTTCTTCTTTAGTTGATGAATTGAAATGTGATTAAAATGAACTTCAAAATGAATTTAGAGACATGATTTGCAAATACAAACTTTTGAAATAGGAGTATAATAGCTCAAATTGGAAAAGGAAAAATTATTTACTTCTTATGAATCACTTGATTGTGCTCATGCTATTACTCTTACTAAAATGCATGCTCTTGATTCCAAAAAACAAATGCTCACAAAAGAGATTGAAAATTTAAAAAAGGATGTGCATCATTTTAATTTAAGCACATATAAGGTTACCAAAAATTCTTGATGCACAAAGAAGTGAGCATCCAAAATTAGGGCTTGGTTATAAACCTTTCAAAATGTCTCTAACAAATATGACCAAGGTCCGACTTTTATACGTGCTAGTAGTCCTAATGTTATTACTTGCTTTTATTTTGGCAAAAATGGACACTATGCCAATGATTGTATATTGAAAAATATCTATAGTCATTTTTGGACACTCAAAGGTCTCAATACTAACCCCCATGGACCCCAAAATTATAGGGTACCTAAAAATGATTCATTTGTAGGTGTTAGGGGCTATAACCATTTCGGAAAATTCAAAATGGCTCGTGGACAACGGGTGTTCACGCCACATGACCAGAAAAGAGAACTTTTTACCAACATTAAGCTCCAAGAAAAAGACATGGTTATGTTTGGGGAATAGCAAGGGAAGAATTCTTGGAAATGGAGAAATTGGTAACTCTTCTTTCTCTCTTAGTAATGTTTTTTTAGTTGAAGGGCTTATGTTTAATTTTTGGGCCGAAGCCGTGAGTACCGCATGTTACATTATTAATCGAGTATACCTTCGTCCTAAGTTGAATAAAACAACGTATGAGCTTTGGAAAGGAAGAAATCCAAATATTAGTTGTTTCAAAATATTTGGGTGTAAGTGTTTTATTTTGAATACCAAGGATCAATTGGATAAACTTGATCCTAAGGCTGATGAAGAAATATTTATGGGGTATTCTACCAAGAGCAAAGCAAATCGGGTTTACAATAAGACTAGCATTGTGGTTGAAGAATCTATTCACGTCGAATTCAATGAAGCTTCGGGTATTGAAAGGATACCAAATGATGAAAGTGATGAAGAAGACGATATTGAACCAATAACTCAAAATGATGCTCAAAGTGATCAACCTTCAACATCAAATGATCAACCTTCAACTTCAAATGTTCCACAAGAAGAAAAAGGTGATAATTCGGATCTCCCCGTTGCTCTAAAATTCAATGGAGGTCATCTAAAAGATTTCATAATTGGGGACCCTCTAGACAAAGTCATGACTACACGGAAAATTGCCGAGAAAGCTCTTATTTCTCAAAAAGAGCCAAAATGCAAAGGAAGCAATTGTAGATGAAGATTTGTTTTTAGAAATGCAAGAGGAGGTGAATCAATTCGAAAGAAATGATGTTTGGGAATTGGTACCTTATCCTCCATCACAAACAATTATTGGTACAAAATGGTTGTTCCGAAACAAACTCGATGACCAGACAATATTGTTCGAAACAAGGCAAGGTTAGTAGCTCAAGGGTATTATCAAGAAGAATGTATTGACTATGAGGAAACTTTTGCACCCGTTGCATGTTTAGAAGTTATACGTAATTTAATTGCCTATTCTTGTTTCAAAAATTTCAAGCTTTACCAAATGGATATTAAATCCGCATTTCTAAATGGTTTTATTCAAGAAGAAGTCTATGTAAAACAACCTCCGGGGTTTGAAAAATTTTCTAGGCCAAATGATGATTACAAACTTAAAAAGGGTTTATATGATTACAAGCTATAGAGCATGGTATGATAGACTTAGCTCTATTCTTTTGCAAAATGGATTTACAAGAGGCAAAGTTGATACTACTCTTTTTGTTTTCTAAAAAGGGCAATATTTCCTATTAGTTTAAATTTATATCGATGATATTATTTTGGTGCTACTAATGAATCCCTTTGCAAGAAATTTTTCAAGTTGATGCAAGGTGAATTTGAAATGAGTATGAAGGGGGAGCTCAATTTATTCCTTGGACTCTAAATTAAGCAATGCCAAGAAGGCATTTACATATCACAATCAAAGTCTACCAAAGAACTTCTAAAGAAGTTCGGGATTGAAGAAGGATGAACCATCACTACTTGTTTTGCATGTTTTTGTGTGTGTTTTGTGTGATGATTTATACAAAATTTTGGCGTGTTTTATTTGTATTTGCATGTTTTAGTGTTATGTTGTGTTATTTTATTCGTTTTTAGGTTTTGGTGGAAAAAACAAGTTTTGGAGCAAAAAACGTTAAAAAGTAATTTCGCGCAACTGCGGCATCATCGTATTTTGAACTTAATGTTCGCATCCGAAGCCCAATTGACATGATTCATACACCATTAGAAATCTAAGACAAAGTTCTACAATGTATATGTTTATACGAAATGAAATAAAGACGTTTTGATGGGTTAAAAGCATGTACAAATCAAAATAATATGTCGAATTCTTAGAAATAATACGTCTTGATATTTTGGCCATAACTCTCTCTAGAATATTTGTATTGAGGTGATTCAAGTGGATATGGAAAGCTACGAGATAGAGATACAATACATAAGAAGACACCAAGATGAAATTCCAAAGTTTAAAGGTCGCACGATCACGCGACGTGACTTGCAGAGCACAAAAGTTTCAATTGTTTTTGCGTTTTTTGGCTCTTCCACCTTGTTCAGGACTCTAGGCTTATAAATAGGACTTGGGGAGCCCTTATTTTCGACACATTCTCGTTCTTAGCACTTTTAGAATTAAGTTTTTGGTATTTTTCTTTTCCATTCAACATTGGGATTGCTTGGGTTATTCCCCTTGAAGTAATTTTTCTTCTTAATCAAAGAGTAAGGTTTCTTTATTTGTGTTCAGTTTGATTATTGTCTTTTTACTTGTTTTTTCTTTATTTAATTAAAAATCACAATCTTGTTAGGATGTTTAGGTTTTATTTTCTGTTTATTGTGGCACTTAGGAAAGTCATGTCCGAACAAGACAAGGTCACCAAGGTTCTAAATGCTTTCTCCAGTTCATGGTAAGGTGACGGCAATCATGGAAGCTCAAAATCTCAAAACTCTCAAGTTTGATGAGCTCATTGGAAACCTTCTCATCCACGAAGTATATCTTAAAGAGAGGAAAAATTCTAAACTATCCACCTCTCAATTGGGTATGCAAAGTATTCCTAAAGCCTTAGCATCTTCTTCATATAATTCATATTATGCTAGTGATGAAGATGATGAGGAGACGGTCGCTCTTGTTCAAAAATTTGCCAAGCTTGTAAATAAAAATAAGCCAAGAAAGTCAAGAGACAACTCGTGCTTGAATGCGAGAAACCCGGAACTATATAACCGATTGCCGAAATTAGCGGAGGAGGAGCAAAAGAAGAAAAACCATTTCTTAAAAAGAAAGCTCTAAATGCCGAAGCAAAAACATGGGATGAACTACTTGCCACATTCGACGAGGAAGAAGAAGCCGAACATGGTCCCATGGCCATAGACGATGAAAACAATGAGGTATGCTCTAATTCTTCATCTTCTTCTTTAGTTGATGAATTGAAATGTGATTAAAATGAACTTCAAAATGAATTTAGAGACCTGATTTGCAAATACAAACTTTTGAAATAGGAGTATAATAGCTCAAATTGGAAAAGGAAAAATTATTTACTTCTTATGAATCACTTGATTGTGCTCATGCTATTACTCTTACTAAAATGCATGCTCTTGATTCCAAAAAACAAATGCTCACAAAAGAGATTGAAAATTTGAAAAAGGATGTGCATCATTTTAATTTAAGCACATATAAGGTTACCAAAAATTCTTGATGCACAAAGAAGTGAGCATCCAAAATTAGGGCTTGGTTATAAACCTTTCAAAATGTCTCTAACAAAAATGACCAAGGTCCGACTTTTATACGTGCTAGTAGTCCTAATGTTATTACTTGCTTTTATTTTGGCAAAAATGGACACTATGCCAATGATTGTATATTGAAAAATATCTATAGTCATTTTTGGAGACCCAAAGGTCTCAATACTAACCCCCATGGACCCCAAAATTATAGGGTACCTTAAAATGATTCATTTGTAGGTGTTAGTGGCTATAACCATTTCGGAAAATTCAAAATGGCTCGTGGACAACGGGTGTTCACGCCACATGACCAGGAAAAGAGAACTTTTTACCAACATTAAGCTCCAAGAAAAAGACATGGTTATGTTTGGGGAATAGCAAGGGAAGAATTCTTGGAAATGGAGAAATTGGTAACTCTTCTTTCCCTCTTAGTAATGTTTTTTTAGTTGAAGGGCTTATGTTTAATTTTTGGGCCGAAACTGTGAGTACCGCATGTTACATTATTAATCGAGTATACCTTCGTCCTAAGTTGAATAAAACAACGTATGAGCTTTGGAAAGGAAGAAATCCAAATATTAGTTGTTTCAAAATATTTGGGTGTAAGTGTTTTATTTTGAATACCAAGGATCAATTGGATAAACTTGATCCTAAGGCTGATGAAGAAATATTTATGGGGTATTCTACCAAGAGCAAAGCAAATCGGGTTTACAATAAGACTAGCATTGTGGTTGAAGAATCTATTCACGTCGAATTCAATGAAGCTTCGGGTATTGAAAGGATACCAAATGATGAAAGTGATGAAGAAGACGATATTGAACCAATAACTCAAAATGATGCTCAAAGTGATCAACCTTCAACATCAAATGATCAACCTTCAACTTCAAATATTCCACAAGAAGAAAAAGGTGATAATTCGGATCTCCCGTTGCTCTAAAATTCAATGGAGGTCATCTAAAAGATTTCATAATTGGGGACCCTCTAGACAAAGTCATGACTAGACGGAAAATTGCCGAGAAAGCTCTTATTTCTCAAAAAGAGCCAAAATGCAAAGGAAGCAATTGTAGATGAAGATTTGTTTTTAGAAATGCAAGAGGAGGTGAATCAATTCGAAAGAAATGATGTTTGGGAATTGGTACCTTATCCTCCATCACAAACAATTATTGGTACAAAATGGTTGTTCCGAAACAAACTCGATGACCAGACAATATTGTTCGAAACAAGGCAAGGTTAGTAGCTCAAGGGTATTATCAAGAAGAATGTATTGACTATGAGGAAACTTTTGCACCCGTTGCATGTTTAGAAGTTATACGTAATTTAATTGCCTATTCTTGTTTCAAAAATTTCAAGCTTTACCAAATGGATATTAAATCCGCATTTCTAAATGGTTTTATTCAAGAAGAAGTCTATGTAAAACAACCTCCGGGGTTTGAAAAATTTTCTAGGCCAAATGATGATTACAAACTTAAAAAGGGTTTATATGATTACAAGCTATAGAGCATGGTATGATAGACTTAGCTCTATTCTTTTGCAAAATGGATTTACAAGAGGCAAAGTTGATACTACTCTTTTTGTTTTCTAAAAAGGGCAATATTTCCTATTAGTTTAAATTTATATCGATGATATTATTTTGGTGCTACTAATGAATCCCTTTGCAAGAAATTTTTCAAGTTGATGCAAGGTGAATTTGAAATGAGTATGAAGGGGGAGCTCAATTTATTCCTTGGACTCTAAATTAAGCAATGCCAAGAAGGCATTTACATATCACAATCAAAGTCTACCAAAGAACTTCTAAAAAGTTCGGGATTGAAGAAGGATGAACCATCACTACTTGTTTTGCATGTTTTTGTGTGTGTTTTGTGTGATGATTTATACAAAATTTTGGCGTGTTTTATTTGTATTTGCATGTTTTAGTGTTATGTTGTGTTATTTTATTCGTTTTTAGGTTTTGGTGGAAAAAACAAGTTTTGGAGCAAAAAACGTTAAAAAGTAATTTTCGAATCTAGGGCGATCATCGTATTTTGAACTTAATGTTCGCATCTCAAGCCCAATTGACATGATTCATACACCATTAGAAATCTAAGACAAAGTTCTACCATGTATATGTATACGAAATGAAATAAAGACGTTTTGATGGGTTAAAATCATGTACAAATCAAAATAATATGTCGAATTCTTAGAAATAATACGTCTTGATATTTTGGCCATAACTCTCTCTAGAATATTTGTATTGAGGTGATTCAAGTGGATATGGAAAGCTACGAGATAGAGATACAATACATAAGAAGACACCAAGATGAAATTCCAAAGTTTAAAGGTCGCACGATCACGCGCCGTGACTTGCAGAGCACAAAAGTTTCAATTGTTTTTGCGTTTTTTGGCTCTTCCACCTTGTTCAGGACTCTAGGCTTATAAATAGGACTTGGGGAGCCCTTATTTTCGACACATTCTCGTTCTTAGCGCTTTTAGAATTAATTTTTTGGTATTTTTCTTTTCCATTCAACATTGGGATTGCTTGGGTTATTCCCCTTGAAGTAATTTTTCTTCTTAATCAAAGAGTAAGGTTTCTTTATTTGTGTTCAGTTTGATTATTGTCTTTTTACTTGTTTTTTCTTTATTTAATTAAAAATCACAATCTTGTTAGGATGTTTAGGTTTTATTTTCTGTTTATTGTGATACATAATAATTATTTGTCGGCTAGGTCTTCCTTGAGAGAAGACTTGTTGTTAACTTGCTACCCTACGATTGATCTCGTTCTCTTGCGAGGATTGCTAGATTTATTTTAGGTGTTTAGCGGTTGAACAAAATTTTGGCGCCATTGCCGGGGAAGGCTTTATTCTTTATAATTATTGTGTTTATTTTTTCGTGTTTCTAGATTAGGATTCTTTTTGTTTGTTTATAGTTTAGGTTTGTTTCGTTAGTTGTGTTTGACCTATTTTTCTAGTTTTTTTTATACAAGCACCAGTAATGGCAACTAATAATAAAGAGCAACCACCACGACCCACATTAGAAGAGGGCTTGATTTCTTTTATTCAAGTTAGTCAGCAAACACAAGAGTGGAATAACAGATGGTTTGAATCCTTGGAAGCCTCTTTTAAGAGAATTGAGACTCAAGTCGGCCAATTGGCTACACAAGTTGGTGAGATAGCTTAACATCTCGTCAAAAAAGACACGTTACCAAGTCAACCAATGCGACCTCAAGTCATCACTAATCTTTAAATTGATGAGAATTATGATAATAAAATTGAGTTTTCATATTCTATTGTCTCGTATAACCCCGCAGGTGTTGCTAAAGCGAAAAAAGAAGAAGATGCAAGCGAAGCAAGAACGGATAAAGAGGTAACTAAGGGATCGTCCTTACACAAAATTGATAATCCCAACAAACCTTCTACTCCATCCCCAAGTCTACTCCCAAAGCAACAAGATCCAGGTGGTTTCATTATTAATATTGCTTTTGAGAATGGTAAGAAAATCGAAGGTCTGCTTGATCTCGGAAATGGAGTTAACCTTATGCCTTACTCTATATTTAAACAATTAAATTTAGGAAAATTGAAGTCCACCAGCTTATGTTTGCAACTTGCTGATAGATCCCTTAGGTATCCGAAAGGCATTGTTGACGATATTTTGGTCCAAGTGGATAGTCTTAAAATTCTCATGAATTTTGTTGTCTTGGATATGGGGAAGGATAAAGGTAATATTAAAATCACACTATACTATTAGGCAGACTGCTCATGGCCACCATTAATACTATGATAGATGTCAAAAAATAGAAAACTAAGTATGAATATCTCGGGAAAAACTGTAACATTTTTAATTTTTGATATAGCTCGTGGTCCTGCTTGTGCTTACATGATAATTTTATTGTTGACTCAGCCGATTCCGATGTGAAAGATATGTTACGGCAGAAACATAATGAAATTCAACTAGATAAAAATTCCAAGGTCGTCAAAAAGGTCTTGCTCGATGACCCGCCATGATTTTCTTAATTGATATCGTCAAGCTAATGACATTAAAAGAGTGCTTCTTGGGAGGCAACCCAAACATTTTTTCCCTTCGTGTGAGTTTGCATGTGTTGTTTGTTCCCTTCACATAGCTTTTGCAGATTTCTAGGCGGATATGACTATGGTGCCATTTATCGATCTTCACATGTTTCAGGGACGTATCTTTTTCCTTCTCTTTTACTTTTACGCATTGAGGTCATTGCGTGATTTAAGTTGGGGGGCGATCAGTCATTGATAAAATATGATGATTGTATTACTTTGCCTAGTGATTATCCCAAGTTTAATAATAGTGTTGTTTAGTCAACTTGAAATAGATGTATTAATTAGAGTTTCAAATATGAAATGACTTTATGAACTTGATACTTATGATTTGACTAAGTCGTGAATTAGTCTTTGTGGTAACAAATTAGGTGACAGTTAGACAATAGTCTGAGTTGTGGGGCTCGAATTACGAGATTTCATTGATGTGAATTAAGTTAAAACCCTATTTTGATTTGTGTGTACACAAAATTGCTAGCCTTGCAGAAAGAAATTGCATTATATAGCTATAAGAAAAAGCATTATAGAGCTATATAAAATAAACAAAAAAACAATTAAAAAAATGGAACAATCGAGATTACACACTGCTGGTTGAGTTGCTTAGTAACTAGGAGCATTCATGAGTCCCATGTTTGACTTTTACGTAAAACAGCGGCTCAAACATGAGTATGGGAAACCACCCTAGGAGCCTTTGGAAAATATCCGAAGTTTATACCTAGTGGAATAATATCTCGGGAATTCTAGCAAAAAAAAGGTCATGGCTAGGAATTGCGTGATTTGTTGTATGAGTAAAAAGGGTTGCAACTTTTGACACAAATTTGAAATTTAATAAGGAAGGTCAAACACTTTGATTAATGTTTAACTTATTGCGAAGGTTGGAGATCGATGAGGAATAATCCGAGGTAGATGGGACATGGTGTTATGGAGTAATTGATTCTCAAATTGAACATAATATTTCTTGTTGGATTTATTGGCATTATTATTTGCTTGAGGACAAGCAAAAGGCCAAGTGAGGGGGAGTTATTTGCATGTTTTTGTGTGTGTTTTATGTGATGATTTATACAATTTTTTGGCGTGTTTTATTTGCATTTGCATAATTTAGTGTTATGTTGTGTTATTTTATTGGTTTTTTAGGTTTTAGTGCAAAAAACAAAGTTTTGGAGCAAAAAAATTTAAAAAGTCATTTCGCGCAACTGCGGCTATCATCATATTTTGGACGTAATGTTCGCATCCGAAGCCCAATTGACATGATTCATACATCATTGGAAACAAAAGACAAAGTTCTACAATGTCGATGTTGCTACTAAATGCAAATGATGACGTTTAGATGGGTTAAACTCATAGACAACTCAAAATAATATGTCAAAATCTCAGAAATGACACCTCTTGGTATTTTGGTCATAACTCTCTCTAGAAAATTGATATTAGGTGATTCAAGTGGCTATGAAAAGCTAAGAGATAGAGATACAATTCATAAGAAGACACTAAGAAAAAATTAGGAAGTTTAGAGGTCACACGACGCGTCTGCCGGCATAATAGTCGCATAGCACGATATTTTCAATTTTTGTGTTTTTGGCTCTTCCACCTTGTTTAGGACTCTAGGCTTATAAATAGGACTTGAGGAGCCCTTATTTCTGACACACTCTCATTCTTAGCACTTTTAGACTTTAGTTTTTGGTATTTTTCTCTTTCATTCAACATTGGGATTGATTGGGTTCTTCTTCTTTAAGTTATTTTGCTTCTTAATCAAAGAGTAAGATTTCTTCATCTCTTTTGTCTGATTTCAATTGTTTGGTGATATTTATTGTTGCATGATAATGTTTATGATTGTTTTCTTTCCTTCAATTGAGATTATGATTTCATCTCCAAGCATGAAGTAATTTCCTTGTTCTAGGATTAGGATGATTTTATTTAAACAAACAAGCATGAGTATTGATTAATTGATTTGCTTTCCTGAATAAATTATTTTATCTGATAATTGATTGTCGATCAACTTTTAATTGTTTTGGGGGGATAATTGAGACCGGGAGAAGATATTATTCCTCGACTAAATTTATTCAGGGGTTAGATATGAATCAGAGATGTATTATCTAAACCTGGGCTTAATGGTAATAGCAAATTATGTTAGGATTGCCCTAATCTGTGAATACATGAGTTATCAGATCTATGCCTTATTTTTACATGATTGTTATATTTGTTAACCGCATGATCAATTAGTTGATATTCTGCTTGCAAGTTTGATGAGATGATTCTGAAATCTTAGACTTTCATCTATATATTTTTCTCAAAGTTTAATCGTGTTTAGTTTGATTATTGTCTTATAACTTATTATTTCTTTATTTAATTAAAAATCACAAATCTTGTTAGGGTGTTTAGGTTTTATTTTCTGTTTATTGTGATACATAACAATTATTTGTCGGCTAAGTCTTCTTTGAGAGAGACAGTTTGTGGTTAACTTGATACCCTACGATTGATCTCGTTCTCTTGAGAAGATTGCTAGATTTATTTTAGGTGTTTTGTGGTCAAACACTACTCCAATGGCAACCAACGTCAAGCTCGACAAGGATGAAAAATGCAAGTCGGTTGATGAATCAAAATATCGAGGTATGATCGGTAGTTTACTTTATTCAACCGCAAGTAGACCCGATATTCTTCATGACGTATTCCTATGTGCTCGTTTTCAAATCAATCACACATAATCTCATATGAGTGTCGTTAAAAGAATTTTTCGATATTTGAAAGGCACTATTTCATATGGCTTGTTTTATACAAAGAACAAAAGATTTTCTCTTAAAGGATATAGTGATTCGGACTATGCGAGAAATATTGATGAACACAAAAGCACCTCCGGATCATTTCAATTTTTAGGCGATTGCCTCGTATCTTGGGTTTTGAAAAAGCAAAATTGTGTATCTTTATCAACGGCGGAAGCCGAATACATTTCCGCGGTCTTTTGTTGCACTCAATTACTTTGGATGAAACAAACCTTAGCGGATTAAAAATGTTCTTTTGAAAATGTTTCTATTTTTTTGTGATAACACGTCCGCTATAAATATTGCTCAAAACTCGGTTCATCATAACCGAACTAAACATATTGAGGTTCGTCATCATTTTCTAAGGGATTGCGTTTCCAAACGGAAAATTGAGATGTGTTTCATTCCGTCTCAAGATCAACTCGTGGATATTTTTACAAAACCGTTAACCACCGAGTCTTTTGTGTCAATTCGAGCTCGTTTGGGCATAATACTTATCGAATAAGGTCTATGATTCCATTTTGTGTGTTTTTAAAACTTAGGGGCGAAAATTCGGTTTTTAACTCAAAATTCGGACATAAACTGAAAAAATTGCTTTAGGGACCAGATGACCTTGGGGACCGACCGGTCAACCAAGGCATGGACTGGTCGGCCACCCCCTTGGACCGGTCGAACAAGGTTGATTTTTGGTTAAATTAGTTTTTGTTCCCAGACTTCGTCATTTTAAATGTTTTTCACCTATTTTGCACCCCTTTGCAAATTTCACACACAATTCACTCAAAAAGATTTCTTTCTTGAAAATTCTATATTATTGGGATTATATTTCAATTATATAATCATTATTACCCGACTTCTCCGATTAATTGGTAAGTTTAATTCTTTTTTAATCTTAATTGGGTTGAACCCTTGAGAAAATGCTTTTACTTGGTTTTGTTTTGATAAATTTGTTGTATCATTGAGTTGGGAATATTGATTGATGATGGCACATGATTATAGAACTGTGATTGGTGATGAATTTTTGGGCATGATTACATTTATAAGTGCTATATACATCTTCGTTTTATTCTACGCACGCCAAGTGTTCGACAAAATGTTTCAATGAAAATTTCATCTCTTACATGATTCTCTTGATTTCAAAGGTCTCATATGTTTAAAGAGATCATGTTTTATCAATCAAATGAGCTTTAACAATTCATCTTCTCAAATTCTCCCTTATTATTTGGAATTTTAATTTTTATGCTCAAATGCTCGGTAATTCGATTGAAATGCGCACTTGGATATATTTTTATAATATTTTTATCGTGCTAATATTCTTTTTGATGATTCCAAAGGAGGCAAAACATGAAATAAGCTCATAAGCTCAAAGAAGCTAGAAAAACCTCGCGAAAAAAAGCTATAAGTTGTGGATGAAAAAGCCAAAAGCCGAGGATGTAACTTAGTCCAATGGATGAATAATGGACTTCTTATTATGACTAATGATTTCTTTTTTTACGGATGGAGCTTCCAAGCCCTTGATATTTAAGCTCAAAGTGTTCAAAGATGAGCTTTTAGCTTTTAGTTATTTGCTTCTATACCTACTCTTGTTGTGCATGTTGATAGGGGGAGCTTTTACAAAATGCTTTGAAAAATCTTTGCTCCCATCCTTATGATTCTTACGCATGAAAAGTGTCGCTTAAAATGGATAATTAATTTTTGACTGAAAAAACTTGTTTTGTTTTCTAAATCAACCTCTTCAAATTATTTTGGTTTGTAATCGTAAAAAATGGGGTGTTTGTTATATAAATATTTTTATCGTAATTTTGATGATTTTATTTAACTGAGTTTTTCACCAAAATAATGTCTTTAAATGTTGTCCAAATACTCCTAATCGATTTAAAATATTTTTACTAATTTTTCGGAGTATTTATTGAAGTTTATTTTTGACAAAAATTGGACAACACATCTGTCTCGTGTTCAACCGGTCACCCTAGAGGGCAACCAGAGCCTGAGAGTTTGATTTTTGAAGCAAAAATGAGACGGACGAATAACCCCAGGAGGTCGACCGGTACTTGTGGATTTATATTTCGCAAAATATTCTCTATACCAATCAAAGTGTTGGAACGGTCAACATGGGGGTCAATCGGTCGAACAAGAGGTCGACCGGTCCAACCCCCCTTGGATCGGTCCAATAGGCTAATTTTTGTGTAATATTTCAAATTATGTATTTCTGGTCAACTGATCGACCTAAGATTTTATCAGCAAACTATCCGTTGCGCAGCAGACAACTTTCATGATTTTAAGGGATTGATTTCTAACAACTATAATCTTCATTTGATTTGCAATTTTTTACAGATTTCAATCTCCAAGGAGGAGCCTATGTCTGAAAATCAAATCCAAAACCTCTCCTATAAAGAGATGAAGGATTGAAGCAACAAAAGATAACAACACAAGCTATTCAAACACAAGCAAACTTCTTGTTATTCACTTTCATATTATTGTTGTGTTTAGCCTAAGTCTTTCACTTGCACATCTTGAGTACTAGGCTTCATTCTTGATTACACTTGCACTTCAAATTTGTATACTTCAATCGAGTTGTAATCTTCAATTTTTTCAATCATCCAAAACAAGACATCCGTGTTTTGTGTTCTTATGGTAAGAGCACACTTGGGTGATTTTAAGTGTTGAAGAGTGTGGTACTCTTCATTGGTGTAAGAAGATTGTGGTAATCTTCATAGGTGGTGTTGTAAGAAAAGTGAAGTGCTCTTCAAGGTGAAGGTGTAATAGTTTGGTATCTATTAATAAAATTCTTTTTCTTTTTTGAAATCCACTTCGGATAAACTGGGGTGGTAGAGGATTAGGCCCTAGGTTGGTTGAATCTCTATATATCATCGAGTGTTGTTTATTTTCCCGCACTTAAATTCTTGCTATTATTTCTACATTCGAAAAAGAGAGCGCAAATCGGAAAATCGACATAATCTATTCACCCTCCCTCCTCTAGATTATTGTAGCCACTTGAACTAATACCATTTTGGTGTAGAATTTAGTGCATATTGTTGGAGATGGTATTAGAAATTCTGGTGCACTATGCAAAATACAAACTAGCGCCACAAAGTGGTGCATTGCTTGAGAGAGAAATTTCAGCGCCCATTGCCACTTGCGTGTAGAGCTGGCAGAGTTGGTCCATCCCGGTGGGCCGGTCCAGCCAGCCTGCATATAGAGTTGGGTTGGACTTCAATTTTAAAGGACCAAAAAGGATTCAACCTACTTTGGCCCAGCCAAATGGGCCCAAAGGCTGACAGGCCCGACCAAAACATGCACGTATTGGTCTGGGCTAGGCCATAAGAATTGCGGTCCAACGATATTTTAGATCGGCCTTATCCAGCCCGATTTTATGTCTTAGCCGGTTGGGCTCGGGCTGGGCCATTCCTGCCCAATCCATTGTCAGCTCTACTTATAGTTTAACAAAAAAATTAATTACCTCTCCTTCATTAATCGCAATTGTGTATGGGGTGAAGTCGCTTCCGGTTGTATCCCTAACAGTCCCACCTTCAGAAAAAGAAAATAAATAAATAAATGAAATATTTAATGATAATAATAATGAATATAGAATCTTTCTTAGTGATTTCTCGGTTTTTTCCATCTAAATTTAATTAGTGAATTTGATGTTAAAGCTAAGAAAATGATGAGTATAGTCCATAGAGATTATTAATTGAAAACAGAATTTGAGAATATTTGGCCTTTTGAGAGGACTTACACATCTCTATAAAAACCAGAAAATTCTCAAATTCAATTTCAGGAGCACAAAAGAAAAGCTTGACCCTTTTTAAGTTGTAACTGAAACCTTTTTTGATACACTCATCCCTTCCCCAAAAGATAAAAATAAAATAAAACACATGATTTTCACTCAATAATTTAACAAATCAGAAATGTTTAAATGCTCGGAAACATATTAGAAATCCCAAAAAAATAAAATATCCAAGTTATATAACGCACACCAATCATACATTCAAAATTATATATGATATGTTGTCATTCTATATGATCATTACAAAAAATTAACAATAACTCAAAAAAAAAGCATTGGAGTATATAAAAACAAGATCTTAGATTTTGTACAGAAAATCAAACATCAATAATTTAAGAAAAAAAAATTCCTTTTGCAAAGTCCAAAATATTTCAAGATTTACTTTACTGATTCCAAAAATTGAATCAATAAATTCTTCCAAGCGTAAAGTTCCCAATATTTCAAGATTTATAATTACTTAATCAAAATTTGAATCAACAAATCGATTGATTGAAAGTTATTGAAAGTTACCTAAAGAGGCAGCCAAGGTTTGCCACTTGCCAGAACCCCTAGGGCGGCCTCGTCCCCGCTTTTGTGGTGGAGTGGCGGAATATTCCGGCATCACCATGAAATCTACTCGCATTTCTACCGGTTGTTTTCTCGGCCGCCCTCTCTTTCTCTTAACCCCATACTCAGATCTTCCTCCGCTAGCAAAGTTTGCCGTTACGGCATTTTCCAATTTCTCCTTGTCGCCAACCACCGCCTCCATAGCCTTAGGAATGTTAGGAACTTCCAAAACCTCAGGTTCAGAGGCTGCAACAACGGTTGTATGCTTTGGTGTGGTGTTTCCGGCGTTTCGGCCCTCCATTTTTTAGCCTGAAAAGCAATAAGTGTATGAATATTAAGATTTGATTCATGCATGCAAGAAAACACACACAAACACATGCTAATGTTATATAACGCGTATGTTTATGCACATATATATATAAGCAAAAACCATTTTCATGATGAAGAAGAAGAAAAAAAAAAGGCAAGAATGTTTTTGGGGTTTAGAGTTCTTACAGTATTTTCAGTCGGAATGATGAGAAATAAAATCAAGAAACGGTTGTTTCTACTGTTGGTAGTAGTATTTTATAGAGAATATTATTTTTATGAAATTCCAAAAATGACCTTTATATTTTATTATTTAATTTAATTTAAGCTTGTCAAGAAAATTATTTTAAATATGGAATATTCACTAATCAGGATATTTAAACCTCTAGCGATTTTCCGAAATAAGGGTACTTTTTAAATCTAAAAATAATGTTTAGTTTATTATTTGAGTGAAAATAATAAGCAAAATATACATGTGTGCATTTTTTATGTTTCTTCTTTTGCTATTCGTCAAACCTTATATGAGTAACAACAATATTTTATTATTTAAAAGTTTAGAATGTGTATGGTGATAATATTATTTTTTAATGATTCGTATGTAAGTATATTATATAAATTACTACAGATTTTAATTGATATAATCTTTCTTGTTCTTTTTATTTTCACTTCATATTGTCATCGTCATTATTATTATTATTATTATTATTATTATTATTATTATTATTATTATTATTATTAATGAAAAATCCTCTTGTTATTAATGTTATTAATGTATTGTGCTTCTCATGAAGGGAAAAAGGGAAAACGAAGATTCATGGCTTGAGTTCGATAAATTAACATTTTATGTTTTGTTTTTGAGTTACAATTTTCTAATATTTTGGACTTATTTTTTATTAATATAGAATTTCACCAATATTATTGTAATTGTGAAGAATAATAGTAATCTGAGTTGGATATTAATCGTGTCGAATCCGAAATGAATTCTCACCTATTATAAAAACCTCATAATAGAGAAATTAATAATGGCATATCCCTTAATACAGTTTAGGTAAACGACATTTCTACAGATAAACATTTTTGTCGATTCATAGTTGTAAATAATTTTGAATTTAGAATATACATTTTGTGAGAATATATATTTCTTAATTATATTAAATGTAATATATATTTTATTAAATGTAATTCTTTTGCTATTCCTCAAACCTTTCATGAGTAACTATATTAAATGTAATATATATTTTATTATTTAACAGTTTAGAATGTGTATGGTAAATAAAAGTATTTCTTAATTATTAGTATGTAAGTATATTATATAATTGTAATACAAAATTTAATTGATGGTATTCATTTCCTTATTATTATTTTCATTGTACATATCATGAGAAGAGAAAAAAAGAAAAGAAAAAAAGAATGAATTAAAGCGCAAGTTTGATAAATTAAACATATTATTAATTTTTTCGAGTGGAATTTTCTAGTATTTTGGATTTTTCTTATTAAAGCAGAATTTCACAAATACTGTAGTAATTGTGAGAAATAACAATAATCTGAGTTGGATATTTAATTATATCGAATCCAAATGTATTCTTTTTTATTATGAAAATCTCATAATCGAGAAATTATGTAATGACAAATCCCTTTATATAATTTAGGTAAACGACATTTCTGGAGATAAAGAAGTTTTTTGATTCCTAGTTGTAAGTGATTTTGAATTTATGATTGGTTTTCTTTGTATTTTAGAAATCTAGCACGATTATTGAATGTGGAATTTGAACTTTTTTAGCTATTTGTATATAGTCATCTCTAGTAGTATGCACTATTTTAATGTATATTCTTCTGCATTATCGAGCAAAATTTGTACTCCATCTCCAACTGTTTGTAGTAAATTCTCACTAAAAATAAAGAATATTCCATAATATTCAATTTTAGCACGTATTTTCATATACTAAAGTTATTAATTTAAATAATAAGTGTGATATTAAAAGTAATTAATTGCGTAATCATGGAAGGGTGTTAAGGTTGAATTATAAATGTTAAATAAGAAATAAAAGTACTAACTACAAATAAATATTCCAAAAATGTCCTTTAGGATTTATTGGGGAATTTTGACGGTATAGGTAAAATTTTAAACATGGAATAATTACTAATCAGAATGTTTAAATATCTGGAGATTTGATGAAATAAAGGTAAATTTAATCTAAAAATAGTCTCCAATTTAGTATTTATGTGAAAATAATAAGCAAAATATACATTTTGTGAATTTTGTATATTCTTGTTTTGCTATTCGTCAAACCTTATATGAGTACTATAATAGATGTAATAAATTTTTTATTATTTAACAGTCTAGAATGTGGGTGGTAAATAAGAGTATTTCTTAATTATTCGTATGTAAGTATATTATATAATTGTAATACGGATTTTAATTGATTATATTTTCTTGTTCTTTTTATTTAGATTTCCTTGGGATTATTGTTATTATACATATCATTAATGGAGAAAAAAAATAAAAATGAATGAATTAAAGCGTAATTACGATAAATTAAATATTCTTTTTTATTAATGTTGAATTTCACAAATATTATAGTAATTGTGAGAAATAACAATAACCCGAGATATTTAATCATGCGGATCCGAAATGAATAATTCTCATTGAATATTGAATTTAATGAAAACCTTTACACAATTTAGGGTAAATTTAATTATGGTTAAACATTTTTGTCGATTTATAGTTGTAAGTAATTTTGAATTTCAAATTTATATTCTTTGTATTTTGAATTCTAGCGTGATTATTTAATGTAGAAGCTGAACTTTTTTAACTATTAGTATATAGACATTTCGAGTAGTATGCACTATTTTAATGTATATTATATACTATATTATGGATATGGAGCAAAATTTGCACTCCATCTCTAGCAGTTTGTAGTAAATTATCACTAAAAAAAGAATATTCCAGAATATTCCAGAATATTCCATTTTAGTGCTTATTTTTCATACACTAAAATTATTAATTAAAACAAAAATAAAAAAATAATTTGGCGCAGATATAATGTTGCGCTATTGCTGGCGCAAAATTGTTTAACAACTTCAAAATGACGCAGACTTTGGCACAGTTCTGGAGCAAGCTTTTGCTCCAAATTGAAGATACAACACTCTCTTGGAGATGCTCAAGAAGAAAAAAAATATGATATATTCCTAGTAATCTCCCAATTAAAAATGAAACAATATTATCAATTTTAAAATTTGTGTAGAAATAAAAATCATGTTACAAATAAAGTGTAATATTTAAAACTAATTGTTGGGCCTCAAGCACTTTACGGATCAACGATTATCCCCACAAACTAATACAGTCTTCTAGCGCGCTTTGTCCTCACTCACACGTTCCTTCAAAATTGCTTCTCAGGGGTCACCCATTCCATGTCTACTCTAGGTCAAACACGCCTAACTTTACAGTTTCTTTGTAATGGGCATCAGAAAAGTAGATGAATTTTTTGATATAGGTAATATATATCAAATCCTTTAAGCTCTCATTTAACTGTGCAATCCAGCGTGTTCGAATCATCGGTCGCACATCGCGCCTCTTTTGAAGCACATTGCAGGCAGGATGCCGGACAAAAACCCAACAGTAATTAAATGCAGAATCATGGAAAGGTGTTATGGTTGATTTATAAATGTCAAGTAAGAAATAAAAATAAGCTGGTTACAAAAAATTTTCAAACATGCCTTTTTTAGACTTTATTGTATAGTTGCTTTGGGAATTTTAATTTGACAGTCTAGTGATAATTTAAAACATTAATTAATTACTAATCATGATGTGTAACTCTCTGGACATTTTATAAAATTATAGGAAACATTTAATCGAAAAATAGTCTCCAATTTATTATTTGTGTGAAAATAATAAGCAAAATATACAATGTGTGGATTTTGTTTATTTCTTCTTTTGCTAATCGTCAAACCTTATATGAGTAACTATAATAGATGTAATATATAACTATTTTATTATTTAATAGTTTAGAATGTCCATGGTAAATATAAGTATATTATATAATTGTAATTAATATGAATTTTAATTGCTGATATTTTTCTTGTTCTTTTTATATTCATTTTCCTGTTATTATTGTTATTATACTTATCAGGGAAAATTGCAAAATTGGTCCTATAACTATAAGCAGTTTGAAATGTTGGTCATGTAACTATTGAGTTTGCAAAATTAATCCTGTAAGTTTTAAAGTTTTTGCAAAATTGGTCCTATATGTTTTATACCTAAGCAATTTCGGTCCTGTAAGTTTCAAGTTGTTGCAAAATTGGTCCCCTGGGGTTATTTCATATTTTCAAAATACCAAGAATACCCTTATGCACATAATTGGCTTATTTGACTAAGTGTTTTGCATAAAATGGTATCAAGGCTCAGGTTTATTAAGAACTTTAAGTTATATTAATTATTTTTTATAATTAACAATTGGTAAGGAGAATTTTCTCCGAGAAAATGGATCTGGACGAGTGTCCAAGATGTATACCCTACAGGAGGTATCGTCAAATTTTGGCGATGTATGCACAACAACACCAGGACAATATAACATATTGGAATAATCAATATGTTGAAAAAAAACTCGCAAGAGCCGATAGGGAAACCTTGAGACAATGCGGAAAACAAGCAGCATATTGTCTGAGTATCACTTCCGCCCCGCGAGTACCCACCCTGCCATGCCTAGAATTTTTAGTTTTAAAATATATTTTAATATATATGTTGCATATATAATATATATTATAATATTAGTTTTATGTATTCTTATATTATATTTAATATTTATAAATTGATAATAATAGATTTTGTAAATAATATTTTATAAATATATATTTTTTCATTTTTTTAATTTAATTTAATTTAATTTAAAACAGGCAGAACGGGTAGACCCGCCCCGCCCATTCTAGGCACCTGGGGGGGGGGGAGGTCTGGGTCCTGGCCAACCCGCCCCGACCTGCCCCATTGCCATCCTATAAAATTGCTAACTTTAGAAAGATAAAGGACCAAAAATGCTATTAACCACAAGGACAAAATTGTCCAGGACCAAAACTGCAACTTTTAAAGATAAATGACTAAAATTGTAACCACTCCAAAGTTACAGGACTAAAATTACAATTACCCTACTTATCATGAGCGGGGCAGTAAAAAGACAAAAGTAAATTAATTAAATATTTTATGATTTTTTTTCATGTTGGAATTTTCTAGTATTCTTGATTTATTCTTTTATTAATGTTGAATTTCACAAATATTTAGTAATTGTGAGAAATAACAATAATGTGAGTAGGACATTTAATCTTGTTGAATCCGAAACAAATTCTCATTGATTAAGAAAACCTCATAATCGAGAAATTAAATAATGACATATCCCTTTATACATATAAGGTTAACTATATTTCTAGGGATAAACATTTTTGTTGATTCATAGTTGAAAATAATTTTGAATTTCAAATTTATTTTCTTTAGATTTCAAAAATCTAGCATGACTATCGAATGTAAAATCTGAGTTTTTTATTATTAAGAAGGGGAAAATATGATATGTTCCTAATAATCTCCTAACTAAGAAATGAACCAATATCAATTTTCAAATTTGTGTATAATAAAAAACATGTTATTAATTGTAATATTTGAAAATAATTAATTTCAGATTATAGAAGGGTGTTATGGTTGAATTATAAATGCCAAATAAGAAATAAAAGTAAGCTGATTAATTACAAATAAAAAAATCCAAAAATGTGCTTTTAGATTTTATTGTTTAATTTTGTTTGGGAAATTTGATGATCAGTATATAATTTAAAACATGGAATAAAGTATCAGGATGTTTAAATCTCTGGAGATTTTATGAAATAGAGGCAACGTTTATTCTAAAAATAGTCTTCAATTTATTATTTGTGCATGTGAAAACAATAAGCAAAATAGACATTATGTGAATTTTGTATATTTCTTCTTTTGCGATTCCTCAAACCTATATGAGTAAGTATAATAGATGTAATAAATATTTTATTATTTAACTATTTATAATGTGTAAGGTAAATAAAATTATTTATTAATTATCTATACGTAAGTGTTTTATACAATTGTAATACGTATTTTATTTTCATTTCCTTGTTATTATTTTTAATATGCTTATCATAAGTAGAAAAAAAGGAAAATAAAATGAATTAAGGCGTAAGTATAAAAAAATAGACATTTTTTTTATTTTTTTTTTGAGTTGTAATTTTTTAGTATTCTGGATTTATGTTTTCTTAATTTTTCTCCCTGCATGACCCCAAACAAAAACTTTTGTCCGCCCAACAAAACTCCCACCACCAATCGCTTATCTGTCGGCGGACTTTAGACAGTTGGAATGGCGATGGTATAGAGTTGCGCACAAGCAGCAAACGTTAATAGACATCGGTTCTTAACCAATGTCTAATGCAGAAAAAACTGATGTTGAAACCCATGTTGTTGAAGGTGGGGTTTTTTAAACATCGGTTTGCCACCGATGTCAATAAAGTGAAACAACATCGGTGACAATTTATGTGTATTATGAAACATAAGCGATGTTAAAGACCCTGTTGTTAAAATGCGGATTGTTTAACAACGGTGTTTAACCGACGTTGTTTCGTATAACATCATTTTGTAACATCGTTGTTTGACCGAAGTTGATTCATGAAACCACAACGGCTTATAAGTGTTGTTGTTTTGGTTTAGTTAGTAATGACATCAGTTTTGACACCGATGTCTATATTAGAATAACCGTTGTCGTTACATTTTAACACATCATTTTATAACCAATGTTTGTTTTTTAAATTGATTTCGTTTTGCTCAACAACATTGTCTTTCTTCACCCCTCTAGTTGACAAAAATAGTACCAATGTTCACAATTCTAAATCAACCAACAATTAATTACAATCAAAATTAACAAATATAATCCATATAAAATGTGCACAACGAGTATACATAAAGGCCAAAATGTGGCTATACAAACGAGTACTTAAAAGCCTTAGTGTTGCAACATCCTCACAGTTCTCAATTTGTCTACTTACATTGCAAATCCTTACTAGTAAAGTTTATAAACAAAATCCAATGAGTGCTAGTGGAAATGAATCAGACACATCCTGAAACATCCTTTGACCCCGCTGGTAAAATAACCTGAAATTGGAGAATCCATGTGATATTTAGTAACAAATGTTAAATCTAGAGAAACATGTATAAATATAAGTTGTCATCCATCAACTACAACATACATGGTACTTTGTGTTTTTGGCAACATTAATAAGGTATTAAACTAGGAATAATATGAAATTGACAAAAAAGTTTCAAATATGTCTTCTTTGTACATAATAAGTTCCAATTCCTTCTCCATATTTGGTTTCCGTGCAACTTCCCAAGTAAACAAGATTAAGTCATGTACTTTTAGCATACTCAAGTTGTTTAGCCACAGAAGCACTGGCATCATTTAAGCCAAGCCTCGTTGCAAACATCATATCGGAAAGTGTCCAACCCTGCAAGTGGATAAAAGATTATAAATTACTCAGCCAAGAGAATAGGGTGAGCATAAATCGCCTTCAGGTGCATGACAAGGTTTACTTTACAAGACAATAGCACAATAGAAAAAAAGAAAGAAGTAAACAAAAAAGTTAAAATAGTCGTCAATAGTGAACATGCATGTATATTCAAGTTTTTACAAACAAAAGAAAGTAAAGACCAGTAGGTGACATGGAAATCAAAACTTCTACCTGATGATGTCAAATCTTATCAAGTCCAGCCCTTGGGAGTGAGGCCTGAGGACTCTACACTAAAGTTGGGGAATTTATTCAAACAAAAGCTCCATACACCTAAAAGCAATAAATGGTTTTGTAATAGCGTCATCAAATAGTTAATCACGAAGCAAACTTACGACAGAGCATCAATGAAAAAGAGAGGAGGCATCGTGAGCAATTCATGAAAAAACATGGTCAAAACAAATTATGAAGTGTTTTACTAGATCACGACTATAATATGACATTACCTTCCACCATATGTATCCATATCCAACAACTACAACAATAATAATTTCGGTGTATCTACCAGAAGCTTTAAAAAGTAGGAGAAAACGTAGTCAGTCCATGTGCGAGACAGCTTATTGCTCAAGGTCAAGCAAGAAATCTAGAGGCATCAAAACTTATATTTAGCTAAAAGAGCAGTAAAAGAGTATTGCAACTTTATCAAGACCATTGTGATTTCCATTTTAGTACAATGACTTGCATTTCATTAAAGAATATCCAGCATCTAGACACAAATTTCTATTGTATTTCTAGCATTATATAACAACTGTTAAAGACCATGTTCATGGTTCACTTTAACGTAAATTTCTTTTGTATTTCCTAGCATTATAGCAGGGGAAAGTGAGACTGTTAAAGAAATTAAATTTAAGTTTCAACTTCTATGAAATTATAGCTGACAATGCTAACCAGATGTCTAGATTTCAAAAAAGTAGACATAATAACTAATACAGTTTCGATTTTGGTTTTGGAACCATCGACTACGGTTCAGGTTTCGTTTTGGAACCCAGTTTCGGTTCCTTTTGGCCACCCCAAGGTGGAGCTGTCACGCCCCAAACGTGACACGACAACGATCAATCACTTAAACATAAATAAATCAACAGTCTAAACCAAAGATATAAAACTCCAAGTAAAATAGAGTCTAATGCAGCGGAATTAAAATAAACACGAGTACAAATTACATCTTAAAGTCTGGCGGTATCCGAATACAACCCAAAAGATTATCCGAATTAACTTACGGTCCAAAATAAATAAAATGAAGGAGTCCAACAACAAATAAAAGTAAAAGGAAATGTCGCTCCTCATTGCGATAGGGATTCAATCTGCAAAGAGGTTCGATGTCTTGGGGAACTCTTCATCTAAAGGTTAGAAAACGGGGAGGGAATGAGACAGAAATCTCGGTGGATGGGGTGATCGTGTGCAAGTGTGGCGATATAAATAGTTAATGCGAGAAAACGGTTGTATGAAAACGCGTGAGGTATGATGCATGTGTTCACACATAGTCCATAAGCGTCGTGATAAATATATTAAGTAATATACTTATACGATTTAAGAAAACGATTCGTGGTCACGCAGCATTATGGTTCAAGCAAGACATGGGGATTGCGTACTGATGTGTAGCGCCAATCCTATACAAGACAATTAGTGGTTGCGTACTGATATGTAGCCCCACCCCGTCCGTTCAACCCCGGAATTGGTGGGATCCAGACAGCGATTCCTTTGTTCTTCCTTGTAACTCCCGTTCATGATGGTCAAAGACCTGTCACCTTATCGCTCCGTAGGCAAAGACAAAATCCACGTTGGAGCTAGCAAGGCTCGGATTCGTCATAATCATGATTATGCCTCAAGTACTACGACCCGCTTCCCTTGGACAAACTCCGTCCCTCAGTTGCGGGATTAGGACGATGGGGCCGGAGAGTGGAATAGCAGCCGAGCTGCCCGGTTCCATCCCCGACGTATCCATTCCGACTGTGAGCTCGACACACCAAGTTGACACAGGCAGGAAATTAAGTACACGTTCAGGTAGTCAACCAGCGATCGAGTATTATTATTGATCTGGGGAAGCGATTCATGAAAAGTTCTCAAATTTTGCACAAAATAGTTTTGGCGTTGGTGGATTATTGGGATGAAGATAATTATCGGAAGGATAAGTAGTCTTCGATATCTTAAGGATTAGGAGGAACATAGGTCCCGTTATAGATTCGAAATCGCGAGACGAGGAAGTCGCCCCGCGATCGGTTATTAATCGGTCAAGATGATCCGATAAGTCAAGAGATTTTTAAGAAAATAAAATATTTTAATTAAATATTAAAGTAAGAGGGTCCAGGGCTGTTTCTTTAAAAGAAAATAATTTGAGTTAGGTCCTTATAAAAATAAAATTTACAATTAGCCCCGCTTTGTAAAAACCAATACTTTTGGGGTTAAAAGTTAAATAAATAAATGTCCCGACCTTGAAAAATTATGAGGTCAGTTCCTAAATTCTCTAAATTGTTCAGAGATTCAGGTTTTTAAAGTTTTGAGGTCGAGGTTTTATAAAATTCTCACATTGGCCCCAAATTTATTAAAATTGTCATTTCGGGCCCTAAGTTTAAAATAATCGGAATTCACAAACCGGAAGGGCTTTTAATGTGATTCCAGTTAGAAAATGTCACTAAGGTTAGTGGGATATTGGAACAAAAACAGTTTTAAAACGTCATAAGTATAGGTCCCTTAACTTTTGAAAATCTCATTTTTGTCCCATTTTGAAATAATTGCCTTTGAGGCTTTTAGGGGTCCAATTGTTATGAAATTTGAACCTTGGGTCTAAAATATAATTATGTTATAGGTACATTAGTATTTCCAGGTGCATGGGCTGCATAAGTACTGGAAATTTCATTTGGGTCCTCAAGTTAAATCTTTTACAATTTGGTCCCTCAAGTTTTATAAAATTACTTTCCAAGCTCTAAACACTTGGATTTTTGGAATACACTTAAAATATGTTATTTCCAGTCCCTTAAGAGTTAAAATTTCAAGTTTTAAATTTGGGTCTGGTACAGTTTCGAAATTTGCAAATTAGCCCTTAAACTTCTCAAATTTTACAATCTAGTCCTTGGGCTTTTAAGGGTTGATTTTATTTATCTAAAAACTCTTAAAACTTTATTAAAATGTCAAAACATAATTTTTGAACCTGAGTACAGTCCCAAAAATCGAAAATTACAGAGGGGTCCCTTAAGTTTTATTTTCTTGCAATTAAGTCCACCAACTTTCCATTTTTGCATTTTAAGTCCAAAAAATGAAATTTAATCAATTATGCTCGACATGTCCAGGTTATAAATCATTCAAAATATATATTTAAAGAGTCATACACATACATATCCTTCTCATACAAAATTTCATCAAGTATAACAATAAAATGTGCATGTATGCCCTATTTTTCGATAAATCACATTTTTGAGCAACACTTGAGAATTTTTCCAACTTGATACAAGAAAATAGCATGAAATACATAATATATATCTCAAGTGCTCAAATCAAAATACTACATGCAATTTTTTTAAATAAAACACCTAGAAGTTGAAAGGATTTTTCCACCCACCTCGTAGTAGTTTCTCGGGTTGATCTAAAATGTGGTCTTCTTCCTTGAATCAACTTCTTGACTCAAACTCTTGAAGATCAGCCCCTAAATGGTATCCAAATCATATTTTGGTGTTAAAATTAAAGTCTCAAGTCTAAAGAAAATATACTAGTACCAAATGGTTACTACTCACCTTAATATCTTCAAGTAGTCTAAAAAATGGAAATTTTCCTTCAAGCCTCTAACCTCCACTTGAGATGATGTAGGTCAGCCCCTAAACTCCAAAAATTTATATTCTTGAGTCAAAAATTAATTCTTCATGTTGTCAAGAGAAAAATACTAAAATCATGAATTTCTCACCTTAAATGTGTGTAGTCTTGAATTTCCTCTTCAAGCGTGTAGTCAAGTCTAAGTCTCTAATTCTTCAATTTCTTCCCCTCAATTCACGGCAAATGGGTTTTCATTCTTCAATTTTAATAAAAATGGAAGTCTATGGGTAAAGGTGATGATTTGAAGTGGTTGATGAATATAAAAGAAAATGAATTAAATTCTCTCCTCCACACAAGCTTACTGTCGAATGCTTCTTTGCAAAAGACCAAATTGCTTTCTTTTGTTTTTTGTTTGAGGAATGAGTTGATGAGAGGAGATAGTGTTTAATAATTTTGCAAAGTAAAAGTTGTAGGAGAAAGAAATGAAATTGTCCCCCATTAGTCTTTGTCATGGCCGATCACTCACCTTAATTTGCACACACTTGCACATTTTTTTTTTGTCAATTATTAGGTAGGAATGTTAAAAAAATAGAATGATTCCTCTCCTAAAAAGTACTATGGCTGAAAGTGCTAGTGTAGGGGCTTATTATTTTTCTTTCTTTTTCTTTTGGTTTTTAATTAATGTAAAAGGGTTAATGGGTGGGGTTACAAAAAGAATGATTGATTCCTCTACAACATTAGTTATGGCCGATTTCTTTTGAGTAGTGGGAGGATATGAATTTTTTTTTTATATATATATATAACTACAATTTTCGAAAATAAAAAAATATATATAAATACAATTTTCAAAAATTAAAATATATATATACAATTTTCGAAAACAATATATATATATATATAAATATTTTACTATGAGAAATTAATAGCTAGTCATTAAGAAAAGAAATCCAACCTATCAATGTAACTCGTTAAAAGTTGAAAGAAATCGATAATTTTGAAAGAAGTGAAAATAGGTGTTATTAACATACACCACAAAATAAAAATGAGACTTTGATATTTTCAATAAAAAGAATTGAATCTTTTTTTTTGAATAAATCTAAGGTACTATTCTTTTGGAAATAGAAATTTTGTACTCTATGAACTTGCAAGACAATGTATTGTATTTTAAAATACTAATTTAGTATTAGAAAGTTTTCAAAGATGAAATAGATAACCAAATGTTAAATCCATTAACATAATACGAATCGCAAAATAAATAGTAAATATAAGAATAAATTACTAGTGTATTTAAAAATTGTATCGAGAAAGAAAAGAAGAGAGAAGAAAGAAAAAAAATAATAAAAATAATAATACCGCGATCGTGTCGTCTATAGTTGAAAAATCTGGGCTTCACATTCTCCCCTCCTTAAAGGAATTTGGTCCCCAAATTCTCTTCTGAAATAATTCCTTTCAAATTCTAGATAAGATTCATACTTATTGTATCTATTCATGAAGGATCTACCCCATCCTCAATATCAAAAGTTTGGGCCTAGAGGCGCTTATGTTCGATCCAAGTCCCCATCAATCAATTTTCAATAATCATTCTGCAAAAATATTTGTAACAACCTTAGCGGTACTCAAAACTTCTTGTCATCACCTTGTAATAGACATAGTACCCTATTCATGTGATCCATAACATTTGTACCACTATTCTATTATTATTACTTAACCAATCATTTCTACTCCACATTTCATTCTAATGTACTACTCCCATAATTATTATCTCAAAACATACCTATCATAATCCAATCCGGAATATATCCTTGCTTGTCACAGCTAGTCAATATTTTATTTACCTAAGGAAGTGATACTCATTATAATAGAGTCGATTTAACTAAATAGTCGACACCTATTCATATCGTCGTATATTTCCTCGAACAATTGGTAGTAGATTTCATCGCTAAAAGTGCAAAATCAACCAAAAATTTCCACCCATCAACATATAATAGTCGAGACCTCAACAACCTTTAATAAGTCGTTTCCACAGATAATCATAGGAGTTGCTCATACTAAAATCCTAATAGCAATTTAAATTTCTCATATCCATAAGGACTTTCATTATTCCAGATAAAGTCACTCTTCTTAAATACCTCATATAAAGTACGAGTGTCCATTCCATCATTAGTTATTCAATACTTAAATAATCGACAACTAAGTCACAGTCAACCAACTTAATTAATCAACCACTTTAAATATCAGATAAGTGTCTAAATCACAATAATAGTCACAATAATACTAGATAATCATCATCCAAAAATAGTTCGTAACTTAGACATTATAACTTACGAAATACTATGTGGCGACATCCGTTCTAGGTCTTATAATATTCACATCCGTAACGTATCTTATCTGTGATACCCAAAAACACATGTCAAATTTCCTTACTTAAGCTTATACAAATATTTGGGAATAAGTAACGCAATGGCACTACCATCGGTAAATCATAGTCAGTGATTCTCACACTATCATTCTCCAAGGTAATATCATTAGGCATCTAGATTCCATAAAGTGTCCTATAATCATATCACATTCAAATCATATACTTATCAAGAGATATCCTATATTCTTCGAGTCTCACCATATCAGGCATTATAATCTCTAAATCACGGATTTTCTAAATCACCTAACGTCCAAATAGAGGAATATTCGAATATCTTAACACTATAACAACCCAAAAGAGTTCAAATATTCATCCAAGATTCAACTTAGGTCATCTAGTAGTGGTACCCAATCCAAGGCAGAGGAACCTATCCTGGTCAGCTCAGTGTAAGTTTCCATCTTACTAGCCGAGCTCTGATACCATAACTGTCACGCCCCAAACGTGACACGACAACGATCAATCACTTAAACATAAATAAATCAACAGTCTAAACCAAAGATATAAAACTCCAAGTAAAATAGAGTCTAATGCAGCGGAATTAAAATAAACACGAGTACAAATTACATCTTAAAGTGCGCGGTATCCGAATACAACCCAAAAGATTATCCGAATTAACTTACGGTCCAACAGAAATAAAATGAAGGAGTCCAACAACAAATAAAAGTAAAAGGAAATGTCGCTCCTCATTGCGATAGGGATTCAATCTGCAGTAGGTTCGATGTCTTGCCGAACTCTTCATCTAAAGGTTAGAAAACGAGGAGGGAATGAGACAGAAATCTCTCGGTGGATGGGGTGATCGTGTGCAAGTGTGGCGATATAAATAGTTAATGCGAGAAAACGGTTGTATGAAAACGCGTGAGGTATGATGCATGTGTTCACACATAGTCCATAAGCGTCGTGATAAATATATTAAGTAATATACTTATACGATTTAAGAAAACGATTCGTGGTCACGCAGGCATTATGGTTCAAGCAAGACATGGGGATTGCGATCGATGTGTAGCGCCAATCCTATACAAGACAATTAGTGGTTGCGTCTTCGATATGTAGCGCCAACCGTTCGTTCAACTCCGGAATCGTGTGGATCGACAACGATTCCTTTGTTCTTCCTTGTAACTCCCCGTTCATGATGGTCAAAGACTGTCACCTTATCGCTCCGTAGGCAAAGACAAAATCCACGTTGGAGCTAGCAAGGCTCGGATTCGTCATAATCATGATTATGCCTCAAGTACTACGACCCGCTTCCTTGGACAAACTCCGTCCCTCGATTTGCGGGATTAGGGACGATGGGGCGGAGAGTGGAATAGCAGCCGAGCTGCTGCCGGTTCCATCCCCCGCGTATCCATTCCGATCGTGAGCTCGACACACCAAGTTGACACAGGCAGAAATTAAGTACACGTTCGGGTAGTCAACCAGCAATGAGTATTATTGATTCGGGAAGCGATTCATGAAAAGTTCTCAAATTTTGCACAAAATAGTTTTGGCGTTGGTGGATTATTGGGATGAAGATAATTATCGGAAGGATAAGTAGTCTTCGATATCTTAAGGATTAGGAGGAACATAGGTCCCGTTATAGATTCGAAATCGCAAGACGAGGAAGTCGCCCCACGATCGGTTATTAATCGGTCAAGATGATCCGATAAGTCAAGAGATTTTTAAGAAAATAAAATAATTTAATTAAATATTAAAGTAAGAGGGTCCAGGGCTATTTCTTTAAAAGAAAATAATTTGAGCTAGGTCCTTATAAAAATAAAATTTACAATTAGCCCCGCTTTGTAAAAACCAATACTTTTGGGGTTAAAAGTTAAATAAATAAATGTCCCGACCTTGAAAAATTATGAGGTCAGTTCCTAAATTCTATAAATTGTTCAGAGATTCAGGTTTTTAAAGTTTTGAGGTCGAGTTTTTATAAAATTCTCACATTGGCCCCAAATTTATTAAAATTGTCATTTCGGGCCCTAAGTTTAAAATAATCGGAATTCACAAACCGGAAGGGCTTTTAATGTGATTCCAGTTGGAAAATGTCACTAAGGTTAGTGGGATATTGGAACAAAAACAGTTTTAAAACGTCATAAGAATAGGTCCCTTAACTTTTGAAAATCTCATTTTTGTCCCATTTTGAAATAATTGCCTTTGAGGCATTTAGGGGTCCAATTGTTATGAAATTTGAACCTTGGGTCCAAAATATAATTATGTTATAGGTAAATTAGTATTTCCAGGTGCATGGGCTGCATAAGTCCTGGAAATTTCATTTGGGTCCTCAAGTTAAATCTTTTACAATTTGGTCCCTCAAGTTTTATAAAATTACTTTCCAAGCTCTAAACACTTGGATTTTTGGAATACACTTAAAATATGTTATTTCCAGTCCCTTAAGAGTTAAAATTTCAAGTTTTAAATTAGGGTCTGGTACAGTTTCGAAATTTGCAAATTAGCCCTTAAACTTCTCAAATTTTACAATCTAGTCTTGGGCTTTTAAGGGTTGATTTTATTTATCTAAAAACTCTTAAAACTTTATTAAAATGTCAAAACATAATTTTTGAACCTGAGTACAGTCCCAAAAATCAAAAATTACAGAGGGGTCCCTTAAGTTTTATTTTCTTGCAATTAAGTCCACCAACTTTCCATTTTTGCATTTTAAGTCCAAAAAATGAAATTTAATCAATTATGCTCGACATGTCCAGGTTATAAATCATTCAAAATATATATTTAAAGAGTCATACACATACATATCCTTCTCATACAAAATTTCATCAAGTATTACAATAAAATGTGCATGTATGCCCTATTTTTCGATAAATCACATTTTTGAGCAACACTTGAGAATTTTTCCAACTTGATACAAGAAAATAGCATGAAATACATAATATATATCTCAAGTGCTCAAATCAAAATACTACATGCAATTTTTTTAAATAAAACACCTAGAAGTTGAAAGGATTTTTCCACCCACCTCGTAGTAGTTTCTCGGGTTGATCTAAAATGTGGTCTTCTTCCTTGAATCAACTTCTTGACTCAAACTCTTGAAGATCAGCCCCTAAATGGTATCCAAATCATATTTTAGTGTTAAAATTAAAGTCTCAAGTCTAAAGAAAATATACTAGTACCAAATGGTTACTACTCACCTTAATATCTTCAAGTAGTCTAAAAATGGAAATTTTCCTTCAAGCCTCTAACCTCCACTTGAGATGATGTAGGTCAGCCCCTAAACTCCAAAAATTTATATTCTTGAGTCAAAAATTAATTCTTCATGTTGTCAAGAGAAAAATACTAAAATCATGAATTTCTCACCTTAAATGTGTGTAGTCTTGAATTTCCTCTTCAAGCGTGTAGTCAAGTCTAAGTCTCTAATTCTTCAATTTCTTCCCCTCAATTCACGGAAAATGGGTTTTCATTCTTCAATTTTAATAAAAATGGAAGTCTATGGGTAAAGGTGATGATTTGAAGTGGTTGATGAATATAAAAGAAAATGAATTAAATTCTCTCCTCCACACAAGCTTACTGCTGAATGCTTCTTTGCAAAAGACCAAATTGCTTTCTTTTGTTTTTTGTTTGAGGAATGAGTTGATGAGAGGAGATAGTGTTTAATAATTTTGCAAAGTAAAAGTTGTAGGAGAAAGAAATGAAATTGTCCCCCCCATTAGTCTTTGTCATGGCCGATCACTCACCTTAATTTGCACACACTTGCACATTTTTTTTTTTTGTCAATTATTAGGTAGGAATGTTAAAAAAATAGAATGATTCCTCTCCTAAAAAGTACTATGGTTGTAAGTGCTAGTGTAGGGGCTTATTATTTTTCTTTCTTTTTCTTTTGGTTTTTAATTAATGTAAAAGGGTTAATGGGTGGGGTTACAAAAAGAATGATTGATTCCTCTACAACATTAGTTATGGCCGATTTCTTTTGAGTAGTGGGAGGATATGAATTTTTTATTTTATATATATATATATAACTACAATTTTCGAAAATAAAAAATATATATAAATACAATTTTCGAAAATTAAAATATATATATATATACAATTTTCGAAAACAATATATATATATATATATATATATATATTTTACTATGAGAAATTAATAGCTAGTCATTAAGAAAAGAAATTCAACCTATCAATGTAACTCGTTAAAAGTTGAAAGAAATCGATAATTTTGAAAGAAGTGAAAATAGGTGTTATTAACATACACCACAAAATAAAAATGAGACTTTGATATTTTCAATAAAAAGAATTGAATCTTTTTTTTTTGAATAAATCTAAGGTACTATTCTTTTGGAAATAGAAATTTTGTACTCTATGAACTTGCAAGACAATGTATTGTATTTTAAAATACTAATTTAGTATTAGAAAGTTTTCAAAGATGAAATAGATAACCAAATGTTAAATCCATTAACATAATACGAATCGCAAAATAAATAGTAAATATAAGAATAAATTATCAGTGTATTTAAAAATTGTATCGAGAAAGAAAAGAAGAGAGAAGAAAGAAAACAAATAATAAAAATAATAATACCGCGATCGTGTCGTCTATAGTTGAAAAATCTGGGCTTCACATGGAGATGCCATTTTCATGTGGCCCATTAATTTTATAGCACAAGTAAATAATTATGCAAATAATGCAACTAAGACAATAAATTACATCAAATGGATTTGAAAGAGAAAAATATAAATATTATATTTATTACCAAATACATTTTCTTTTGAAATTGTCGTGCCAATTTCTCAATTCAATTAATCCAAATATACTTTTATTTTATTATCAATTATGTCAACAAAAAAATATTCTCACCTTTTCCAACACATTTCTTAAAATAAACCCAAACATAACCGATCTTCTGTGAGTAGGGGTGGCAATCCCTGCATGACACGATAATACGATATGACCCGACCTAAAGTTAGTAAGAGGAACTCAAACACGAGAAACTCGAACACACACGACTATGATGAATCTGAGATGATGTTATGAATTGTCTTAAACATAATATCTTATATTTTATTCAACTTTTTTATGTTTTTTTTAGTAAATGGAAATATATAAAAATAAACAAAAAAGTTCTGATCACAAGCCGATCAGGTAGCAAAGGGAGAAATAATACTAAAATGTAGAAAAAACAACAAAAACTACTTAAGAATGCAATTTAAGTGAAGTGCGTCTATTTCTAGAGGATTTTCGAATAGCAATTGCATTTGTCTTTTTAGCACGCGCTCGAGTATCATCTTGATGATCTGATAAATTTGACTGGGATATAGCATGTGAAATGTCGGTCCAGGATCTTCGAGCCGCAATTGTCATAACTTTCAAAGCTTTTGAGGAATCACATGAGTGAATATCAAATGGAGTAGTTGAAGAGTCACTTAGCTTGGTTTTTAAAGCTTCCAATTTATCTACATCAACTTGAAAATCAAAGTTAAGAGGATAGTTTGATATTGGAGATATTGTATCATGAGCTGAAGCCAAAGTCGTTTCATCACTTTCTTTCAGTTGCGAACTTGATTCAACAACATTGGAATAAACCACAATAGCTAGAAGACTATCTTGTGTCTTTGGTATGGTATGATCATTTGTAATCATTTCAAAGATACCTTTCTAAAATGTGAGCCGAGCGCAATCTTTTTCCTCTAGAGCATCGGGCGATTGCGAGTAGGGATATTTTGTTGAGGATGTGAAAGGTCGGTATTTTTACCATTACTAGCTGGCTTTTTGTTGATGGCCACAAATTCGTTATTATCCATCTGTGGTTGGACCGGAGCAAAAGATTTCCCATTAGGATGTTGATCCTCGGCACTAGAGTGATCATCCTCGACATAGTTTGCCCACCGTTTACTAGCAGCCAAGGGAGGGGGAGGAGGTTCCTTATCTTCTACCGAGTTATCCACCACCTTACCCTTATCCTTAGATGAATTATGAACATGTTCCAGAATATTAGAAGCAACAACTTTATCTTTATCCTTCGACAGAGATCGTATCACCTCATGATATTCCTTACGAACCCTTGAACGCCCATGTTTGGAATTAGGTCGTTCAGGATCAGTTTGAACCGTGGCCGTAACAATATTGCAACGACAAGTCGCTAATGAATGTCCCATAATACCACATTTCGAACAAAACTCGGGAAGTTTCTCATAACTTAATGACACAAAAGAACAATGCCTAGGGCGTTCCACCATCACGGAATCCTTCTGGTTATTTTGAGAGGTGCCAGATCCCGATTAGATGCGACATGCTACCCATTACTCGGATCTGGCTGATCAACAGTTCACATAGATGGATAGCCACAGTTGTGGCACGTTTGCCTGCATGTACGATGAGCGTTTGTTGGGTGAGAACATCCCGGTGGCGCAGACTATAGATACAGTCCGCGAGTATTAGCGGAAGATGGCGTTGGCAAATTTTGCGCACAGTTGAGAGATATTACCTGATAGTTAGTTTGTACTTTATATTTTATTTTGACTTTCGCGATGTATGACTGCATATTTATGATCGGCTATATATATTGACCATATTCGATTCAGTTGTATATATTTATTGATTGATATAGTTAGTTTGCAGTGTATCTTGTTTTGGTATTCTTGCTCTAGTTGATTTATTGGAGATAGTTGGTTTGTGGGAGATAGTTGGTATATTTTTGGTTGTGTTGGTATTATTTTTGGTTGGTATGGTATGTGTTACGAGGTTGGATTGTGCGGCTAACGGACAAGAGGAGTCATGCCTGATTTTTACTCATATAACTCGACATGGAGTCACTAAGACTCGAAATCGAGTAACATTGACTCGATATCGAGTCTTAGTGACTTCATGTTGAAAAAAACTAGACATCGAGATGTCGAGTAAAAATTTATTATCCACCTCAAAAAAAAGTAAAATTGTATTACATATTGCAGGAATTGAAACAGACTACATCAAGCTAAAACAAAGAATTCTTCAAATTTAAAGGGCAACAAAGACTAAGACAACAATGTAAGAATTTAAACAACGACAACTGAAACAAATTAAAATACATAATTGAATCAAACAATTAAGACTACTCATGTTTGGACATTGATGAAGTTCCTTCCTCAAAACGGGAATGCTTAGGCAAATATCGAGGGACAGGTGACCATGGCAAAATTTCGACAACTTCCTTCTTCCAAGGCTCAGTCTTGAATAGCAGGGCGAGTTTGCCGAATAGGGGTTCCCCATCTAACTCGTAAGCGGTTGCTAGGGTTGCATCAACCTACATGAATAGAAAATTAACAAAAATTGGAAGTAAAAAATAGGTGCTTGAATTATGTATAAAACGTACCCTGCCCCAGTCAAGCCTATTTTGATAAGTAGAATGCACAAAATCAAGCTTGCGATCCTAAACAACCCCTGGAGTGGCAAGCATATTAGCAAAAAAATTGTAGCGAGCTTGAAGATGTTTAATGCGCTGATTCACATCAGAAAATGTGAAAATACAGTCAAATTGTGACTTCAGAAGAGCCCTAGCACCCAACAAGGTAGTGTTGTTAAACCCACTGATCTCTCAATTTGCCTTTATTCAACTCATTCACAAGGAAATCAACAAGTAGAATACCCATCGGCATTGACCACGTTTTTTTTTTTTTTCATTGTAGAGCACAATAAAGAAATTATTTTCGCGTTTCTTCGGGGTTGAAGAGAATAGAAATTAGGTACATTATTTCTAAGTTTGATGTTTAATTTTGTGTTCATTTTGATGTAGATGGATGAAAGTTATCCCGAGTTTGGTTTATTTATGTGCTTCTATATATTCCTCTCAGTCTCATACAAAGTGCCACAGTTACTTCAGCCTCGTGGGCTTTTATTATGCTAGTGTTTGATGTTGGGAAAATTACATGGAATAAGCTATTTTTGGTATACATACCACACAATACGCTCCTATCACTTTTGTACTTATTTTTTTTCCTCTTGTACCTATATATTATTTTACGCTCCTGCATATTTTTTGATAATTTTTATTTTTTTTTCGTAATATTATTTTTTTTTTGTTCCTACATTGCTTTATATGTTTATATATGTTGTTTCGATGATGTTTAAATTTGTTTCTCTGTTGTTTCTTTTTTTTCTTTGTTGTTGTTTCGATATTTCAAAATAACTTTTATCTATTTTTATGTTGTTTTTATTCATATATTATTTTGTACATTATTTCTATTGTTTCGATGTTGTAATATTTTTAATGTTTCTAATAATTTTTTTTTTCATGTAGTGTTCAATGTGTAAATATAGTTTTTACTTATTTTTAAGCTCTTTTTATTCATGTGTAAATTGTAATTTTAACCCTAGAGAACTTGGGAATAATGGTACTACGATTTGAAAGGAAAAAAAACCGCAATTTTTGAAAAAGTGTCGATTTCAGTCTTTTAGTCGTCCAAATCAAAAGATTTATCTAGAAAATCCATGCGTCAACATTTCCAGCCAAACATCTTGATGTGAAAACAATTGTCGCCTACGTTGATATCCTCCAAATCAAAATCGGTCCTAGGTTTCGAGAGGCCTGGAGCGGATAAAAAAGGGGGCCCTTGTATTTACATAAAAAAAATTTAAAATAATAAAATCAATGTTACAAATGTAATTTAATTGATTTAACATAAAAAAAAATATATGCAATAGCAAAATTATCATACTACAACTTTAATATTTTGGTCTTATTAAAATAAATTAGGATAGAGAAAAGATAAAAAAAAAACTACTAATAAGCTAGCCAAAAAAAATTGATCTTTTTCATTTTTAAATTCATCCTTTTTTTTTTGGTTTTGCAAAAAAAGGTTTTTTTTTTTGTAAATATGAATGACATGGTAAGGGCTTAAAGGTGGGCGGCTCTTTAAATTCCTCAATTCTATTTTTTTCACTACAAGAAATTTGTCAATTAGCGACGGATATTAGCAACAGACTAAGTCTGTTGCTATTAGCGACGGATCAACGATAGATTAGAAACAAAATAAACCAAGAAAATAAATAAATAGTTCAAATAAAAATTAGCGACAAATATTAGCGGCGGAAAAAAGTCGTCTAATAACGACGGAATAGCAATGGAATTAAACCAAAAAAAATATTTTATTAATTATATAAAATTCGTCGCTAATAAGGTGACTAAAATCTGAAAATCTGGGAATTGTTTTGCGACGGATAGATTCCGTCGCTAAATAAATAAAATATTAAAAAACTAGCGACGAGTATAAAAGTCGTCGTTATATTGTTAAATTCTTAACATTTTAGCGACGGAAAGTTTTTCCCAATTTTCAAAATTTCAGTTCCATTTTTAGCGACTGATATAAAATCCGTTGTTAAATAATTAAAATTTGAATATTTTAGCGACAGAGTTACAATCCGTTGCTAATATTTCAATTATTAATGACCGAGACAGAATAGGTTTTTCTCCCCCAATTTTCTTTCTCCAGTTTTTCCCGCAAAATTTTCCCATTTTTCTTCGCCGCCTATTCCCACCACCACCGAGGACCAACCTTTCCCCGACCGCCGAGACTCACCCCACCTCCGCTCTTCCCCGCCGCCTTGTGCCGCTCCCCCAGGTAGTACTTCTATTGTCATTGTTTTGTGGAGATTTGGTTGTCGGAATTTCGGGCGAGGGAAACCTGGGGCATTAACTGGCGGGCCAAAGCAGTGTCGTGTAGGGATTTGAGTTGTAATAATGAATTTTGTTTTTCTAATTTTGGTTAATTTATTAGGTGGTTTATGTTGGATTTTGGTTGGACAAAAATTGGAGAAATCTTACCCTTCCACCTCCAGAAATAAGGGTTCCGCTGTCGCCGTACCCTCCACCTCCGCTGCTGCCGGAAAGCATATTGATCTCCGGGACAACCGCTTTTCATCCACCCTCAACGCCAGCAAGAACAAGGTTTCCGATGGTACCTTGTTGCTTTTATTTTTGAGTTTTGAATTTAATTTAGGGATAATTATAAAAAGTACCCATGAGGCTTGACCTAATTACAAAAAAACCCATCTAACTTTAAAACTTACAAAAAGTACCCCTGAGGTTTGATTTAGTGTTAAAATTAAGGGGTAATCTGCAATGATTTTACAAATATGAAGGGGGATTTTGAAATATATTTCAAACCTCAGGGGTACTGTTTGTAAGTTTTAAAGTTAGCTGGGTTTTTTTGTAACTAGGTCAAACCTCAAAGGTACTTTTGTAATTATCCCTTTAATTTATTATCTCCTTTTTTTTGGGTTTCGATTTCAATTGATTGTAGTGTGTTATTGCTTTTAATGATTGAGCCGTCGATAAAGAATGAAAAAAATTCTCTCTCTATAAAAGAAACATGCGCGTGATGTCTCTTTCGGCGCCGAAGAAGATTCCTTTCTTCAATCATGCTACCTCCACAAATCACGCCTGCAATTAATTTTTTCCGGCCACCGTCCGGAGTATCATCCTCTCCGATGGATCCAATTAATGAGTTCCTCTTCCTTGAGATCTCGCCTGATTTCTCCCACCCGCTGCAAGTCCCGACCAGTCTCCGTCATCGTCCCCGACTGTCCGTTTTCCGTTGTCTGCACCTTCGTCAAACACCCATGGTGATTCTCTGACCCACACTCGTGTTTATCAGTTGCGCCAGGTTCAACCTTCCTCAAACTTGAGTTTTCCCCTTGCACATGCTATCGCTGCTATTCCTTCAAACACCCCGCCAACCCACGACGACGTTCCGACACTTTTCAAAGATAAATCTCCGGCAACATACAGTGCTATCATTAAACAATCTCCACTTTTAAAGGTTCCCACACACGACGTTCCGGTTACCACTCCGCTCATTCCTACTAAGAAAGGTAATATATTTTCTCTACATATTACTGATGAAATTTACGAGTCTCGTCGGCAATTATGTGAAAATTCATTGATTGGTCGAACTCTTTATACTAAGGGCAACAAACCATTGAATATTACGCAACTTCAGCAAAAATTGAAATCTTTATGGCGTATAAATTCTCCTTTCCGTCTTATTTCACTTGGTAAGGGGTATAACAATATTCATTTCGCTAATCTTCTGGATAGGGACATTGTTTGGAGAAAACGTTTTATTCTTTGTCCCCAGGAACATTTCGATTGCAGCCTTGGACGCCGGATTTCGATCCTGATAACACTACCACATCAATAACACAGGTTTGGGTGCAAATATTTGGACTAAGTAGGGGATTTGAGGTGTTGTTGGGGATTGCCAGAGCCATTGGCTCCCCCATTAAAATTGACGATAACACTCTTTCCGGTTCAATGGGTCATTTTGCTCGGGTTCTTGTGGATGTCGATTTGAGTTCGACTTTACCTGAGAAGATGATGATCGAACGTACAGGGCACTCAGGATTTGTTTTCTTTCATTATGAACGTCTTCTGGATTTTTGCCGTCATTGTTAAATAATTGGTCATTTAACAACAGCTTGCCGAAAAATAACAACTGGACAGCAGCTAGTTAGGGGTCGTAGCCTTTCTCGGAATCCAAAACCTAATCGTCAGGGGAATATGGTGAATACTACAAATGATTTGGATGCTGGGAAAAATTTGAACATGCAGATTCCAGAGGTTGACCCTCTTAAGAGGAATGATGCTCTGAAATCTCCTTTTAGAGGTAATTCCCCTTCTATTTCTCACCCTCCTACTTCTAATGCTTTTGCTATTCTTGATGGGATGGTTGGAGATAATATTGAAATGGACGATGTGCATGTGTTGCCACTGGAGACGGTTGCACATATTAACATCCCAATTTTGGCGATTGAGGCGGGGTCTGACTCGAGGGATATGCAGTCGTTGGTTGATGCTTGTAATGCCCCCCATGCTGATTCTTTAATGGGTAATAGACATGATAGGTCATACGGTAATGAAGGAAATGGGTCTGAATCAGACGCTGGGAATACAATTGGGAATATTGATCTTACCGTTTTACAATGATGTCAATCTTTGATCCCATTTTCCTCGTCGCACAACTTGGATAATTCTTCTGTGGATATCTTAGCGGACAAAAAACTCCAAGAAATTCGACAAAAGCTTTCTGTTGTCCGGAAGGGGGGTCATTCTAGGCCAGCCATTAGGGTTCCTGTTGAAGTTGAGGAGGAATCCCGGGATAATCAACTGGCTCTGCATGGGGAGCCGACTGCTAATCAATGAATATTCTTCACTGGAACGTTCGAGGGATTTCGAATGATCTCTCGAAGGCTATGCTATGTTAGCATTGCTCTCTTATCAAGGCAGATTGGCTTTGTCTGGTGGAACCTAAAACAGATAACTCGTCTATTCATCCTTCTTTCTGCTCGTTTAATTTCGGCCTCTGTGTTACATATGTCGGATCAATTGGTTTTGGTTGAAGCGAGTTTATCGGTAGGTAATTTTCGTATCGGTTTTGTGCATGGGCATGCTTCTTATGTGCGGCGCCGTGATCTTTGGCAAGATTTGTTAGCACATCGGACCTCTAATTATCTGGTCGTGGGGGATTTCAATGCAGTGTTAGGTGCTCATGAACATCGTAGTTTGCATGCTCCTAATGTGAATTCCTGTCAGGAATTTTTGAGCTTTATTGAGGATTGCCAGTTGATTGACATTCCTTCTTCTGGTCACAAATTTACTTGGAAGGGTCGTATGCACACGGGTAATCATGTGGAATCACGCATTGATCGGGGTCTTATGACAGAGGGATTCTTGGGTTTATGGGATGTGGTACGTTGCCACGTGTTGCCTCGTACAGTGTCGGACCATCATCGTATTTCTATCACTTGTGAGGACACTTCTTTGTCTGGTCCTAGACCTTTCCGGTTTCAGAACATGTGGACTCGTGATGACAGGTTTTATGCAGTGATTCGCGATTCTTGGGCTTTGTCGATCTTCTCCAGTTCTCCTTGGGGTAGGATTCTGGGCAAGCTTAAATGCCTTAAAGCTCGCCTTAAGGAGTGGAATGCTGATGTTTTTGGCAATGTCTTTCAGCAAAAAGAGTCCATTCTCTCATCCATTGCCTCGATTCAGGATATCATTGCAATTGATGGTTATTCTGAAGAGTTTTTTTGTCAAGAGGTGGAGTCTAACGCGATGTTAGCTAAGCTATTGAGCAAGGAATACGAGATGTTATGACAAAGAAGCCGTATTAATTGGCTTAAGGATGGGGACCACAATACTACGTTTTTTCAACGTGCGGCTAAGATTCGTAGATGTCGGAACTCCATTTCTTTCCTTATTATTGATGGAAAAATTTGTAGAGATTTTGCTATTACTGCGAACCATGTCATTCAGTACTACGAGAACCTTTTCACAGCGTCTTTTGCTCCTACATCAAACTCGTTAGCCCGGATTTCCTCTCTGATTGATGCCAAGGTCACCATGGCTCATAATCAGAACCTTACTAGTCGCCCGACATATGATGAAGTTAAAAATGCGGTCTTTGATATGGACCTTATGAGCGCTCCTGGCCCCGATGGCTTTCCTGGGAAATTCTACCAGTTTGCTTGGGAAGTGGTTTCTGACGATGTGGTGCATGCCGTTCAACATTTTTTGATACAGGCGTGATTCCTCCGGGGCTTAATTCTAGTTTTGTGGTTCTCATCCCCAAGATTCCAGAGGCAGTTAAAGTTGATCATTTTCGGCCAATTGTTCTTAGCAATTTTTTGTTTAAAATTATCACTAAAATTCTTTCCTCCAGAGTGGCCCGCACGGCATCTATCATCTATTCAGTTTGGTTTTATTGTGGGTCGTCGTATTCATGATTGTGTCTCCATTGCATCGGAGTGCATTAATTGTTTAGATCATCGGGCGTATGGTGGTAATATGGCCATCAAGGTGGACATTCGCAAGGCTTTTGACACCTTTTCTTGGAATTTCTTATTGCACGTCTTGAAAGCTTTTGGTTTTTCGGATAGGTTTCGTGGTTGGATTACTAGCATTCTTCAGTCTGCTAGACTCTCAGTTCTATTAAATGGTTCGCCGGTTGGGTATTTTGGTTGTTCTCAAGGGGTCCGTCAAGGGGATCCTCTGTCTCCACTTCTTTTCTGCATTGCTGAGGAGGTCCTGAGTAATCTTATTAGCCAGCAAGTTCAATCACATGCTCTCATGGGTATTCGGGCGGGCCGCGACATTTGCTTCCCATCTCATTTGTTATATGCAGACGATGTGATTATCTTCTTCCAGGGTTCCAAAGCCAATGCTGGCATTCTCTCGCGCATTATTTCGGAATATGAGCAACTTTCAGGTCAATATGCTAATCGGGACAAGTCTACCATTTATTTTGGTAAATTTGTGCATCATGAGTGGGCTATTCTCCGTGATATTAGGATGCGGGAGGGAAGTCTGCCTTTTACTTATTTGGGGGTCCCGCTCTTCAGGGGAGTTCCTAGACGGATGCATTTGGAACCTATTGTGGATTGTATTATTTGCAAATTCAGTAACTGGAAAGGGCATTCTCTTTCTATGGCGGGTCGTGTCTGCTTGGTTAATTCTGTGATTTTCAGTTTGGTTGTCCACTCAATGATGGTCTATAAGTGGCCAGTCACTCTCATTCGTCGTTTGGACCGAGCTGCGCGCAATTTTATTTGGACTGGGGACATCACAAAGAAGGGTTTGGTTATTGTTTCTTGGGTTCGTATTTGTGCTCCTACTACTGAAGATGGTTTGGGCTTGCGATCGATTTCATCTATGAATGCATCCTTTCTCATGCGCATGGCTTGGGATATTTTGGCTTGGGATCGTTAGTAGCTTGTTTCCTCCGGAGCATATTTTTGGATCGGACTCTTGAGCTAAAGGCCTCTCTGATTACTTCTTCACTTTGGTCGGGTTTCCGTCCATACATCTCCTCTCTCAAGAGAGACTCACGTTGGATTATTGGGGACGGCACCTCTATATCATTTTGGTGGGATAATTGGCTTGGTTATAGTATTGAAGATAAGATGGGTGTTCCTATCAGTTTTCGTAAGATATTATCTCAGACGGTTTCTGATTATTTAGTTGATGGTGTTTGCACTTCACTTCTTTGTTCATTCTGAATTGTGAGGATATTGTTATGGACATTTTGGGTATGGCTGTTGTGGGTGGGGATGATTCTCGTGTCCTGGTTTAGATCGGTTCATGGCTCTGCTTTTTCTTCTCGTATAGCTTATTGGCATATTCACACGAGCTTTCCGGTGGTTCGTTGGGTAAGTGGCTCTGGCATCCTGGTATAGCGACACGACGATCTATGTTAGTTTGGCGCTTGATTCATAACAAGCTTCCTTTGTGGGGTCATTTGCAGAGGCGCGAGATATATGGACCTGCAGTTTGTCAGCTTTGTTTTCAACATTACGAGGATCTCGACCCTTTCGCTTTTTAGATCGTCCCATTGTTCGTTCAGTTGGGAGTATTTCACAGCCTATTCAAGATATACTGATTTTTTTCCCGGCATATGGCGAGTCATTCTTTCGTAGTCTAGAGGTTAAAGGAAGCTCTCAAATACTCTTTTTGTGGAAGTTAACGTTGATTACTTTTCTTTGGGTGATATGGTCTTGTCGTAACAGGCTGTTTTTGAGGATTCCAAGTTCTCGGATGTTGTTATTCGTGCTCGGTTCTTTCTTTTATTAAGGAAACACGTCATGCTCCTATGGGTTTCATGCATAATGATTGTCATGATCTTTTCATTTTAAGATTAACACAGATGGGAGCGCTATGGGGTCTCCGGGGGATTCTGCGTGTGGAGGCATTTTCCGTAATTGTCATGGTTTTTTCTTGGTTGTTTCACTTTGCACCTTGGCACCGGGCTTCGCTTTTTCGGGGAGTTACGGGGGGCCATCACGGCTTGTGAAATTGCTCTGGATAAAGAATGGCAATTCATTTGGCTTGAAGCAGATTCTTCATATGTCATTTCGATCTTCTCTACCTTCTCATTGGATGTTCCTTGGGTCCTTAGAGGGCGACTTTTACTCTTATTTCGTCGCCTCCGTCTTATACATTTTCGGGCTTCCCACGTTTTTCGTGAGGCTAATCGCGCTGCTGATGTCCTTGCTAAGCAGGCTTATGTTGTGGGTAACATCTGGTGGGATGTCGCTCCTAATTTCCTTCGTGATGTTTTTGCTACTGATCATACTTTGCTTTACCATGTCAGATATTAGTTTGTTGTTTCATTCAACCATGCAACCGGCTTGTGGTTATTTGTCTTGGTTTTATTTGAATTTCTTTTTTTTGGGTACTCTTTCTCCTTCTAAGGGTATTTCCCACAAGGGTGGGTTTTACCTTAGAAGGTTTTAACGAGGCCTTAGCTAGCTGATCGGTTTTGTGATCAGCACTCTCTTTTTCTTTGATATTTTACTTTGGCCTTCGGCCTTTTACTAAAAAAAAAATGATTGAGTCGCCGATGAGTCAAGTTTTCTTTTTTCTTTTACTCCAAAGTTGTATATATTTAGTTTTACCTATTTCAGAGACTTGCTAGATCTGTATGAGGTGCTAAATACACCATTTTTGCATTTCTACTGTTAGTATGGATGGCGAGTGAATCTCTACTGAAGTTCTGTAGCATTTGATTTAAACAGAATTGTGGGAATATGGATTTTGGGGTGGTTTTGAATTATTTTTGTACTCTCTTTGTTCCTTCTTTTCGCTTCTTGATTCTAGTGGATACCGGGACTCCGCAAAGCAGCAGATTTAGAAAACAATTTCTTAAACCCAGGCCCAATTTGTTCCCAAGTAGATTCAGAACATGCAACAAAAGGATGGTGATTGTGAGACTTAATTAAGCACTAGTTAGCTCGTATTGAAGGTGGCATTAACTATTTTGTTTTTTTTGTGGGGTCTTTTATCTTTTCTGGTTACTACTTGTTGAATAGGCTATGTATTGAAGGTGATTACTTTAAATGTTGAAAGCTAGCTTATTCTACATTAGATATTCTACTTTAAATTGTCATCTTTTACATGTAACTCTGAATGGTATGAAAAGCTAGTGACTCTGAATGGTCCTTATGATTGTCATTTTTTCTGGTTTCTATTGAAGTTTGTTTTGTTTGATTCAGTGAATGAACTATTGTATGGCTTCAAAGCTGCTGGATTGGTATCCCTTGTTTTGTCTTAACACAAAGGGTTTTTCACATTTTGTATGCAAATATGTATTTATGGGTGGATGTTCCTTAAAATATGGTTCCACCTCCATAGGATAGCTCAACTTCCTACTCCTTCAGATGACTAGAGGCCGAGCTAGTAGAGGTGGTAGGTGGCGTGGACGAGGTGATAGCTTCTATTTCTAGATTTGCCTCGTGAATGTCGATTCCCTTCAGAAATGATGATGATGGAGTATGCAAAGGCAGTTCAAGAAAGTACATATGGATACAACTGGAAGATTAATTCCCTATACAACTTCGAGTGATATTACCAAAATTTTCAAGCATAGCATCTATACACATTTGTATTTTATATTATAGATTATATATGGATGTATTGCGGATTTCTATAACTATAAATGTTTGGCATGGGTTTTTTATAAAACATATATTATATTGGCTATTATTGATAGTTTATATAGTTTATGTAAATGATTTTTATAAATTGAACGTGAATTATTTTTACAGGTTTTTAATTATAAAAAATAAAATAAAAAATTAAAAAAATTATAAAAATAGCGACGGATTGTATCCGTCGCTATTTAATCAAATTAGCGATGAAATTTTTGTTGCTAATGTTAAAACAAAAGTTATTTGACGCAATTTAGCGACGGATTATTTCGTTGCTAAAATTTAGCAACGGATTTGTCCGTCGCTAAGTCGTCGCTAATTCGTCGTCCATTTTGTCGCTCCCAATCATGATTGGCGACGGATTTTTATCATTTTAGCGACATATTTTTCCGTCGCTAAATAGTCTAATCCGTCGGTAAGGAATTAACGACGAGCTAAATAAAGACGGAAAAAATCCATCGCTAACCCGTTGCTAAAATATTTAGCGATGGATTTTATGGGTTTAGTTACGGAAATTTTTGTCGCTATTTTGTGATTTTCTTGTAGTGTTTGGTTTTTGCAAAAACAAAAAAATAAATTAGTTAGATACAAAAGACATTAGTTATGCAAAAAAACTTAGTTAGATAGAAAGTTCCCGAAAAGAAATAGTTAGACTGAAAGGCCAAAAAAATAACTTGATCTTTGCCTTTGTGTTGAATTGAACTCAAAACCTTGAAGTACAAAAAAGTTATATAACAGCTGCTCAACCAAATGATTCTTTTGTCAATTATTTCAACCTTTGTTTTATGTATCCGATGTATACATATAATATATAAAAAACTCGGGGCCCTTGCCGGAGGGGCTCCCTGTGCGGCGACACCACTTGCGCCGCCCCTACTCCAAATGAGTAAGCATGTTAATTTGGACAAAAACTCACTTGGAGGATGACCACATAAGTGGAATTGGTTTCCACTAGGAGTGATCATAAATTTAAAAAAAACCTACTCGAATCACACCAAGCCGCACCCGTTCATAGTAATTTATAAAAAAACCGCGATTTAAAATATTAGATAGAAACCGCACCGCGTTGTTGGTGCAGTAGATTTTAAAAAACCGCCAAAAATGCACCGTCCCTCTATAATTTAGGGAAAAATAAAATATTGTTAATTTAGTCTTTAGTTAAATAGTTAGACGATAAATATATTTAGAACTAATTTTATGAATGATATAACTAGATTCTCACTTTGTATACTAAACATAACACATTTTACATTCTTTCAATGTTGTTACAATGCACTATATTTTGCATCAAAATAGAACAACATTACATTGCATTACATATTGAATGTAGCTGAAATAAAAGATATTGCAATCAGGGGCGGACGCAAGTACACTTGGAGGGGGGCCATGGCCCCTCCCCCAACATTTACACATTTACTTTTTTTTTTAATGTAATGTTGGGCAATTTGTTTTGTAAATAAAAAAATAACTAAGTTTGGACATTAAGTCCTTTGGGCCCCCATTTTGCTAATAAAAATTACAAATGAGTCAGCTTTTTAGTTTTTAAATGATTTCAACTATTGTAAAAAACTTACGTGTTTCCCTTATAAATGATTTTCATGACAGTCAAGAGAAACATTCTAATTTTAACATTTTATTATTGTAATTATGTATCTTGATATGCTTATAAATGATGAGTATTGACATTGTATTTGATGCAACAATATAATATATTCTAAATTTTATATGTGTAAATAGGCTTTTTAGCCATTCATGTTTTCAAAATATGAAAGGTAACATATTTTTCAAAAACATGTTTTTAGCCATTTTGACCAAAAAATGACAATCATACCCTTCTTGTATTCTTTGGTGATTATTTAGCTAATTTGAAAGGAAAAAAATTGATGCAGTATCGAGAAATGCTTCTCGAAATGATTCTCAGTATCGAGAAATGAAAAATTTGCAGAATAAACAATTGAACTGAAAAATGACTAAAAACATGTTTTTAAAAAATACGGCTTTGTTTTGTTATAGATAAATGATTTTTGTTATAGACAAATGACCAAAAATACATCGGACTCTTTTATTATTATAAAAAATAAATATTTGATCTTCCAATTCTTGGCCCCCCTCACTATCGAATCCTTGTTCCGCCCCTGATTGCAATGTGCATTTTATTTGCAAAAATACATCTTATTTAAAAAAAATACTTTTCACTTATAATATTTTTCTTTGGCTTTTTCTTTAAAATATCATAACAAATTGTATTAGTTAACCAATTATATAATATTTTTGTTAATTAAATAACAAAACCGTCCCCCACCCGCTTAAAACCGCACCTTATGTTTTACTTCATAAAACCATGGTTTAAAAATATATTTAACCGAACCACATATAACAATTTGGTTTGAAATTGACCAAAAAAATCGGAAAACCGCAACGTGATCACCCTAGTTTCCACATCTATTAAATTGTCGAAAATGTGAAAAAATTATTTTTTTGAAAAACTTTCCGATTTCGGGCGATCGAATGACAGAAATAGAAGCTTTTGGAAATTAATAGACTTTCTTGCAAATCATTATTTGCAGGGCTTTTATTGCCGACCCCTTATATTTATAGGATTAAAATTGTAATTTAGCCGGAGTTGGGATAAAGAAGAAAGAAATAGGCATGAAAATAAAAGTAATACATGATATGGAAGCGGTTATCTACATCTACATCTATCTATCTACATCTACATCTACATATATCTATCTATCTACATATACATCGACATATATACATACATATACATATATATACATATACCTATACATACATACATACATAGATACATATACATATACATATACATACACATACACAACACAACTACCTTAAAAGTGTGAATATTTCTGTCAAAATATGACTGCACTAAAACACCCTTGTATTAGATTAATTTGAATGGTAAATTGTAATATGCAAAAGGATAATCAAGAGTCAGGAAACCAAGTAGATCTCAGTTTCTTTTTTCATAAAACCCAAAACCCACAAAATCTTCACGTACAAGGAGACACAACAGATTGGTTCGATGGGCCTGTTGGAATCATCCATTTGATTGGTCTGCTGGATTCGCCATTAGTCTTCTCTCGTCTGTGATCACTCGACATCCATTGGAGTTTTCGGGTAAATTTTTCTCTTTCTTTCCGACGCTTTCGATTGTATGGTTACTTTTTACTTTTGGATTCAATTATTGTTTTTGTAATTCTAAAGTGGGCTGTGTGAAAATACTTGAGTAATCTGGTGTGCTGCTTCTTTATACGTAATGGGGCAGTGGATTCAGTCTGTTGCTATTAGGTTTTATTTTTCTCTAATCCTTAAAAATAGAGAAGAAAAAAGAGTGGTTCTTTTCCAGGGTTTTATCCTACTATTGTCAGTTTCTTTATTGTTCTTCTAGGTTTCCTTTCTTTATTTTGGACATGATATGCCCTGTTGTTTGACATATATGAAGAAAGAGGTAAATGGAATAAGTGTACAATGGTGAAATCAAACGTGAGAATCTATCTATAAAAGGACCTTGGCTATAGTATGATTGAGCTTGAGTCGAATTCATAGGTTTGGAGGAAAAATACACTTCCCCTGTAACCAGAAGAGTTCATCATATTCAAAAATGAAAAAAAAAAAAAAGGTTTGGTCATGAAATTTTCTCAATCATTTCACTAGACTTAATTAGTTTTTTCCAGACGATGTCTTGACCCTTCTCTGCCTAAAGTTATCTCAAGTATTAGTGAAAAAATCTACTTTGCTGTGAAGCTACGATTTGTGGTCAAACATAATATTAAAATTCAAATATTATTCATGTGTGAATCAATTGTTAAATTATTAATTTTAACTATATTAAACATATATGTCTTTTGTAACATAAGTATTTCGAGTTATGTCAATTTTTAGATTTTATTTTTATATGCCTTTATAAATTACTATTTTATTTTGAATTGTAATTTTATGAGTTCTTAAGATAGGCTATCCAATTTTGCATAAATATTCCTTTATTTAGTTACATATATATGCCTGTTTACCTCATCCGGGGTGAACTGAGAATAATTTACATCAGTCTAGGAGGATTGATAACCAGGTGAGTTCTTAATTTGGTCGAGTTTTATGGAATGGAGTTCTTACTTAATATTGGATACTAAGATGATATTCCTCAATCTACGATTCTTAATTGAGGCATAATATTCAAGAAGACTTGGTGTTTGGTGCTTAAATTGTTTAAACATGTTTCCGTGTTAGCCAACGGTTTTTTTGTTGTTGTGAGGTGTTAGTTTAATATTGAAGTCAGTAATAGAAGTAATGATATAATAGAAGTTGTAAGTGGTGTCAATTCAGATATTGTGAATCAAATTCTCTTTTTTTTCTATTTTTTCACCACTTCCCTATATCTCTCTATTCATTCTGTATGGTGTTATGTGCCATGTTGTATTTATTGATTTATTGGCTTGCAATCTTTCACGTTTCGTAATATCATTTGGTTGAATAGCTCCAAGGCAAAAAACATGGAGACAAGGGGATCCTGGATCAACACGGTATAAGGTGAGATACAATCAACTTCTTTTGTTGAATGCTTCATGATATTTGAGATAGCTTTTACTTTGAAGCCACTCACAAGAAAATGATTAAACCAAGTGACGGGGATCTTAATTGCATTTTTATACTCTGCTATATCTTCTTTCCTTTAATCTTGTGTTTTTTAAAATATACCTTTTTGTATCAGTTTAAAATTGTCTTAGAGACTGATATTTCATTCCAAGTTCACATTTTTTTCTCTTCCAGAAAATGCTCTGTGCAAATTCCAACAATAGAATCACTGCAAGAACTGAAGCACAAATACTTTAAGGATATTGGGTTATCCCCTAATTGTTGGCCCTAATCTTGGCTTAAATGTATATTGATATGTGGCATAATGTGATTTTATTCCGTCAAAGATAAAAATGTATGATATGATGGTGATGTTATCTCCCTTTTTTATAGTTCGCTTTGGTTTCATCCTATTTATATCATGAGGGTTCTTAGTTAAAGATTTGAGGATTCATAATAAGGATGTTCAGATATCTTAATTCTTTTACTTTTATTGTTTTTTCTCTGTAACGTTTCGTATAAGCATTTAGATTTCTTTCCTTATTTTGACTCTTCATTACTGTTTTTGAGTAGGAAATTTACAATTCTCATTAATTTCTTTACTCTTGCTTTTTTTGAATTCTTTTACATTATTTTTTTATGGGGAACGATTTTTAGGCAGCGACTAGGTGAATTAACATGGCTAAAAACATTTGGACCTATAATACTCATTTTCCGAATTCCCCTTATTGTGTGACTGGGTCAAGTTTTTGTTGTTCCTTTTTTTTTTTTAAAGTTTTGCTGTCAGATCATGCTTATGTAAGACCTTTTTTCTTTTATTCTCTCTTATATACCAATATGGTGTTCCATTAGCTAATGTTATTTTTAATTTTATTATCATTCAAAGCTTAAGTTTTTTGTCTTGATAGTACGTATTCCACAGTCATCATGAGGGGCAATTACATCATTGTAGTATGGAATGATACCTTTGAAATTATATAGATTTTAGTACAAATACATATACAAAAGTCTATGCATGTTGATCAATGCGATAAAGTACACTACTTGGATTAAATTAAGTTTTCATTTCTACGTGTATATTTTTTATTACAAGATCTAAGTATAAACATGGGTCATTTATGAGTGGTTCTAAGATGCTCACGGGTTTTTTCAATTTGCATCTAAGTAGGCTTTGATTTGTACTTTTTTAAATGAATTGAATGATGCATAGCTTTCTCCAAGTGGCCATTGATATGAGTTTTTTTCTTTTTGGGACAAGCTACTTGGAGTAAGGTTTTGTAGTAAGTTTCCCTGTTATAAAATTTGCCATGTCAAAATATCCATCTGCTTTAGAGCTATATTTTATTTCTTTTTTCCCTTTTTCGCTCTCTTTCGCTCTTTTATTTGCATGTGTTAACTGTGATTAGAATTGTCGACTTATTGATAGGCTTTCTTATATCAGGTCAGCTCTCAGTCATACCCTGCTTTGGCTTTTCTGAATTTGGATTCAATTACACTTGATCGATACTTAATATTCATCAATTTGCATTACCCAAGTGCTATTTGATACTACTGAAGCGTTATTCCAAATTACCAATGGTTAGTTCCTCAAATGACACAATTTAGTTCGAAATTTATACAAATGGAGTTTTAAGAAATAAAATTAGAGCGTATGAGTAGTTAATCATGTTTTGCTGATGCTTTACTTTGTTGAAGTATCCCAACTATGTAAAAGTGTAAGTTTATACCATTGTCCGCTGCTCTTTGTTTTGGTGCAACTGTGATATTTGTTCTTTCTTGGTTGGGTTTGGCTTGGACGCTGCCTTTTTACTCATGCAACTCATTCTTTGTCGGGTTTGGCTTGGAGAATTTTAATTTTCTACGCAAATTAATAGAGTTGTTTTACATTCATGATTGACATAAGTGTGATCTATTTGAAGGGCATAATTTTTTATCAAGGCGAGTGAAGAAGAACACCAATTTCATGAGACATTTAATAATGTCTGCTTATTACCTACTATAGATAATACGAATGCAAGAATTGCATGTAAACTCCATTGAATTTATCTTGTTCTTATTTTTTTGGCATATTTTCAAGTATCAGACACATCGATCCCAACAACAATGAATTACTAGAGTACATAAATGAATTCCATCAAAGTATCTCGGATTTCTGTACTTAATTGATTCTTGTGATATTTCATAGTATTTTTTAAATTTGAGTTTGCTTTAAAAGTGAATATCTTTTGACGTTATAACTCAGTTTAATATAGTTTTTTGTGCTCAACGTCAGAAGGCATTGGAAATAACCCATTAGAATCAGCATATTGAAAAGGAAAAGTTAATCAAAATAACCATTACACTATAAGATGCTACATTTTAAATCTCCAGATGGAATTGTAGTATCTTTCTTAATAGTTCATAGCAACATATATTGTTTTCTTCTACAATTCTTGGTTGGATTGTGGTAGATGAAATCTTTTATTCCAATTTGTATGTGTGCACAACTGTGTTAATAAATGAAAATATTTATGGTTAGATGCCTCCCTAGAGTAATAGTCATTGAAACCTACGTCTGCACTTATGTTTACTAATAGTCATGTCCTATTCAAGGCAGTTCTGGTCGTAGTTTATACCATGGCTATTTAAGGAATAACTTATCCCCAAGAACCATGAGATTGTCTCTTAAGAACTGACATCTTATATAATATTTTATGACATCTTAGTAGCATTTGCATATTGAAAGAAATCAGATCTGGCAGAAGTCTGGAATTTGTGTCAATAATGTTGCAAATGTAGAAGTCTTAATATTGAGATACATAACTTGTGGCCAATGTTCACAAAATAATGTTGCAGATGAGAAGGTCTAATATTGAGATAAAGAACTTGTGGCCAATGTTCACAACAATTAACTGAAAGATATGTCAGTCCCATTGATCTTATTCCCAAAATGGAGATGAAATAGTAGGATATATGCATGCCTTACAAACCAATTCTTGGACTTAAGAAGATACCAATGCCTCTGTACTAAAATAAGTCATTGTACTAGGTTGTTTAATGTTGAGTCTTTTTGCTTCAGATTTGGGCTTTTAATTATTCTTGATTCTTGATGAGTTTTTATGTGTATTATTATAATTACATGCATATTAAGTTAGTTTCTACATTTTTTATGTTTCATTTTGTATTATTATGTTCCTGTCCAAATGTTGAGTTTGTAAAAGAAAATGAATCTCCGTAGTAAAATAAGTGTGAGTAAATACGATGGCAATTTTAGGAATTGAAAATAGCATTAGCAGATGACTATTGATTTGCACTTTTCAACTGGATATATACATTTCAATGCCTGTATTTATAGAGAAAAGATGCAAACAAACTCACTTGTATGACATTATTTCCTCGTGTAATCGTCTCTAAGCTTGTCCCATATTCGCCAGTATGAGGAACAAAGCTGGAGAGCCATCACACATGACAAATTATCCAAATATGATTCAAGTGATTAGGCTTGTGCCCTACTACTTTAGCTTCAGCCGAACTCATTCCATCATCTATTTGTATGGCAATGGTTGATTTTTCTGGTGAGAAGAAATGGATCAGTTTTGTTGAAAATATTTTAATTCTTAATGAGTTTATATTTTGAAAGATAAATGGAATTTTTTGAAATTAGACTACGGTTCAGGGGTAGTATTTGTAATTATCCGTTGTTTTTAATCAAAGATACAATAGTTTAACTTTGTAATATAGCAACTGGGCAATCATTCTGGGATCTAAGAAGTATTTTGAACCTTGATTGTTAAGCATCTGAGTCCCTCATGAGTAGAAAAGCGATTATTGGGAGGCGATATGAAGATATAAGTCCAGAGTCCTTGGATTGCATAGTCACATTATAGGATCCCATAAAGCAACTTTTATTTCTTCGTACAAGATGAGCTCCATGTCAGGGCAAATCCCATAACAAATTGGACACTGCTTAGATATGTTAAAAGGGCGCGGCGGTTGGCGTCTGCATCGCTTAAAGGAAAAAAGTGGATTAGGGCGAATTATTTTGGCCCATTTCAACCGAGCCTTTTTGGCCTGGACTGCTTAAACCGAAGCTTAGTTAAAGGGCTAGCCCGAAGGTTGTTAAGGGCTAATAAAAAATATAATTCTAATGTTATATATCTACTTTTATTACCTATTACTAGTAAATTTATTTTTCAAATTCACATCTCCCTCATCTTTAAGTTTAATTTTATTAAACATGCTATAAATTCTTGGAAAACTTCTTTTTTATTTATTTTATTTATATTTAATTTAGTTTTATGTTTTTATTCTGAATAAGAAAATGTAACATAGTTTTATTAGATTATTTAGGATATAGTTATATTTCTAAATGGTGCTAAATCTAATTTTATAAATTTTGTTAATGCAATGTAATTATAAACTATGCATGACTTTTTTTTATAATTAATAGAGTAACTTTAAATGTTAAACTTAAATATTATATATGCTCAAGTTTAAAATTTTAGATTTAAATATCTAAATTTGAAAATTTTAACTTATAGTCATATGAGTAATTACAGAAAAAAGTGTTAATTCTGGATAGCTTTAGTTATTATTATTTTATTTCCAAAATTTAGATCATAAAATACTTAATTTTATGAGTTTGTTAATGCAATGTAATTAGAAACTTTGCATGAATATTATTTATGACGAATAGTTTAACTTAAAATGTTAAACTTAAATATTATATATATTCGAGTTTAAAATTTTAAATTTAAATATATAATTTTAAATTTTTTGACCAATAGCCCGTTAGTGGCCCGTTTAACCCGAAGCCCGCTAGAGTTAGGTTTCAACATTGCCAGCCCGTTTAACACCGGCCCATTTGGCCCAAAGACCGTTTAACCCGAAGCCCGCTAGGCTGGCCCTATAGGGCTAGGACTAGCCCGTTTAACATCTCTAGACACTGCCTATGAAACGTTATTTAGTTCGCCTTATGTTGGAGCAGATGCATCATGGTAATGAGATTGATAAGGCATTTGGTGAGCAAGCTTGGGCCCACATGACTATTGTTCAATGAAAAATTTGGTGCATAGAATGAGCAACATATTATAGAAAATCATTATTTGAACTTGATGAAACACTATATTGAGATCAACGATATCCTCAATCAAGAAGAATTCTTGAGGGTACGAGGCTTTCATATTCAGTTGTTGACAATGATACGTGGGAATATTATGCTTAGGTAAATAGTTGTGTATTGCATAAGAGAGTGTTTGCAAATACCTAAAGAAATTGATAGTCACCTTTGGAATGAAAAAATCAACTCTGCGTTGGATTCTATATAATTTAATAAGAATCTAAATCCAATGGAATAGGTGCTTTAAATTTCTGATTTTGTTTTTGATTTCATTTTGAATTATGTAAAAGCGGTTTTACATTTATTGAGTAGACACTTTCTATTAACTTAATTAATTTTGAGCTTATCTGCAAAAACTACCAAATTCTTATTCTAAACTGTTTTTCACTTTTATTAAGTTTAAAGGCAGAAGTTTTTGAAAACACTCTCTAAACACATCATAATTATATTAGTCGCATGTGATTCATATTATAAGAATAGATCTCAATTTTGAATTTCCATATTATGTAAAATCTTTGTTTAGTTGACCCCTTTTGCCGTCTTGTTAAAATATTCCGTGGAGAGCACCCGGAGGCAATTTCATATAAAGATGAAGATGTTGAACATTACGGTGAAATAGGGTTTTTGTAATTTTTCCTCATATTTTTTTGTTATGTTCAATGGTAAAACCACAACAAATAGTGATGCTTTGGCTACAAAACTTGTGGATAAGTAGTTGTTGTTCATGATGAAGGAAAACACCACATAATATTTATGAATTCATATATATTACTAACCAATTAATCTTGTTTCTCATAGTTCGAGTAAAACAACATTTTCCACTAAAAGTACCAGTTTTGTCGTGCCTTAACTCTTAAGGCTTGAAAATTGCGAGTTCATTCCATTTTCACATGTTTTGTCAATTATACTCTCTGTTTATTGTTGTATAGATTAAAAGTTATAGAAATATATTTTATCTAGTAAAAGGCTACAATATCTAATTTTTCCAAACTTTAGATTACTGTTGATTAGCACAAAAACAATCTCAGTTCTAAACATATGATGAAATAGGTTTTGAAGGTGATGATATCTGATATTAAAGAAAACAAAGCAAATGTGGGTTGATATGCTTTAATGGAGGAAGGACTTTGGTGCTGCCTCCATTATGGAACATTTGTGATATAATATACTGCAAACATATTATTTTAAATAGCTAAATCATTCAATGTTTCGGAAATCCAATCTCGTGTGGCTGTGCAAAATAATTTTATTTTGTTTCTCATGTATTATTTCTAGGACTTTGATTTTAAGGGAAAAAATGAGGCCTTTAAATACTACCTGTCACGCCCCAAACGGGACGCGACGAACGATCCACAACTTAAATACAAATAACCAAGCAGTCTAGACGAATAACATCGAGAACCCAATGAAACAGAGTCAATAGCAGCGGAGTAAAGAATAAGTACAATTTACAACTTATAGTCCACAATATCCATAATCCAAATTACATACCCGATATGATCTAAAGATAACAACTTAAAAGTCAAAGGGTCCTACGCCCTTAAATTACAGTCAAAGAGAGAAAAGAGTAGCAGGATAAATGGAAGTCCAACATCAGTAAAAGTACATGAAATAAGAATAATCATTAGTAAAAAGGTGCAAGATCGACAGGCAGGGCGATGGTCATCAATTTGTGGCCGGTTCGACATCTTCAATATAGTCCCCATCTAAAGGTTAGAAAACAGGTGGGGATGAGACGAAAATCTCGGTGGATGGGGTGATCGTGTGCAAGTGTGGCGCAATACGATTAATGTGAGAAAACAGATTATATGAAAACGCGTGAGTATGATGCATGTATTCACACACACGATTCATAGCGTCGTGATAAAATATTTAAATAATATACTTATACGATTCAAGAAAAGCAGTTCATTCATGGTAACACAGCGCACTATGTGATTGATAAGACAGTAGGATTGCGTACGGAAGTGTAACGCCAATCCCAATGCAAGGCAGATAATGGTTGCGTACGGATTTGTAGCGCCAACCAATGCAAAACAGGTAGCGGTTGCGTACGGAAATGTAACGCCAACCAAAACGGGTCCGATAACTCCGGAATCGTGTGGATCAGACAGCGATTCCTTCGTTCTTCCTTGTAACTCCCCAGTCAGTATGGTCCAAGACCGATACCTTATCGCTCCATAGGCAAAGACAAAATCCACAGTGGAGCTTGCAAGGCTCGGATCTGTCATAATCATGATTATACCTCAGTACTACGACCCGCTTCCCTTGGACAAACTCCGTCCCTCAGTTGCGGGATTAGGACGATGGGGCCGGAAGAGTGGAATAGCAGCCGAGCTGCCCGGTTCCATCCCCGACGTATCCATTCCGACTGTGAGCTTGACACACCAAGTTGATTCAGCAGAAAGTAATTACAAGTACAGCGATCAACCAGCAAATGAGTATTATTGATTCAGGGAAGCAGTTCAGGAAAATTTTTGAAAACGCGAGTGGCAATTATGGCGTTGGTGGAGTATTTGGATGAAGATGATCATCGAAAGGATAAGCAATCTTCGATATCTTGAAAGATTAGGTGGAACATGAGTCCCGTTATAGATTCAAAATCGCAAGGCGAGGAAGTCGCTCCGCGATCGTTATTAATCTGTCAAATTGATCCGATAAGTCAAGGGTTTTTGGGAAAGTAAAATACTTTAATTAAATCTCCAAGTCAGAGGGTCCAGGGCTATTTTAGTAAAAGAGAAAATAATTTGAGTTAGGTCCTTTATAAAAGAAAAATTGTAATTTAGCCCCGTTTTGTAAAAACTAACACTTTTGGGGTTAAAAATTGAATAAATAAATATCCCGACCTTGAAAAATTAAGAGGTCAGTTCCTAAATTCTCCAAATTGTCTAGAGATTCAGGTTTTTAAAATTTTGAAGTCGAGATTTTGTAAAATTCTCACATTGGCCCCAAATTTGTAAAAATTGCCAATTCGGACCTTAAGTTTTAAAAATTCGGAACTCACAAACCGGAAGGGATTTTAATGTGATTCCAGTTGGAAAATGTCATTACGGTTAGTAGGATATTGGTACAAAAGAAGTTTTTAAAAGAAATATGTGTATGTCCTTTAACTTTTGAAAATATCATTTTTGTCTCATTTTGAAATAATTGCCTTTAAGGCTTTTAGGGGTCCAATTGTTATGAAATTTGAACCTTGGGTCCAAAATATAATTAAGTTATAGTTAAGTTAGTATTTCCAGGTGCATGGGCTGCATAAGTCCTGGAAATTTCATTTGGGTCCTCAAGTTTAGTATTTTAAACACTAGTCCCTCAATTTTAGTAAAATTGTTTTCCAAGCCCTAACCACTTGGATTTTTGGAATACTTTTAAAATATGTAATTCCCAGTACCTTAAGAGTAAAAATTTCAAATTTTAAAGTTAAGGTCTGGTACAGTTTTAAAAATTACAAAGTAGCCCTTAAACTTTCAAAATTATACAATCTAGTCCTTGGGCTTTTAAAGGTCGATTTTATTTATCTTAAAACTCTTAAAACTTTATTAAAATGACCAAAAGTCATTTTTGAACCTAAGTACAGTCCCAAATTTCGAAATTTGCAGAGGGGTCCTTTAACTTTTATTTTCTTGCAATTTAGTCCACCAACTTTCTATTTTTACATTTTTAAGTCCAAAATTGAAATTTAATCAATTATGCTCGACTTTTCCAGGTTATAAGGCATCCAAAACATAGATTTTAAAGATCATACACATGCATGTCCAATACATACAAGAATTCATTAATTAAAACATTAAATTGCACATGCATGCACCTAAAATTCAATAAATAGAAATTTTGAGCAACTCTTGAGAATTTTCATGATTTGATACATAAAATTGACATGCAATACATAGATTATATATCTCAAGGGCTCATGATCAAAATTCTACATGCATTTTAATAAAAACACCTAGAAGTTGGAAAGTATTTTTCCACCCACCTTAAAATTGGAAAATTATGAAATAAAAGGATAAATTTCACAATTTTTGGATGAGGTCACTTAGGTCAGCCCCTAAGTCAAGAAATATCAAAAATTTGGAGTTAGAAAAATGAGAGAAAAATTAAAGAGAAAAAGAAGGAGATAAGAAAATTCACTACAAGAAAACTGCCAATAGACACCACCAAAAAGACACCGGTTTTATGACTTTACTGGTGTCTTTTCCTTTTTAACACCGGTTTTGTAAGAAACCGGTGTCGTATTAGTGCTGTCATTTGATAAACAACACCGGTTTCCTAGAACCGGTGTCTATTCTAAAATAATTTCCCAAATAGACACCGGTTTTGGCATCGGATTTCTAAACCTGTGTCTATTTATATAAATTATTTTAGATTAGACACCAAATCTTTCGACACTGGTTATAGAACCGGTGTCTATAATATTTTTAAAACCACAATTTTCGACACCGGTTATAAAACCGGTGTCTATAATATTTTTGAAACCACATTTTTCGACACCGGTTATAGAACCGGTGTCTTTATTTTTTAATTAGGGTTTAGTGCTCCTAATTAATTAGCTAGGGTTTACTTTTTAGTGTAATTAGATTAAGGATAGTATTGCCCCAAACCATCTCTGCCCGTCGCCGTCACCCTTGCCCTCTCCCCTACGCCCACCTGTCGCCGTCACCCATCCCCTCTCCTCTCCGGTTGCCCATCGCCGTCACCGTACCCTCTCCCTTCCGCTCGCCTGTGTCCATCACCCATCGTCTCTCCCCTCCGCTCGCCCGTCGTCGTCACCCGTACCTTCTCCCCTCCGCTCGCCTGTCGCCATAGCCGTCCGCTCTCCCCTCCGCCCGTCGCCTCTCTCCCTTCCGCCGGTCGTCGCCGCTCGTCAACCTCTGCTTGGTCGCCGCTTGTATTTTTTTTGCTACAAATTTGCTGACCCTGTAGCTGGGATAATCAATATCGACTATCATTGGTAAGCCAAGACCTTGCAAATTTTTATTTCTTGTAGTTGGGTTTTTCTGATTTGTGTTCTTGAGGTAAATACTGATTTAATGGAAATGTTTGATGCTTTTGGTCTTAGTCGCGCAATCTGGTTGTTTTATTTCTTGTAGTTGGGTTTTTCTGATTTGTGCTCTGTGTTGTTAATGGGCTAAATGTACAAAACAGTGAAGTCAAATTTTTTTAAGGATTAATGATTCTTCTCCTTTGTGTGCAAAGAAAGTCTTCTAATATGATTACATTCTAGTGGTATCTTAGTTGATTTGCACAAATTTCCATGGGCTTTGTTGCAAATTGGTTTGGCCAAACAACCGTTGAAAGGCAATTTGGAGTCTGAGTGCCTTCTTTACATGTGATTGATGCTGCATTCCTTGATTAATACATTTAGCATCTCAAGCCTTCTGGTTTTTCTGCAATCCCTCGGAATTTCAGGTTGCAAATATTTATTTGGGTTGCAGTCCTTGATTAATATATTTATTTCTGCTAATTATGTTCAATTTCTTTACATGTGAATGAGCTTAAAGTAATTAGTTTTTGCAGATATTTATTTGGGTTTTGAGTCCTAAAACAAGAATCAGAAAATTTAACCAATGATGGGTATGCAACCCCATTCCCATTTTAATCACCTTTTTTGTTTTGCCACAAAATCCTCTGCCATCACTATATGTATTATCTTCCTGCAACTCAATCAGGGGAGAATGTGGCTTAAAAAGGGGAAACAGGGTTTTTGGGTCTTTGAGATTAAAAGGGCTGAAAAACACATAGAATATATTTATATCAATTGGTATAAATTTTGTGTTAGAATATGGATTGTATTCTCTAAAGCTGTTTTTTTATCTGTCAGATTGTAATCATTTCAAAGTTGTTATCTTTTTGCTCATATTAAAGTGTTATGGCTTTTCTTTTTGTGATTATGTTTGCATTTTTGATAATTTTTCTTTTCTTTGAGGTGCTTTGGGGTGTGTATTCACTTTGGCATGAGATGTGACTAAAGTTCATGGGCCTTTAGCTCATGTGTCTTTAGTGTTACTTAAGGAAAATTATAGCTTCAGAGGGCCAGCAAATAGTACTAGTTTTCTATTTATTTATTTGTTTTTCAACTCTAAGAATTCTTTGTTTATGTTCATAGATCTCTTTACGAGTTACGCTAGCACATGGTTCTGCCAAAACTATTGACCCAGAATTTCTCCAATTTTTCCCTTTATTTCTTACATATACACCACTCTTAAAGGTGTGGCCTTTCCCTTTACTTTTTAAGCTTTCATTTATTAAGAGTAAGTCATTTAAAGTGAGTTCTATCCATAGCCCCAGCTTTTTATTTCTATTTTTTTTTTTTGATGAAAATTGAAGAGGAGATATTGTGATAGTATTGTTGCATATATTTTTTTGCTCGATCTACGGTTGGTGGGCTTTTCGGTGAAAGTGATTTCATTTCTTGTCCGTAGTAGCTTGATCAATGTTTTAATTATTTGTAGTAATGCTACTTTATTTTGTGGGCACGATGTGATGATTCGTTAAAGCAATTCTTCTCAAATATTACTTATACAGATCTGTTTATGTGCTCTTAAACATGTAGCACCTTCTTTGAGTTTTAGATTATTGGTCGTAAACTGACTTCGTTTGATTTGCATGAAATCTGAAATCATAAGTCATTTGGATTCTACTTACAGTGGTGTTTACTTATGATGTTCATTCTTTTCAGGAGGATCTTTACCGCATTGCATTCGTTTTGAATTTGGCACTCAAACTACTCAAAACCATCACCGAGAGGTAGGTATGTAAATTAAAGCCATAACACTTTAATCGAGCAAAAAGATACCAACTTTGAAATGATTACAATCTGACAGATAAAAAAACAGCTTCCACTAACATAATCAAGAGAATACAGTCCACATTCTAATACAGTCCACACTCTATTACAAACCTAATAGAATATATTTATATCAATTGTTTATACGTATATTTGATGTGGCCTATTGTTGTAATTGTTATGAAGGTTTTTAGTCAGTGTTAAAATGGACAAAGAATGGATTAGTAGTCTTGATGACAGCAGGATAAGCAAATGAAATTGTTTCAGAATCAGCATAGATGCTGTTCTTGTTTGGCCAACTATAATCCCTCCCAAGATATCATTAATTGCTAATGACAGAGTTGGGATTGTTTGGATTATTATAGCTTCCTTTGTGGAGACTCTGCACATTTTGTTGTATTTTCTCTGCAACTGAATTAAATCATCCCGAGATATTAGAGAAAGGAATTAATGATGAATACAAGGATAGAAAAACTTGAATAACAAAAAATTGGATTTGCAGGAGAGAAAGGAATTAAATCATTCTCTGTATCATTGTTGATTGAGTTTAATGAAAATGATTTCTGCTGGATTGACTTGAAGCAGAAATAATCACACTTTAATGAATCAAATTTGACTACAAACAAACCATGACTACAATCAAATTTCATTTTTTTTTTGGAATGAACATATATATTCCTACATTTACTATTCACTAATTATGTGATTATCTTCTTTTAATATTTGCTTTTAATATTTGTGTTCCATAGGTTTGGGCTCCATGGCTCGTAAAAAGTTAAAAAATGGACACAATGACAGTGATAAGGTCAAAGAAAACAAGAAAGGTAAGGAAAAAAATACATCTGTTTCTACGCAAGAGGGTGACGAGGACATGGATGTCGAATCTCAAGATACACAATCAACTAGAGGTCGTACAAAGCTAAATAAGCTGGCCGTCCAAAGGAGTCAGGGGATTACGCCTAATATTGGCTTTAATAGTCGTGGACAACCAATAGGGAAAGGAGTGGCGGAGATGCAAAGCTTTATTGGAGTCCTGGTCCGAGAGAAAGTTAAGATTACCTACAACTCATGGAAACAGGTGCCAAAAAGTGACAAGGATCTAATTTGGGACACTATTAGTGTAAGTAAAAAAAGAAATATATTTTGTTCTTTTTTTGCATCTTATAATTTATTTTGGATCTCGAACCAAGAACCTAATTTTTGTGTTTACTTTCTTTTTTATAGTTGACATTCAATGTGGATCCAAAATGGAAGAAGTATTGTTTGTCCTCACATGTAATTTTAATTATCAACTCTTATGTGTATGAAGGGCATTAAAGTTGTTCAATGAGAAGAAGGGAAGAAAAGGAAAAAAACAACCCATTAGGGAACTCATTAAGGTATGCTATATCTATTAATATATCTTTTCATTGTATATGGATTGGTCATTAATAATTTATTTCTAATATAGGCTCCAATTCAACCTAGGATGAATTTGGTGTGGTTTTTATACAATGCGTTACATGAAAGATATAGTAGATGAATTCATAAAGAGTGACAAGGCCCCACTTCGATCAATGGTAATATTTTAGATTTTAGATTTCAAATTTTCATGATTGGCTTTAGCTAACAAAATAGGTATTTATTCACAGTTAAAAAATAAGGAGTACTCTAAAGCTGAAATTGATGAAGTGCGTTTGGAGTGGGCTAAATGCGTACAAGATCACATGTTTGAATACCCGTGATTTTATTTTTGAGGTAGGTAATTTTTACGTTGAATTTTTCTCACCATTATGATTGCATGACCTTATATGCATCAATGTGGCTCTTGTATGGTGTGTTGTGGCTCTTGTATGGTGTGTTGTATGCGTACAAGATCACATGTTTGTATGGGCCGTGATGTTTTTGTAGGTGTGACCTTTGCATTTGTTATGAGTTTTGGAAGTTGTAATCAGCTTTTATGTATGTTTGTGGGTATTTTAAGAACCTGTTGCTTTTCGTACAAGACTAGGGTTTGTTGTTCACTTGTTTGGGTTTGTTTTTATATGACAAACTGTGTTTGTTGATCAGATTTTGAATGGTAAAGAATACATAAGGAAATGCCAAATGCAGTAACATTGATGAGATTTTCAAAATCTTCGGGTTTTTTTTACTTTTGAACCTCGGGGATGTTTTTGCAATTATCCTTAATTCGATTAATGTATAGTTTTAAAGAATGGCCGATATGTAGTGTTAATGCTTGTAAAATGCTCCATTTTTGGGGTTAGAAGCAAAGAATATTTGGGGCAAATGTAGAAATCTTCCTTATTTTTTCTTGAGTTCGTTGATTGACACATGGAAAAAGTTGGGAAAAGGTGCAAATCTCCTTTTGACATGGTTATCACTTATCCTATCTATTTGCATTGACCAATATTCTTTTTCTCATTAAGTACAATATTTCTTTTTTGAAAAAGATAATTTAATGGATGGATCATGTTCTAGGAGAACATTAACCGAACAGTTGTGTGAATAAGACATTATGTGTAATATCTCATATGAAGACCTGGTAGACAATGGTGACATGATTATTCTTATTTCCTTTTTACGCATCTTGTTTTAGGCCTTTGTAAAATGACATCATTTATAATCTTGATTTGATATTCTTCCTTGGCAAGGGACGAATGCATGACGAGTTTGATGATGTTGGGCACAACCAGGATGCTTGGGCAATGTTGGAGGAATACTATGTGGGTGAACTGAACAAGTCAAACATTCCATGTTTAATTGTATTTTGTTGTTGGATCATATGGATTTTTTTGCCTATAGTTGAATTATAGTCTTTTTGTTGGTTGTTGGTAGTGCACTAATGATGTTTGCTAGAATTGGAGTTCATGATGAATTATTTATTTATATGATTTTTTTGCGGTTTAAGGCCGGTGTTTTTGTGTAAATAAACAGACCTTTTAAAACCACTTCTAAAAACATCAAAAGACACCGGTTTTGATGCGGTGTCTATTCATCAAAAGACACCGGTTTTAAAACCGTGTCAAATACATAAATTTTTAACATTAGAAAGCGGATAATTTTTGTCAAAAACCGGTATGAAACCGGTGTCTTTCAAAGAAAAGACACCGGTTGTAAACCGGTGTCAAAAATTTTAGGCTTTTAACACCAGTGGCTTTAACACCGGTTGTTTTACTAATAGACACCGGTTTAAAATCGATGTCGTTGAAGGAAAAGACACCGGTTTAAAACCGGTGTCAAAAAGTTCAGACTTTTAACACGGTGGCTTTAACTTAGGTTATTTTTACTAATAGACACGGTTTAAAACCGGTGTCGTTGAAGGAAAAGACACCGGTTTTAAACCGGTGTCAAAAAGTCCAGACTTTTAACACTAGTAGCTTTAACACCGGTTGGTTTACCAATAGACACCGGTTTAAAACCGGTGTCTATCAGCTTTTTTGTAGTAGTGATTGGAAAAACTACACTTTACCTTGTGTAGTACGTGATTTGAAACTAGTTGAAGCTTCAAATTTGGAAATTTTGGTTCAACTCCAAAATCACCTAAGGTCAGCCCCTATTTCTCAAAAATGAAAAAGGGGTGTTAGAATTTGAAAAAAAAAATAGAAGGAAGAGGAAAGAGGTTCTAGTGTCCAATTCTTACCTTGTAGTCCAAATTTCTCTATTAGTTCTTCTTCAAGTCTTCAAGTTTCACCACCATGCATGCATGTCTCCAAGTGGTCTTTTAAGTACCTCAAAATCCAAAATATAACCTTAAGTTAAAAGAAGAAGGTGATGAGTAGTAAGAATTTAAGTTGAATTGAGGAGTGAAATTTATTACCTTAAGAAAGGGGTGTTCGAATTTTTTGAGGTTAAGTGGTAAGATTGTTTGTTTTGGTTTAGATGGTTGAAGAAAGAAGGTATGTTTGATGTTAGGAAGAAGATGTTCTTGGAGTTATGAAGATGGGCTTGAAGATGTTAAGGACTTGTGTTTGAATATTTGAAGATTCATACTTGAAGATATGAAGAACTTATGTTGAAGATTTGAAGATGTGAAGAGTTGGTGTTTGAAGGTTTGAAGATATGAATGAATTTTTGTTTGAAGATTTGAAGATGTGAAGGAATCTTAGAGAGAGGTTAGAGAGAAGGAGGAGAATTAGCTTGAGAGATGAAGGTGTTGGGTGAAAAATGAAATTTTTTGTTAAATTTTGGCCTAATGGCCGTCCACTTTGGGGAAGAGAGGGGAAGAAATTTTTTGATTAATTTGTGTCTTGTAATTTGTCTCTTGCATGGAGACAAAAGGTGAGTCAAGGTATGGGTCAAATTGGAATGTTGAGAGGAATAAGAAGAATGTTGGGAAGAATAGGATATGTTGGGGAATTTAATGATATAAAATTGATATATAAGATAATGTGTATAATGTTTGAATTAATGGTATAATTATACACAAAATGACTAATATAATGTGTAGGTGTACAAGAGTTGGATGATATTTTTACTCCAAAAATATCCACCATGGTCGTCCACTATAATGGCAATATGATAATTCCATATATTTTTTTTTTGTCCAAAATTTGATGATAATAGATGTAATATATCAATCTCCAAAATATTTAGTGATTTCCTTGATCACTTGTAAGTCTCATGATCACTTAATCTAAATAAAGTTCTTAATTCTATAAGGTAAAAGTCTCTAAAATAAATAGTCTCTTAAAATTCTAAGGTGACTAATAAATACAAAAAAAATAGTATTAATGATCAATCAAGCGATCATAAATGAGGAATAGAATTAATAAAGATCATGATCACAAGTAATTAAATAAAATAAAATAAAATACAAAATGTATATATTATTAATAATTACCCGTCAAAATGACGCGGTAAAGTAGTCGATCAAAAGTATAAACGACAATAAGGATCAATTAATAGCTCGGAAAAATCGGGGCTTCACACTATCCGCACGGGCATGGTGTAGACAAAAAGAGCAGACATCTTTACATTGAAAGACTTGGTCATGTTGATCCAAATAAGTTCATATGCAAGTCGCTATATAGGATCACTATCTTAAATATCATGTCCAAGAGTTGTTGGGTAAAATATGTAAGGTTTCTGTTTAGGAAAATGGCTAAGTGTATAGTGTATAGACTAAAGTTTCAGTCTCCGCAAGACGAAAACGCCCCGTATACCGAGTGCTTACGGTTCCGGCGCTCGCCTCTAAGATACAACGACTTTTACAGTCCCGGTTAGCAGCACTAGCAAAACCGGAACAACAACGAACAACAAGAGTTTGAACTTTCAAACTTTTGAAGAAAGAAAATCAGACAATATGCAAATGCAATGCTCGATTTTAGATTGCTGATAATTTCGTATGTCGTTTCCAGTCATCAGGGGTCGATTATTATAGGCCTCAGGTGCCTCGTATGGAAAGATCGCGTCTCTTGGCTCGAAAAGACATATTTTGCACTGACAGACGCACCTGTTCAGGGGCGCACCACCAGACGCACGGGCCGTGCGCCTGCCCGCACGCTGGTGCAAAAAAGTTCGGCAGGGCGCACGACCCCGACGCACGGGCCATACGCCTGCCCGTGCGTGTAGGCGCAAAAGTTCGATAGGACGTACGACCCGACGCACGGGCCGTGCGTCCGCCCGAACGTTCCCAGTTGGAAAATCATTCAATTAATTACAGAAATTAATTAAATATTTATTTTTAAAAGGTTTTTGGTCCAAAAAGAATAAGGGCCTTGAAGGCCAAGCCCAGGCCCGCAACTCGGGCCGGGCGGCGGCGCGCGTGTGCTTTGAACCAAACCCACAAGCATGTAGGTCCTCACCTCTTTAAAAACTTGGGTGCCCCCAAGGGCCCAAACCCATAAGTCCAACGTGGGATATATTAAGTGTGCAAACTTATCCTCATTTTCCTATGCGGGATGGAGCATCTCTCCTTCCCCATATTTTCCATTTTCCATACCATTTATTTGTATTAAGTGGCTAACTTCTAGCATTAATTTCTCATTCACCCGGAATCGATTTTGAGAAATTCCAAATGCTATTCTCATCTACTCTCTTAGTAGAATTTTTTTCAAATAATTTAATTCTATTTTTTCCACTAATGGAAACCACTTAATTATTTGGTCAAAATTGGGTCAACATCCCATTTATGAAAGACCAAATTCCAACAAGAGTTTGAGAGGACTTTCATTGACAAGCTTCCAGCCTACTCGCAGCAAAAGACATATCGACCATAGCACAACCATTTTGGATGTCCAAGGAGTAGTATGCATTCTATGTAATTAAATCGTGGTTTGTAACTACTCTATCCAAACTTAAGATTAATCCTGGATGCATTTTAACATCAGAAATTTTCTGATTTTATTTTTAAGCAAATAAGAAGAATATGCATACACTTGATGTGAAATTAGATTTTAATAGAGGATGTTATCCTTGAGTGGCGCATGAGGGATTCTATCACAAAATATATGTGAGTCCAAGATGATTCGTAATGGTTAATCTTTTATCTATACTTAATTACTCTATAAAAAGTATGAATATCTCTATAAAGGTAAATTAGACTAAAACACCCTCTTTAATTTTAATGACAAAAAAGTAATTCACAATTTTGGATAACTTTTAGAGGTATACCAATGGCTAATGGGGATAACTAAAGATATTTGAACAACCGAACAACTTTGTAGTGAATAAATATTCTATATAACTAAAATACTTGAAGACCATAAATTAATAACGACAAGAAAGTATAATTTTTTAAATTAAAATTTTTAAAAAATATATTTGGTTCACGTGCAACGCACGTGCACCTTACTAGTATACATAAATATGGTATAGTTTAACTGAATGATTCAAGAAGCAAAATATATATTACCCATCTTTTTATCTACATATATTAAAAGTTATTTTGGATAGTCGAATTATTTTTCGACCCACTTTTATAAAAAGATGATTTTGGTGCACGAGGCACGTTGAACGTAGCACAACACCCGATTGTGCCATCAATTACATGGACCTGGAAGGATCGTGTCTCTAAATGCAATAAATATAGAGCACGACAGTATCCAAGATACAATACGTTATGACACGATCATGCCAAACATAAAGTGGACATTATTATATCTCCATATATGGTTTTATAGATATGATCGTGCCTACATATATGTTTGCGCACGATCAAGATCACTTATATGTTGTCAGATCTGTGTTTCAAACAGTTCTTCCCAAAATCAAAAGGTCACGTTATTTTGGTCACGATCGTGCCATACGAACATCTCCAAATCTATTTATCAAAACGCTCATCACGAATTAAAAAGACATGTTTCGAGACATAACAAATTCTCATACCAAACGCATCTTCAAAAAATAGCAAAGAAAAGTTTGAGAGAAAGAAGAACAAGAAGAATATTGAAAGAAGAAGGAAAAAGAGAGAAGGAATTTTTTTGCCTTTTTGGTCAAAAAATGTGTAAGAAATATGCTTTTATTAAAACTGGGTGGAAAAGTATTTTGCTATTAAAAAATGTGTAGAAATGACCATCTACACAAATATGTAATATATATAGAACACAAGATTAAAGTCATGAAACTAAAACCGCTTCACAATTCAAATATATCAAACCCAAATTCAACATGTGTAGTTCAAGTTTCAAATACATAACATACATGATACAACAATGAGCCATGATGAGCCCCCTGTTAGAGTAGAATGCCCGGCGTTCCAATTAGATTGAATTTTTTTTCTATTTGTAAAACAATTTTATTGGAAATTATAATAATATAAAGGCATTTCTTTATCTTATGTTCTTTTGCATTTATCGCATATTTGCACATATGATAAAGTCCTTAGATCAATTTAAGCTATGAGGCATGGTCGCGCATTTGATGGCGATCATGGAACATGTCTCTAAGGCTTTGATCTTAAATTTGTTCCAAGTCGATGGGTTTTTCAAGATAGGACATTAAATAACCTCGTAAGACTTGTACATATGGTGCATGCTCATGAGACGAGGATGTTGCATTCCATTAACATCAGTGTTGCGACACAAATGCACATATGTGAGTGCTTGTTAGCGAACAAGTTCACTGAACATGACCCAATGAAAATTCTTAGATAGAAACTCTGATTGTCGAATAAGAATTTTTATATTGCAATAGTACATGATTAATCCTCGTACTTGAGGCACGACTATACCTTGTGTATATCCTACAATACTTTGATTTATTTTTTGATTGCTTGACAATCACAAAGAGATATTTTGGGTATTGCAGTGATATGCATGGAGGTTTGTGTGTGGCCAACATAGAATTCGACACTTATCATTTAATAAGGGAATTTCCTGTGTTTTCATAGTTCGTGGTTCAAAGACCTTGGCCAAGGCACGATGAATTTGATTTATAAAAGAATCACAAGAACTTAAAATGGGATCACGCTTATTAAATCAATTGGGTTCGACTTATAAATCTATGCCCAAGATTTAATCGGGAAATTAGTTGTCGAAAGGATCGTACATGTATGCAATTGCAATTGAAATAGGTTTACTCGCTATTTCACCTAATACTAGGTAATCATGCTACTTGCTAGGTGTTACCATGATTTGTAGGTTCTTGAAATTAAAGAGTTAACTTCAAGTATATTTATTAATTGGATTAATAAATAGAATAAGTTATTATTATTCAAAAGTTACAAAAGTTGTAAGCCTACTACTAGTGTTAGTCGTGAACCTAAAAGGGTCACACATAATTTTGGATGTTGACATTTTGAGATTGAAAAATTCAATGGTTGGATGCAATTAATTGATGAAGATTAATTAATTGGGTTTTTAATTTAATTCAATTGTGGAATTAAATATTTAATTATATAATTTGATTATTTAATTAAATCTAATTTGATTAGAGAATCAAATAATTAGAATAGAATGAATTAATCAATATTTGAATTGATTAATTGGGATTTAATTAATTAATTAGTAGAATTAATTAATTGGACTTTAAAGTCTAAATCCCATACCTTAATCTAATAGGCCTATTTGTAGAAGCCCATTAGATAATTGAAGAGAAATAAAATAAATAAGATTTATTTATATATATATATATAATAGGATATATATATATATATATATATATGATTATATGATTAAGAGAGAAAAAAATCACATTACTCATACATGCATGTGACCATGTGGGTTTGTGGTATTCTTTTTCTTTACATTTACTTGTGTCACCCAACCAAATATGTTTTTAATTCAAAAGGATGACTTAACTTTTTATTTTTAAATAAAAGGTTGAGTTGTGACAATGATTATGTTTTTTGGTTGTGATTAAAACACAAGTCTTCATCTTTGGTGTGGTTCAACAAGAGACATACGGTTTTTCACAATGAGATTGAGAGTTTGATTTCTTAATATTGATTTGTACTCTTGGTGTAAACTCTCTCATATCTCTTCAATATACACCACTTTTCTCTTCAAGATTTTAGTAGAGAATAATTAACCAATAATTATTCTTCTACAAAATTTTAACAATAGTTGATTGTTGGAATTAAATTCTATTCCGTTTTTCAATTTCGAAAACGTGGTAAACTCTACTAGCGAAGAATTTATCCCGGTGTCACAACCAAGAGGTGGACTCAATTAGAGGGGAGGCGCTTGAATCTCTATTGGCGAGTTTGCGAGGATTTACCCTGCTGTGAGAAATTTGGATTCCTTCTACATCATCTTCAAAAGGAAGCATTTTAGGTAAGATCCTAAATCTTATTTTACCACTTGTATAAACGCGCGATCGTTAAATCGCTACGATAATCGGGGGCTTTATTTTATGAATAATTGTATGCATGATTTAAATTTTGATTTTTCGTTGCGTTTAGCCCCCAATGATATAGCGAACCCAACAAAGTGGTATCGAGCCACGGTTTCGCGATTATACAAGTTTATCGTGTTTCAAACATATATTAATTTTAACATATGTTTAATGAATTGTAATATGTGCGATAAAATGCGTTTTTATACGGTTTAAGTTTTGGGATAAAACTGAATTCAGTTATTTCTTACAAAAAAAAAGAAAAAAAAAAGGAAGAAATGGGACTGAATTCCAAACAAATCCGATTACGAATTCGTTTTCCGATTTCGGATTGTTTTTGATTTGATCTTAAAGTTTGTACAGGTTGTACATGTTTGATTTGTTTAACAAAGTTTGGTTAATCAAATGATCTCAAACTTGTACAGATTGTACAGGTTTGATTTGTTCTTGATTTGTTTAACAAAATTGGTTATTCAAAACTGGTAGGATATATATATATATATATATATAATATGTATACATATATTTCAATTTTGATTAGTTAGATTTTGATTTTAAATTGTACATCAGAATCAATAAAAAACGTTTTTGTGAATAATCAAAATAAGCTTTATCCCAAAATTAAATCGGCACATAGAACTTGGTAAATTTAAATGCTTTAAATTTATGTGATGGATGTTTTAGCATGATTTATTTAGGGATGATCATGAGCCTATGACCAATGTGATTGGATGTATATATTTTCTTTGGGTTTTGGGGCCTGCGAGCCTCTTATTCAATTATTTGTAAATTATTTAAATTTTCGCATTGAGAGTAAACTAAGTGGTGAGGTTTTTTCATTTATTGTAATTGGAGGACGTTCGATGCGAAAGGCCTACGCTTGTGTGGGTATATTTTTACAAATGTAATAGAATAGAAGAATCAAGGCCCATGCATGTATGGGTATATTAATGAAATGTAATAGAAATAGTTCTATTTATTTTTACCCTTAGATTGACCAAAGACCCATTTTTGGCTCAAATGGGTCGCATAGGTTGGCCATGATCATCCCACCGCTTTTTGCATAGGATGTATGCTAGATTTATTTAATGCTCTTTGCTTGCGCTCATATGATGAATTGCGTTAAATAAAAACCAATCTAGTAATTAAGTTGATGAGATCTTTGAAAAGTTTAAAAACCCCAAGTTTTTGAAACTTAAAAGGGAATTTAATTTTATTTAATTCCATATCAAACAAAATGAACAAGATAGTAGGACTCATCGTTCCATGCCTTCCATCAAAGGTAGACAACATGACGATGCTACCACACTTGGTCACTGGCCACGAGTCGTGGAGTGATTTTGTGTTGGAAAGCTGTGATATCTACCAAGCATTGAGATACTCGTGGGATGGACTCGTCTTTATGTTGACCACGAGTCGTGGAACATCTTGATGTTCCATCTACACGAAGGTTTGATGGGTTATGTTTGACATTTAGTACCATATAGGCTCATAAAATTGGGGTATATTGGAAAACGCGAGGCAAAATAATCTTGAGGGTTGTATAAATGATACAATTGTTAAAGAGTTAACTACCAATAGAAATATCTCATGGGCTCATAAAATTGGGGTATGAAATATTTCTATTGGGCTTCAAGCCCATTAAGAAAATTAGATTTTCTGAATTTTATTTGGGGTTAATAAAATTTGAATAAAATAGTGGGAGACATTTAATATTAAAGACCTTATATTGAATGAATATATTTTCCATAATTCACTCATTTTCTGCTTCGTTTATTTTTGTAGATAACTCTACTAAAAATGGCTAAGAATCCACTAGGATCCATACTTGAGCAAAACAAATTAACTGGCCCAAACATTGTCGATTGGCTGAGAAACCTAAAAATTGTCCTTCAGTCTGAGAAGAGGGCTTATGTACTTGACCAAGCACCTCCTCCACCTCCTGAAGATATCACATCAAATGCCTATGGAGAAAACCTTCGTCATGTTGATGACAATCTCCGTGCTCGGTGTTATATGTTGGCATCAATGTCAAATGAGTGCAAAGCGCATGAAGGTCTAAAGCGCTAGTGAGATTCTTCTCCATCTACAAGAGTTGTACGGTGAGAGAACGCGACAAATAAGATATCGATATCAAAGGAGCTTTTTAGATGTCGTATGATCGAGGGCTCTTGACCCAAGACCATGGATCAAGATGATAGCACTCATTGAAAGGCTTACGTCCCTTGGAGTTATTATGGACAATGAACTCTATGTGGACCTTATGTTGCAATCTCGCCTCCCTCATTTGATACATTTGTTGTCAACTTTAACATGCACTCCATGGAGACTAGTCTCCCTGAATTGGTGAGTATGTTAAAGACGCATCAATCTACTATAAAAAAGGATAAGCCGTCATGCTTGTTGGATCCACATCCAGGATCAAAGGCGCAAAGTCTAAGAAAAGGAATTGGAAAGGAAAGGGTTTCTCTAAGCCCAACAAGAAGGCAAATGACAATGGCAAGAAAAAGGTTAATTCTCAAGCCAATGACAAATGCAATTATCGGCAAAATGGGACATTGGAAAGAGGAATTGCAAGGAGTACCTTGCAAGTCCGAAACATTCGGTATATATTTTGTTGAAGTTAACTTATCGATTAATGATGCTTCTTGGGTATTGGATACGGTTTGTGGCTCACATATTTGCAATGATTTGCGAGATATTGGTAAGCAGGAAGCTTGATAGAAATGAGATGGTCCTTCGGATAGGGAATGGAGCAAGAGTTCTTTGCATTAGCTATAGGGATGTTTATCTATCTTTGGAGAATGGTTTTAATTTGTGTTTGAACAATTGTCTTTATGTTAGGATATTATTAGAAATATTATCTCTGTTCCTGTTTTGGACAGAGAATGTTTTAAATTTGTAATTGAGAATGAAACTTGTTCCATTTTCAAAGATTATGCACTTATATATTCCGGTTATTTGACAAATTATTTATACACTGTTACTCCCCATAATCCCATTCTCACAATTCAACAAAATAAAAGAAAATTAGATAATCATAGTTCTGTCACTCTTTGGCATGCCAGATTAGGTCATATTTCTGAAACAAAAATACACAAGTTGGGACAAAAACTCAACCTTATGGGAGAGCAAATGTTGCCAACATGTGAATCATGTCTTAAAGGGAAAATGACCAAATCACCATTTATTGGACAAGTGGAACGAGCCAAAGATCTATTGGATTTGATCCATACGGATATTTGTGGTCCACTAAGTGTTAGTGCACGAGGAAACTATCACTATTTCATAACTTTTACCGATGACTATTCTAGGTATGGTTATGTATACCTTATGAGGTTCAAATCTGAAGCTTTTGAAAAGTTCAAAGAATTTAGATGTGAGGTGGAGAAACAAACTAGTCGTAGTATTAAAACTCTTCGATCGGATCGAGGAGGTGAATACTTGACCACTGAGTTTCTTGATTATCTAAAAGAGAGTGGTATTCTCTCACGGTGGACTCCTCCCGCTACTCCACAACTCAACGGAGTTTCGGAGCGTAGAAATCGAACTTTGTTAGACATGGTTCGATCGATGATGAGTTTCACTTCTTTACCTCTTTCATTCTGGGGCTATGCCTTAGAGACAACAGCATATTTATTGAATAGGGTGCCATCTAAGGCCGTTCCCAACACACCATATGAAATGTGGTGTGGTAAGACACCCTCTTACAAATACCTCAAAGTATGGGGGTGTGCTGCTTATGTAAAACAACAAGTGGGAGATAAGTTGGATATGCGATCCATCTTATGTAAATTCGTGGGTTATCCAAGAGAGTCTATAGGATATTATTTCTATGATCCTTCGGAACAAAAGGTTTTTGTTTCGAGGAATGCTACTTTCCTTGAAGAAGAATTTCTTCCTCAAAGGAGTGGCGAAGCAGTAGAACTTGAAGAAGTTCAAGAACCACAGAATTTCCTAAATGTTGCTGCAGATAATGCACCAGCTGAAGCTGGACCATCTAAAGCACAACCTCTTCGAAAATCCATAAGGGTTTCAAAGGCGCCTGAGAGGCTAAACCTTTTATTAGAGAACAAAGAAGAGGGGCTTCTATTGGATAATGATCCAAGAAGCTATGAAGAGGCGATGTCAGATATCGACTCAAATAAATGGCAAGAAGCAATGCAATCCGAAATTGACTCCATGTACTCCAACAAGGTATGGACCTTGGTGGACCCACCACATGGAATTGTTCCCATTGGTTGCAAATAGGTCTATAAACGAAAGCTTGGGGTAGATGGAGAGGTGGCGACTTTTAAAGCACGTTTGGTTGCAAAAGGTTATACTCAAAAGCAAGGAGTTGATTATGATGAGACCTTTTCACCAGTAGCGATGCTTAAATCCATTCGGATCTTGCTAGCCATATCAAAGATATTATGACTATGAGATATGGCAAATGGATGTGAAGACTGCTTTTCTTAATGGAAACATTAAAGAAGAGATCTATATGAAGCAATCAAAGGGATTCATATCCAATGGAAGCGAGCAAAAAGTTTGTAAACTCCAGAGATCCATTTATGGACTCAAACAGGCTTCTAGGAGTTGGAACATTCGATTTGATGAAACGATCAAAACATTTGATTTTCATAAAAATCCGGATGAACCATGTGTGTATAAGAAGGTTAGTGGGAGTGCAGTTGCATTTCTTTGTGCTCTATGTTGATGACATTTTACTCATTGGAAATGATGTAGGTATGTTACAATTAACTAGGACTTGGTTGTCTAAACAGTTCTCCATGAAGGACTTGGGAGAAGCATCTTTTATCCTAGGGATAAAGATCTATAGAGATAGATCACGAAAGATGATCGGATTATCCCAGTCAATGTACATAGACAAAGTACTAAAAAGGTTTAGTATGGAGGAATCCAAACGAGGATACCTACCTATGAGTCATGGTGTTTCACTTTCTAAAGCTATGTCTCCTAAGACACCTGAAGAAAGAGAAAGAATGTCTCGTATACCTTATGCATCCGCTATTGGAAGCATAATGTACACAATGTTATGTACTAGGCCTGATGTCGCACATGCTTTGAGTGTCACGAGCAGATATCAGTCCAATCCAGGTGATGAACACTGGAAGGCCGTTAAGATGATCCTTAAGTACTTAAGAAGAACTAAGGATATGTTTTTGATATATGGCAGTGGAGAGCTAAAACTAGAAGGGTTCACTGATTCTAGTTTCCAGTCTGATAAAGACGACTCTAAGTCCATGTCTGGATATATATTCATCTTGAATGGGGAGCGATTAGTTGGAAAAGTTCCAAACAAGAAACAATGGCAGACTCCACCCACTTGAAGCTGAATATATTGCCGCATCAGATGCAGTAAAAGAGGTTGTTTGGATACGAAACTACATCCAAGGGTTGGGTGTAGTTCCATCTGTTGTTGATCCAATAATGATTTATTGTGACAACAACGGTGCTATAGCGCAAGCAAAAGAGCCAAGATCTCATCAAAGATCCAAGCAATAATGAGACGATACCACCTGATCGGAGAGATCATTGGTAGAGGCGATGTTGTTGTGGATCGAGTTGCTTGAGAGAAAATGTTGCGAGACCGCTAACTAAGCCCTTATCACAAAAGGTATTTGACGGACATCTCGAAAAGATGGGCCTAAGATACATGGGCAATTGGAACTAGGGCAAGTGGGAGATTGTTAGAGTAGAATGCCCGGCGTTCCAATTAGATTGGAATTTTTTTTCTACTTGTAAAACAATTTTATTGGAAATTATAATAATATAAAGGCATTTCTTTATCTTATGTTCTTTTGCATTTATCGCATATTTGCACATATGATAAAGTCCTTAGATCAATTTAAGCTATGAGGCATGGTCATGCATTTGATGGCGATCATGGAACATGTCTCTAAGGCTTTGATCTTAAATTTGTTCCAAGTCGATGGGTTTTTCAAGATAGGACATTAAATAACCCCGTAAGACTTGTACATATGGTGCATGCTCATGAGACGAGGATGTTGCATTCCATTAACATCAGTGTTGCGACACAAATGCACATATGTGGGTGCTTGTTAGCGAACAAGTTCACTGAACATGACCCAATGAAAATTCTTAGATAGAAACTCTGATTGTCGAATAAGAATTTTTATATTGCAATAGTACATGATTAATCCTCGTACTTGAGGCACGACTATACCTTGTGTATATCCTACAATACTTTGATTTATTTTTTGATTGCTTGACAATCACAAAGAGATATTTTGGGTATTGCAGTGATATGCATGGAGGTTTGTGTGTGGCCAACATAGAATTCGACACTTATCATTTAATAAGGGAATTTCCTGTGTTTTCATAGTTCGTGGTTCAAAGACCTTGGCCAAGGCACGATGAATTTGATTTATAAAAGAATCACAAGAACTTGAAATGGGATCACAGTTATTAAATCAATTGGGTTCGACTTATAAATCTATGCCCAAGATTTAATCGGGAAATTAGTTGTCGAAAGGATCATACATGTATGCAATTGCAATTGAAATAGGTTTACTCGCTATTTCACCTAATACTAGGTAATCATGCTACTTGCTAGGTTAACTTCAAGTATATTTATTAATTGGATTAATAAATAGAATAAGTTATTATTATTCAAAAGTTACAAAAGTTGTAAGCCTACTACTAGTGTTAGTCGTGAACCTAAAAGGGTCACACATAATTTTGGATGTTGACATTTTGAGATTGAAAAATTCAATGGTTGGATGCAATTAATTGATGAAGATTAATTAATTGGGTTTTTAATTTAATTCAATTGTGGAATTAAATATTTAATTATATAATTTGATTATTTAATTAAATCTAATTTGATTAGAGAATCAAATAATTAGAATAGAATGAATTAATCAATATTTGAATTGATTAATTGGGATTTAATTAATTAATTAGTAGAATTAATTAATTGGACTTTAAAGTCTAAATCCCATACCTTAATCTAGTAGGCCTATTTGTAGAAGCCCATTAGATAATTGAAGAGAAATAAAATAAATAAGATTTATATATATATATATAATAGGATATATATATATATATATGATTAAGAGAGAAAAAAAAATCACATTACTCATACATGCATGTGACCATGTGGGTTTGTGGTATTCTTTTTCTTTACTTTTACTTGTGCCACCCAACCAAATATGTTTTTAATTCAAAAGGATGACTTAACTTTTTATTTTTAAATAAAAGGTTGAGTTGTGACAATGATTATGTTTTTTGGTTGTGATTAAAACACAAGTCTTCATCTTTGGTGTGGTTCAACAAGAGACATACGGTTTTTCACAATGAGATTGAGAGTTTGATTTCTTAATATTGATTTGTACTCTTGGTGTAAACTCTCTCATTATCTCTTCAATATACACCACTTTTCTCTTCAAGATTTTAGTAGAGAATAATTAACCAATAATTATTCATCTACAAAATTTTAACAATAGTTGATTGTTGGAATTAAATTTTATTCCGTTTTTCAATTTCGAAAACGTGGTAAACTCTACTAGCGAAGAATTTATCCGGTGTCACAACCAAGAGGGTGGACTCAATTAGAGGGGAGGCGCTTAAATCTCTATTGGCGAGTTTGCGAGGATTTACCCCTTTGTGAGGAATTTGGATTCCTTCTACATCATCTTGAAGGAAGCATTTTAGGTAAGATCCTAAATCTTATTTTACCACTTGTATAAACGCGCGATCGTTAAATCGCTACGATAATCGGGGGGTTTATTTTATGAATAATTGTATGCATGATTTAAATTTTGATTTTCCGCTGCGTTTAGCCCCGCGATATAGCGAACCCAACACCCCCAAAACACAACAAACAAATTACATAACTTGTCCTTAAAATTCAGCCAAACAACAACAAATGTTTTTAATTCAAAGACACAATAAGTTCAATAAATCCAATTTCTTCCTTAATCAGTACCAGTTCCCGTTTCATCAACACCAGAAGACGTAACACGTTCCGATTCAGACACAATCTCAACCGGCTGAGGAGAAGATGCATTGCTCACATTAGGGTCCTTTACGACCGCTTGATCGTTTACCACTGGATCATCAGCACTGACGGGTAAACCACTTGCTACAACTTTAACTTCAACATCTGTAGCTTGTTCACTATTTTTGGCCTGCGGTGGAGCAGTGACTATGCCTTTGTTAGGCTGTGGAGTTTCAAGGCGTTGTGGCCTCACGGTCAGTTGCTTCATCAACTTCTGTTTGAATGTAGCAATGAGAAGCTGGGGAAAAAAGGTATTAATGCAATTAATCTTAGTGAATTTCAAACAGGAAGATTGAAAAGAGAATGAAGTTTCAAACCAATTCATGGCACAAATTAAATTTATCGATCAATAGTATTCCTCCATCCCAATTACATAGTTCGGTTTCTTTATTCACACAAATTAAAAAAAAGTATTGGATAATCAAATTATATCTACAAATTCGTATATTAGTGAATTTCTATTTTTTCTTTATGCACTTGCATATTCACATACACTACACACTCAGTGCACGCATTACACACACTGCACACATACACACACTACATACGCACACTTCGCATAGAGTACTCTCTCTCACACTATACTCACACACACATATTCACACATAATAAAAAAAAAATTAGTTCATATTTTTATTAGTATATAATATTATAATATTTATAAAAAACGATATTATCTTTTATTTTTATTTATTAAATATCAATTAATAAAATAATTTGAGCTTTTAATTTTTTTTTATCGAAATATTATGATGAATTTGAAATTCCTATACAAATCCACATCATCAAAACAAACGAAGCATTTTAAATCAAGGTATTTGAAATCTATTCATTTTTAAATACATTGGATTTGGAATCCCTCCATCCAAATGTTGCTCTAATTTTTTTTGGTTTTTGGTAATTAGCCTGAAACTTAGGGGGATCTTTGCAATTATACCGTAAAAGTTATTGATCAATGGTATAATGAAGTGTCAGTGTATTTTTGCCCTAAACTGCCTCTGGTACCATTTTTCACGAATTATGCCCCACTAGGCAATATAAAAACCTAAACATCTCCGGATAAAAAGCTAAATGGAAACAGATTGCCATAAATTTAGATATAGAGATATATATCTGGAGGAAGTTCTCAGCTTACCGTAGTTGGCCCTCCAGCAATTAGTGAGCCTGCAACAACACCACACCGTAAAACCGCCCTTCAGGATTAGCCAATTGAACACTAAGAAGACAAATTTTCCACCCTTTTCTCATCATAAGTATGCGATCCATTCAGATAAACAATTGAAAACTCGCCCTGCGGGAGGAGAATATATAATGAGAATTATAGGAATTACATAAAATCCCTTTTAATGCCTACTCAAATATAAATATAGCATAGCAGCATACATGTATATATGGTACATATAGATGAGCAACAACTTATTTTGTTGTTATAAGTGGTGAGGCAAAATTGTTCCTGTAACTATAGAATTGTATAACAAAAAGGTACTATACAAATCATATTTCATAAAAAAGACTCATAACTATAGAATCTCTCGATTTTGGTCCTACAAAATGCACGGTTTGCAAAATAGTCTTAATAACTATATGAAAACGTAATTTTACTAATATCACTAATATTCAATCACATGAGCGGCACATTTAGTTCCAGTTTCCAGTGAAATTAATTAGGACCAAATTTGAGATTTTCATACAATTACTTGACTATTTTGCAAACCGTGCATATTTTGCACGACTAAAATTCGGATGTTTACATGACCTGAACAAACATTAACAATGAGTTATAATCCTCATAATAGGAATAGAATGAGCCGTAGCAGCAGGCAAATAATTGGCCATGGAAGGGAACAAAGTTTCAGGCAGAAGCATATTAATGAAATGAAGGTTTTTGAATGTGCACCAAATTAAGCCAAGCAAACATATTATATTTATTTATTTTCATGCATAACACCAAATAAGGAAAATAAATAGAATTTAGAAATTGAGATCATGCCTCATATCTTATAACACCTCCACGCGAAGCTGGGATGTATAATTCTGCACTGGAGATTGTACCCGATGCTGACAGAATACAAATGGATACTAGAATCTTTTGAGAAAAACACCAGATCCTTTGAACAATGTTTTGCATGAAGAACGAATGATAAATAACATAGTCGCTCTAATTATATCAAAGAAAAATAAATTACAGAAGCACAAATTACGAAAACACAAATACTAAATTAATTAAGTATAAACATCTCTAGCAGTTTGCACTATTTTAGTGCACATTGAGCACTATGTTTGAACAATGTTTTGCATGAACAATGAAGGATATGAATAACTTATTCTTATTATATCGAACAAAAACAAATTAGAGAAGCAAAAACACAAACACTAAACTAAATTAATTAAGCGCATATCCAGCAGCACCACTTTAATTAGTGAACATTATGCAATATTTTTGTGCAGAATTTACACTCTAGCAGTTTGCACACGTCCTGCACTAAAAAGAATATTCAATTTGATTTATTTAATATTGATTTTGATTATTTTATAATTTATAAAAATATTACATATATATATAATTTTATGTTTCATTATTTTATAATGTAATTTTATTTTATGTTTTATAATTTTGTGTAGTGTTTTAATCTGATCGTACTTATTAATTTATATATTCTTATTCAAATTACACATCATGTTATTTAAAAATATTATCACATAGAGTTGAATTAATTTTGATATCGTCTAAAAGTCATTAATATTAATATTATTTTCTATTAGATAAAATGAAATAAAATGTTAATTACAATATTATTTTTTACGAAACCAATTAACTAAAATATTTAAAATTCATAAAAACACATATATATATATATATATAACAAATTAAAGAAACAAAATAAAAACAATTAGTGCAAAAACAGTGCAACTTTAGAGCATCTCCAAAAGAATGCTCTATCTTCAATTTGAAGCAAAAACTTGTTCCATCACTGTGCCAAAGTCTGAGCTATTTTAAAGATGTGAATAATTCTGCACCAGAAATGGTGCAACACCAAAGTTGCGCTAAATTTTATTCTTTCTATTTTTTGTTTTCAATTTCTTATTTTAGTGTATCAAAATATACACTAAAATAGAATATTCTACGATATTATTTTTTGTTGTAGAATCTAGTACAAGCTGCTAAAGATGATCTCAGAAATGTCGCTGCAACTGTACAAAATCCAAGCTAGCGCCACAATGTGGTGCACTGTTGGGACGAAATTCAAGCACCCAGCGTCACTTACGTGGGTTGCTGGATATATTGTCTAAGAAAAGGTTAACTAACTCTCCTTCTTGAATTGCGATTGTGTGAGTAATAAAGTCACTTCCAATTGTGTCCTCAACATTTAAAACTATATATTATTATTTTTCAAATAACACATCATATTATTTTAAAAAATTATCACATAAAAATTAATTAATTTTAATATTATTTTCAAATTAATTTATTTTTTTGCAGTTTGGGTCCCATAATTTTATTTTTGTGCAATTTTGCCCAAATGGGTAAGTCATATTTCATCCTTTGAGAACCAAAATTATACAAACTTAAAACTTATAAGACAAAAATAAAAAACAAATCAAAATTTGTAGGACCGAAATTGCTACAGAGCACACTTAGAGGACTATATATATGCCAATATTTAATACATACGGGACCAAAATTGCTACATACAATACTTACAGGACTAAATATATCACCTCTTTATATTTATAGGACCAAAACTGCAATTAAGCCTAATGGTTTTAGTGTATTATAATATGCGCTAAAATGGTATATTATGGAATATTCCATTTGTTAGATAAATGTTTTTATCGTAATTTTGATGATTTTATTTAACTGAGCTTTTCAGCAAAACAATGTCTTTAAATGTTATCCAAATACTCCTAATCGATTTAAAATATTTTTCTAATTTTTCAGAGTATTTCTTGAAGTTTATTTTTGACAAAAATTGGACAACACTTCTGTCTCGTGTTCAACCGATCGCCATAGAGGGCAACCCGTGCCTCAAAGTTTGATTTTTAAAATAGAAATGAGAAGTGTTGGACCGATCAACATGGGTGTCGACCGATCGAACAAGAGGTAGACCGGTCCAACCCCCCTTAGGCCGGTCCAACAGGGCTATTTTCTGTGTAATATTTCAAATTCTGTATTTGTGGTCAATCGGTCGACCTAACGTTTTTTCAGCAAACTATCCATTGCGCAACAGACAACTTTTCATGATTTTAAGAGATTGATTTCTAACAGCTATAATCTTCATTCGATTTGCAATTTTTTACAGATTTCAAACTCCAAGGAGGAGCCTATGTCTGAAAATCAAATCCAAGACCTCTCCTATAAATAGATGAAGGATTGAAGCAACAAGAGATAACAACACAAGCTATTCAAACACAAGCAAACTTCTTATTATTCACTTTCATATTATTTTTGTGTTTAGCCTAAGTCTTTCACTTGCACATCTTGAGTACTAGGCTTCATTCTTGATTACACTTGCACTTCAAAGCTTTATACTTCAATCGAGTAGTAATCTTGAATTTTTTCAATTATCCAAAACAAGACATCCTTGTTTTGTGTTCTTGTGGTAAGAGCACACTTGGGTGATTTTAAGTGTTGAAGAGTGTGGTACTCTTCATTGGTGTAAGAAGATTGTGGTGATCTTCATAGGTGGTGTTGTAAGAAAAGTGAGGTACATTTCAAGGTGAAGGTGTAATAGTTTGGTATCTATTAATAAAATTCTTTTTTTTTTCCGAAATCCACTTCGGATATATTGGGGTGGTAGAGGATTAGGCTCTAGGTGGGTTGAACCTCTATAAATCATCGAGTGTTGGTTATTATCCCGCACTTACATTCTTTCTATTATTTCTACATTCAAAAAAAGAGGGGGCAAATCGAAAAATTGGCATAATCTATTCACCCCCCTCTAGATTATCGTAGCCACTTGGACAAACAAGTGGTATCAAAGCCAAACTCTTTGGCAAGCTCGTTCTTCATTGCGAGTAAAGAGGAAAGATCCATGGCTACGAACGAAAGCTACCTCACCACCGGTGCCTCCACCAACAAGCCACCACTATTTGACGCCAACAATAATGCTTTTTGAAAAGACCAAATGGAGTACCTTTTACAAGGGTGCGGGTTCGATATATGGAATACGATTATTGAAGGGATAGCTCAACCAACTAAGAAATTGGAGGATGGTACCTCGGTTCTCAAGAGCCTCAAGGAATTTGACAAAAACGACAAGAAGTCATTTTCTCTAAACGGTAAGGCTTTAAATATTTTGCATTGCTCTCTTACCGCCTCCGAGTATAATCGCATTAGAGGCATAAGGTCCACACATGAAGTTTGAGAAAAATTGAAAACCATTTATTAGGGTACAAAAAAAGTTAAACAAGCAAGAAAAACCATGGTTGTCAAAGACTTTGAAAACTTCATTATGATTGATGGAGAAAATATTTCAAAAATGGTGGAAAGACTTGACAACATAGTCAATCCTCTTGTGACACTTGGGAAAGTCATATCCGAAGAAGACAAGGTCACCAAGGTTCTAAATGCTCTCCCCAGTTCATGGTAAGGTGACGGCAATCACGGAAGCTCAAAATCTCGAAACTCTCAAGTTTGATGAGCTCATTGGAAACCTCCTCATCTACGAAGTATATCTTAAAGTGAGGAAATATTCCAAACTATCCACCTCTCAATTGGGTATGCAAATTATTCCTAAAGGCTTATCATCTTCTTCAAATAATTCATATTATGCTAGTGATAAAGATGATGACGAGACGGCCACTCTTGTTCGAAATTTTTTGCCAAGTTTGTAAATAAAAATAAGCCAAGAAAGTCAAGAGACAACTCGTGCTTCAAATGCGGGAAACCCGGGCACTACATAGCCGATTGCCCAAAATTAGCGGAGAAGGAGCAAAAGAAGAACAAGTCTTTTCCCAAGAAGAAAGCGCTAAATGCTGAAGCAAAAACATGGGATGAACTACTTGCCACATCCGACGAGAAAGTAGAAGCTGAACATGGTCTCATGGCCATAGACGATAAAAACAATGAGGTACGCTCTAATTCTTCATCTTCTTCTTTAGTTGACGAATTGCAATGTGATTATGATGAACTTCAATATGAATTTAGAGACATGATTTGCAACTAGAAACTTTTGAAAAAGGAGTATAAAGAGCTCAAATTTGAAAAGAAAAAATTATTTACTTCTTGTGAATTACTTGATCGTGCTCATGCTATTACTCTTACTAAAATGCATGCTATTGATTCCGAAAAATAAATGCTCACAAAAGAGATTACAAATTTGAAAAAGGATGTGCATCGTTTTAATTTAAGCATGGATAAGGTTACAAAAATTCTTGATGCACAAAGAAGTGAGCATTCAAAACTAGGACTTGGTTATAAACTTTTTCAAAATGTCTCTAAGAAAAATGACCAAGGTCCGACTTTTATACGTGCTAGTAGTCCTAATGTTATTACTTGATTTTATTGTGGCAAAAATGGACACTATGCTCATGATTGTAAATTGAAAAATAGCTTTAGTCATTTTTAGAGTCCGAAAGGTCTTAAGACTAACCCCCATGGACCCCAAAATTATAGGGTACCTAAAAATGATTCATTTGTAGGTGCTAGGGGCTATAACCATTTCGAAAGATTCAAAATAGCTCGTGGACAACGGGTATTCACGCCACATGACCGGAAAGAGAGAACTTTTTACCAACATCAAGCTCCAAGAAGAAGGCATGGTTATGTTCGGGAATGGCAAGGGAAGAATTCTTGGAAATGGAGAAATTGGTAACTCTTCTTTCTCTCTTAGTAATGTTCTTTTAGTTGAAGGGCTTATGTTTAATTTGATAAGTGTTAGCCAACTTTGTGATTCAAATTATAATTTTATTTTTTCAATAAAGAAAAATGTCATATTCTTAAAAATGATAAAATTATTTGTGAAGCAAATAGAAAAGACAATCTTTACAAAATTTGCACAAGTGATTTGGTTAGTCAAAATGTTTCTTGTCTTGTCGCCAATAATGATTTAACTAGTTTGTGGCATAGGAGACTTGGACATGTTGGATACAAAAATTTGCAAAATATTTACAAAAACCAATAGGTAAAAGGACTACCCAAATTAAGTTTTGAAAATCTTGGCTTATGTGACAGTTGTCAAAAGAACAAATTAGTTAAAAGTAGTTTTAAGTCGAAAAATAAAATTTCCACAACCAAGCCTCTACAACTACTTCATCTTGATTTGTACGGGGATATTGGTACGGCTAGTCTAAGTGGAAAACATTACTTTTGTTATAGTCGATGATTATTCTAGATATACTTGGGCTACTTTTCTTGCTAATAAAAGCAATGCCGTTAATGAGTTTGCTAAGTTGTGTAGACTTATTGAAAATGAAAAGGAAGATACTATTAAGTCTATTCGAAGGGATCGAAGCGGTGAATTTGACGGTGAATTTAGAGTCTTGTGTGAAACCAAGGGATATGTTCACAATTTTTCGGCTCTAAGAACACCACAACAAAATGAAGTAGCCGAAAGGAAGAATCGGATTCTTCAAGAAATGAGTCGCTCAATGCTCAATGAATTTTCACTTCTAAAATATTTTTGGACCGAAGTCGTAAGTACCATATGTTACGTTATTAATCGAGTATAACTTCGTCCTAAGTTGAATAAAACAACGTATGAGCTTTGGAAATGAAGAACTCCAAATATTAGTTACTTCAAAATATTTGGGTGTAAGTGTTTTATTTTGAATACCAAGGATCAATTGGATAAACTTGATCCTAAGGCCGATGAAAGAATATTTATGGTGTACTCTACCAAGAGCAAAGCAAATCGGGTTTACAATAAGACTAGCATGGTGGTTAAAGAATTTATTCACATCAAATTCAATGAAGCTTTGGGTGTTGAAAGGATACCCAATGATGAAAGTGATGAAAAAGACGATATTGAACCAATTACTCAAAATGATGCTCAAAGTGATCAACCTTCAACATGAAATGATCAACCCTCAACTTCAAATGTTACACAAGAAGACAAAAGTGATAATTCGAATCTCCCCGTTGCTCTAAAATTCAAAGGAGATCATTCAAAAGATCTCATAATTGGGGACTCTCTAGACAAAGTCATGACTAGAAGGAAATTTGGCGAAAAAGCTCTTATTTCTCAAAAAGAGCCAAAAAATGCAAAGGAAACAATTGAACATGAGGATTGGTTTTTGGAAATGCAAGAGGAGTTGAATGAATTCGAAAGAAATGATGTTTAGGAATTGGTACCTTGTCCTTCATCAAAAACAATTATGGGTACAAAATGGGTGTTCTAAGACAAACTCGATGACCAGGCAATATTATTTGAAACAAGGCAAGGTTAGTAGCTCAAGGGTATTGTCAAGAAAAATGTATTGACTATGATGCAACTTTTGCACCCGTTGCACGTTTAGAAGCTATACGTATTTTACCTGCCTATTCTTGTTTCAAAAATTTCAAGCTTTACCAAATGGATATTAAATCCGCATTTCTAAATGGTTTTATTCAAGAAGAAGTCTATGTAAAACAACCTCCGGGGTTTGAAAATTGTTTCTAGGACAAATGATATTTACAAACTTAAAAAGACCTTATATGGTTTAAAACAAGCACCCCGAGCATGGTATGATAGACTTAGCTCTTTTCTTTTGCAAAATGCATTTACAAGAGGTAATGTTGATACTACTCATTTTGTTTTCGAAAAAGAGCAAGATTTCTTATTAGTTCAAATTTATGTCGATGATATTATTTTTGGTGCTACTAATGAATCCCTTTGCAAGAAATTTTCCAAGTTGATGCAAGGTGAATTTGAAATGAGTTTGATGGGGGAACTCACATTATTCCTTGGACTACAAATTAATCAATGCCAAGAATGCATTTACATATCACAATCAAAGTATACCGAAGAACTTCTAAAGAAGTTCGGGATTGAAGAAGGAAGAACCGTCACTACTTGTTTTACATGTTTTTGTGTGTGTTTTGTGTGATGTTTTATACAAATTTTTGGCGTGTTTTATTTGTATTTGCATGTTTTAGTGTTGTGTTATTTTATTGGTTTTTTAGGTTTTGGTGGAAAAAACAAGTTTTGGAGCAAAAAACGTTAAAACGTTATTTCGCGCAACTGCGGCAGTCATCGTATTTTGGACGTAACGTTCGCATACAAAGTCCAATTGACATGATTCATACACCATTGCAAAGCTAAGACAAAGTTCTACAATGTCTATGCTTCTACTAAATGAAAATTAAGACGCTTAGATGGGTTAAAATCATATACAACTAAAAATAATATGTCGAAATCTCGGAAATGACACGTCTTGGAATTGTGGCCATAACTCTCTCCAGGAAAATGATATTGAGGTGATTAAAGTGGATATGAAAAGATAAGAGATACATATACAATTCATAAAAGAAACCAAGATGAAATTCTGAAGTTTAGAGATCGCACGGTCGCACGCAAAAGGTGCCCGCTCACACAGCAGACAAAGAACAAAGACAAAGAACAGGCCGCGCGGCGCGTGTCGCGCGTGCCGTGACTTGCAGAACACAAATTTTTTGATTTTTGTTGTGTTTTTTGGTTGTTCCACCTTGTTTAGGACTCTAGGCTTATAAATAGGACTTGGGGAGCCCTTATTTTCGACACACTCTCAGTCTTAGTACTTTTAGACTTTAGTTTTGGTATTTTTCTCTTTTATTCAACATTGGGATTGCTGTAAGTCCAAGCGGCTACGATAATCTAGGGGGGGATGAATAGATTATCTCCATTTTCTCGATTATGCCCTCTTTTTCGAATCAAACAAGCCAAGACAAGAATAAAGGTGCGGGAAGTAAATAACACGCGTCGATTTATAGAGGTTCAACCCACCTAGGGCCTAATCATCTACCACCCCAGTATCTCTAGGATAGATTTCAAAAAGAAAAAAAGATTTTATTAATTACCAACAATAATACAAGATCACCTTACAACGCCTGTTTGGAGATTACCACAATCTCCCTTGAAGATTACCACAATCTCCAACGGCATATTGTGAAGATTACTATAATCTTCAACCTTGAAGAACACCAAATTCTTCAACACCTCAAAGAGCACCACACTCTCCAATAAGAAGATTACCACAATCTTCTCGCACCTAACACCTAGATCACCCAAGTGTGTTCTTACCACAAGAACACTCACAAGGATATCTTGTGTTGAATGATGACCACAAAAATTCAAGATTACAACTCTATAATGAACAATACAATTTTGAGTGCAAGTGTAATCAAGAATTAAGCGTAGACCTCAAGATGTGAAAGTGTAAGACCTTAGGCTATTACAACAAGAATATTGAAAATGAAGAACAAAAGTGTTTGCTTGAATGTATCTTGTTATGTTGTAGTTTTCTCTCTTGTTGTGTTGCTTCAAATCTTCCTCTATTTATAGGAGATGATTGATCATGGATAGCCTCTTCTTGGGGACTGATTTCTACACAAAAAAAAATGCAATTAAAATCAAGATTATAGCTGTTAGAAATCAACCCCATAATTTAAGGAAAAGCTGTCTGCAAACTCAACAGTTTGCTGTCAAAAACTTATAGCGACCGGTCACGCATAGATAAGAGTTTGAAGTATTTTACACAAAAAATACACAGGGGGACTGGTCGACGGGGGGTCCGACCGGTCGCCCCCTGTGTGGACCCGTTGGGCTCCTCAAAAATACGAAACAGAGAGTTCTGAATCAAAAACCTTGTTCCCAGGCACCGGTCGCCCTTAGGTCGACCGGTCGCCCTCCCTGTTTTCGTTCTGTCCCATTTTTCTGTTTCAAAACACAACTCAAGTACGGGTTGCCCTATAGGGCGACTAGTCCAACACGAGGCAGAAGTGTTGTCCAATTTTTGTCGAAAATAAACTTCAAGAAATACTTCGAAAAATTAGTAAAAATATTTTAAAACAATCGGGAGTATTTGGACAATATTTTCAAACATTGTTTTGGTGTAAAAACTCATTTAACCAAAATCATCAAAATCATGATAAAAACATTTATCTAACAAACTCCCCTTTTTGATGATTACAAACCAAAATAATTTTTAAGAGGACAATTTTGAAAACAAAACAATTTTTCGGTTTAAAAAAATATTCCATTGAGAGCGACAACATTCCATGCATAATAATTACAAGGATGGGAGTAAATATTTTCAAAAATATTTTGCAAAAGCTCCCCCTATCAACATGCACAACAAGAGTAGTATAGAAGCAATCAACCAAAAGCTAAAAGCTCAGCTTTTACATATTGAGCTTAAGTATCAAGAGCTTATAAGCCCCCTGTCAACAAAAACATCATTAAACATGTAATAGTCCACAATACAGCAAATGGACTAAGTATGATCCACAACTTTTGGCTTTAAAGAGTCATAGCTTATAGCTCAACTTTTACATATTGAGCTTAAGTATCAAGAGCTTATAAGCTCCCCCTGTCAACAAAAACATCATTAGACATGTAAATGAGTCCACAATACAACAAATGGACCAAGTATGATCCACAACTTTTGGCTTTAAAGAGCCATAGCTTATAGCTTTTTTCGTGAGCTTATTTTAGCTTCTTTGAGCTAAAGAGCTTATATCATGTTTCTCCCCCTTTGGAATCATCAAAAAGAATGTTAGCACGATAAAAACATCATATATCCATATCAAAGTGCGCAATTTAACCAATTTATCGAGCTATTGATCATTAAGCTTAAAATTCCAAAAGCTAAGGGAAGAGTTGATCATATGACTTGTAAAAGCTCGTAAAAGCTCATTTGATTTGCAAAACATGATCTCTATAAATATATAAGACTTTTGAAATCGAGAGAATCATGTAGGTAATGAATTTTTCTTTGAAACATTTTATCGAATACTTGGCGGGCGTCAAATAATAAAGAATATGTATATAGCCCTTGTAAAAATAACCAGCCAAATTTTTCATCACCAAATACAATTATACACATATCGTCAACAACAATCATCATGCCCAACACAAAAATATAAGAATTCCAACAAAATATTAAAGATGAAGCACATTCTCAAGGGTTCAACCCAATTGAGATAAAGAAGAAGAATTCTTACCAAGTAATCGGAGATGTTGGGTATCATGGATGATATACACATACTATAAACCCAAACAAATATAATATACAAGAAAAAAATCATTTTGGGTGAGTTGTGTGTGAGTTGAGCGAAGGGGTGTAAAAAGGATGAAATAGAACAAATACGTCGAATGAAGAACATAGACATTATAACACTGAAATTTGGCACAGGCGACCGGTCGACTAAGTGTTCGACCGGTCGACCTTCTTGGTCGACTGGAGCCAGTGCATTTGATCAGTTTCTGTTCGATTTGATTTCAAAATGCGATTTTTCACCCCCTAAGTTTTTAAAAACACAAAATGCAATAATAGACCTCATTCAATATACATTATGTTTTAATAAGCTCGAATGAGGTAAGAGACTCGGCGGTTGATGATTGAAAAAACAAATGTCCACGAGTTATCCTTGAGACGGAATTAAACACATCTTAATTTTTTTTTTATTTAAGAAATGCAATCCCTTCGAAAAAGATATAGAATCTCAATATGTGTAGTTCGATTATTATCACCGGACTTGTTATCCCGAAATAATATGAACGCTTTAAAACTTTTCATAAACATGTTATAAGAAGTGCCTTTCAAATATTTGAAAATTTCTTTTAACGGCACTTTAATGAGATTCGTTGGGATAGTTTTGAAGTCGAGCATATAGACATAAGGCATAAAAAAAATGTCGAGTCTAAAGGAGTAATAAACGTAGATAAACATACCTCAAATTTGTTTGCCAACCAATATGCCTTTTTCAAACTTGATCAATCATGATGTAGGTTTCCATAGGAGTAGAAACGTTTCTTCCTTCTTCAATACCGAACTTTTTCAAAAGTTCTTTTGTATGCTTTAAAGTATAACCACCTTCTTGGCATTGTTTAACTTGAAGTTCAAGAAAGAAATTAAGCTCCCCCCATCATGCTCATCTCAATTCACCTTGCATCAACTTAGAAAATATCGTCCTTCTTGACAATACCTTTGAGCTACTAACTTCGCCTTGGTCATTAAGCTTGTTCCAAAATTAACAAGATATCTTGCACAAGAGCATAGTAATATTGAATAATGTAGACATTATAACAAGATATCTTGTACAAGAGTCTTATATGTTTAAAGAGATCATGTTTTATCAATCAAATGAGCTTTTACAAATCATCTTCTCAAATTTTCCCTTATTATTTTGAATTTTAAGCTTTATGCTCAAAAGCTCGGTAATTTGATTGAAATGCACGCTCAGATATATTTTTATAATATTTTTATCGTGCTAAATTCTTTTTGATGATTTCAAAGGGGGAGAAACATGAAATAAGCTCATAAGCTCAAAGAAGCTAGAAAAAGCTCGCGAAAAAAAAGCTATAAGTTGTGGATGACAAATCCAAATCCAAAAGCTGAGGATGTAACTTAGTCCAATGGATGAATAGTGGACTTCTTATTATCACTAATGATTTCTTTTTGACAGGGGAAGCTTCTAAGCTCTTGACATTTAAGTTCAAAGTGTTAAAAGCTGAGCTTTTAACTTTTAGGTATTTGCTTCTATACCTACTCTTGTTGTGCATGTTGATAGGGGGAGCTTTTACAAAATGCTTTGAAATATCTTTGCTCCCATCCTTATGATTCTTACGCATGAAAAATGTTGCTCAAAATGGATATTTAATTTTTGACCGAAAAAACTTGTTTTGTTTTCTAAATAGACCTCTTCAAATTGTTTTGGTTTATAATCATCAAAAATGGGGAGTTTGTTAGATAAACGTTTTTATCATAATTTTGATGATTTTATTTAACTGAGTTTTCCACCAAAACAATGTCTTTAAATGTTGTCCAATACTCCTAATCGATTTATTACATTTTTACTAATTTTTAGGAGTATTTCTTGAAGTTTATTTTTGACAAAAATTGGACAACACTTCTGTCTCGTGTGCAACCGGTCGCCTTAGAGGGCAACCCGTGCCTCAAAGTTTGATTTTTGAAATATAAACGAGATGGATGAAAAACCCCATGAGGTCGATGGTCGACCGGTACCTGGGGATTCATAGTTCGCAAAATCTTCTCTGTACCAATCAAAGTATTGGACCGGTCAACATGGGGATCAACCGATCGAACAAGAGGTCGACTGATCCAACCGCCCTTGGACCGGTCCAACATGCCATTTTCTATGTAATATTTCAAATTATGTATTTATGGTCAACCGGTCGACCTAAGATTTTATCAGCAAACTATCCGTTGCGCAGCAGACAACTTTCATGATTTTATGAGATTAATTTCTAACAGCTATAATCTTCATTTGATTTGCAATTTTTTGTTGATTTCAATCTCCAAGGAGGAGCCTATGTCTGAAAATCAAATCCAGGACCTTTCCTATAAATAGATGAAGGATTGAAGCAACAAGACATAACAACACAAGTTATTCAAACACAAGCAAACTTCTTGTTATTCACTTTCATATTATTATTGTGTTTAGCCTAAGTCTTTCACTTGCACATCTTGAGTACTAGGTTTCATTCTTGATTACACTTGCACTTTAAAGTTGTATAATTCAATCGAGTTGTAATCTTGAATTTTTTCAATCATCCAAAACAAGAATCATTGTTTTGTGTTCTTGTGGTAAGAGCATGCTTGTGTGATTTTAAGTGTTGAAGAGTGTGGTACTCTTCATTGGTATAAAAAGATTGTGGTACTCTTCATTGGTGTAAAAAGATTGTGGTAATCTTAATAGGTGGCGTTGTATGAAGAGTGAGATGCTCTTCAAGGTAAAGGTATAATATTTTGGTATCTATTAATAAAATTCTTTTGCTTTTTCGAAATCTAATTCGGATATACCGGGGTGGTAGAGGATTAGGCCCTAGGTGGGTTGAACCTCTATAAATCATGGAGTGTTGTTTATTTTCCCGCACTTACATTCTTGCTATTATTTCTACATTCGAAAAAGAGGGCGTAAATCAGAAAATCGGTATAATCTATTCACCCTCCCCCTTCTAGATTATCGTAGCCACTTTGACTAATACCATTTTGGTGTAGAATTTAGTGCAAATTACTGGAGATGGTATTAGAAATTCTGGTGCACTATGCAAAATACAAACTAGCGCCACAGAGTGGTGCACTGCTTGAGAGAGAAATTTCAGCGCCCACTGCCACTTGCGTGTAGAGCTGGCAGAGTTGGTCCATCCTGGTGGGCCGGCCCAGCCAGCCTGCATATAGAGTTGGGTTGGACTTCAATTTTAAAGGACCAAAGAGGACTGAACCTACTTTGGCCCACCCAAATGGGCCCAAAGGCCGACAGGCCCGACCAAAACATGTATTGGTCTGGGCTAGGCCATAAGAATTGCGGTCCAACGATATTTTGGATCGGCTTTATCCAGCCGATTTTATGTCTTAGTCGGTTGGGCTCGGGCTGGGCCATTCCTGCCCAATCCATTGTCAGTTCTACTTATAGTTTAACAAAATTTTAATTACCTCTCCTTAATTAATCGCAATTGTGTATGGGGTGAAGTCGCTTTCGGCTGTATCCCCAACAGTCCCACCTTCAGAAAAAGAAAATAAATAAATAAATGAAATATTTAATGATAATAATAATGTATATAGAATCCCTCTTACTGATTTTTTGGTTTTTTCCATCTAAATTTAATTAGTGAATTTGATGTTAAAGCTAAAAAAATGATGAGTATAGTCAATAAAAATTATTAATTGAAAACATATTTTGAGAATATTTGGCCTTTTGAGAGGACTTACACCTCTCTATAAAAACCTGAAAATTCTCAAATTCAATTTCTGGAGCACAAATATCAAAGAAAAGCTTGATACACTCATCCCTTCCCCAAAATATAAAAATAAAATAAAACACATGATTTTCACTCAATAATTTAACAAATCAGAAATGTTTAAATGCTCGGAAATCCCAAAAAAATAAAATATCCAAGTTATAATGTACACCAATCATACATTCAAACTTATATATGATATGTATTCATTCTATATGATCATTACAAAAAAATTAACAATAACTCCAAAAAAAAAAATCCATTGGAGTATATAAAAACAAGATCTTGATTTTGTACAGAAAATCCATCATCAATTATTTAAGAAAAAAAAAATTTCCGTTGTGTAAAGTCCCAAATATTTCAAGATTTACTTTACTTATTCAAAAAACTATTCTATATGATCTCTACAAAAAAATTAACAAAAAATCCAAAAAGATATGCATCAGAGCATCGGGGGACGCATGATTTTAACTTTGGGGGACGAAAAATTGTTTAAAGTTTTTATCAAAATTTTAGAGGGGTAATTAATTCATATATTGTGAGACCCCAGATTTTTCAATCATAGACGACGCGATCGCGGGTATTATTATTATTTTTTTTCTTTTTTTCCGATACAGTATTAAATTTTCCGATAATTTATTTTTATATTTACTATTTATTTTGTGATTCGTATTATGATCGGTTATCTATTTCATCTAAATGATCTTTGAAAACTATCTACTACTAAATTAGTATTTTAAAAATACAATACCTTTTGTCTTGAAAGATCATTTAGTAAACATTATATTTTCGAAACAATAGTACTTGAGATTTACCTTATACAAAAATACAACTTTTATATTGAAATAGCAAGTGTTTCATACTTGATTTTGTCAACTTACTTATTACTTGATTTAACTAATTTATACTTGGAATTATTTTTATTTTATGGTGTTTGTTAATGACACTTATTTTCACTTCTTTAACCATTGTCGATTTCTTTCGACTTTTAACGCGGGCTTTCAACTGGTTCAACTTGTTCTTGAGTGACTAGCTAATAAAACTCTTTTAGCATAATATATTTATTTTTATTTTAAACTTTCGGAATTTAATTTTATATGTTTCAAAATAATTGTATAATTTAATTAATATCTTGATTGATAATTTTTTTACTAGTACTATTGATTTTAAATTTTATTTGGTACCTTAGATTTTAAGTCATTATATAGCACTTGAGAATTATTAGACACCTTATAACATAGATGACTCATTACATAAGTGTATTATGGAATTGATAAGTGATTGTGGAATTGATAAATGATTTTTTTTTTTGGATTTGATATTTAGCACCATTGTTACCAAATTGGACAAAACAAAATTAAAAAGATTGGAGGAATGGGAGATGATGTGGACGGTCATGGAGGGAGAAAAATGAGACAAATGCATGACATCTTTTTTCTATTCTATTCAAATATATATTATTTCCTCAAATTTCCACTACCATTTAAATTAATTCATCCCATCATTCTACTTCCTAGTTTTTTAATTCATTCAAACAAATCTTCCATATGAGACAAAATCTACCCATCACTTTGACCCCATCTTGTCCCCCATGCATATGACAACTTATAAGACAAGCACAACAAAACACAAAAACAAAACAAAAAAAAAAGAATATGTGTATGTATGAAATGGGGCTGCCGATTTTTGCTTTGAGGAGGGGTGGTGATTCTCTTTTCATTTCAACACTCAAGCATCCAAAATACTCTTTCCCACTTAGACTCAAAATTTCTTCCAAGAAGCCCTAAAAAACTCTTCTATTTTCTGAAAATTAGAAATCTCAAAAATCCATAAATTAACCAAAGGAAGTACTTGCTTCAATTTCAATTTCTAGATTTATCCTTCTTAAATTAAGTTTGAATTTTGATTTGAGGTGTACTTAGAAGACTTTGAAGATATTAAGAGTTTGACATCATCTTGAAGAGGACTTCAAGACTTTGAAGAGAAATTGTTGGAAAATTGGGCTATAAGGTAAGAAATGGGATTTTTAGTACATTTTTTTCTTCTCTTTCTATTTTCCAAACTTTGATACTCCATTTTTATTTTTGGAGTTTTAGGGGCTGACCTTAAGAGTTGGTTTTAAGAGTGAGCAAGGAGACCCATTTTTGAGACCTCTACTAGTCTCATTTCATCTACTACACAAGGTAAGTGTAGTTTTACCAATTTTCTTCACCTCTTTCTCTTTCCCCTTAATTTTTAACCTCATTTTCTAACTCCTATATTTTTTTTTTGATATTCCTTGACTTAGGGGCTGACCTAAGTCACTTCTTCATCAAGTGTGATTTATTTCATTTTTCCCCAACAAATTCATTTTTAAGGTGGGTGGAAAAATCTTTCCAACTTTTAGGTGTTTTTCTTAAATGCATGTAGTATTTTGTTATTGAGCACTTGAGATATATATATATATATTATGTATTGCATGTTAATTTCTTGTATCAAGTTGTGAAAATTCTCAAGTCTTACTCAAAAATGCTATTTATTGAAATTTAGGTGCATGCATGTACGCTTTAATGTTCTATTTGATGAATTCTTGTATGAATTGTACATGCATGTGTATGATCTTTGAAATCCATATTTTGGATGACTTATAACCTGGACAAGTCGAGCATAATTGATTAAATTTCAATTTTTGGACTTAAAATGCAAAAATAGAAAGTTGGTGGACTTAATTGCAAGAAAATAAAACTTAAGGGACTCCTCTGCAAATTTCAAATTTTGGGACTGTACTCAGGTTCAAAAATGACTTTTGGACATTTTAGTAATGTCTTAAGAGTTTTAAGATAAATAAATCAACCTTTAAAAGCCCAATAACTAGATTGTAAAATTTGAGAAGTTTAAGGGCTACTTCGCAATTTTCGAAACTGTACCAGACCTTAATTTTAAAATTTGAAATTTTAACTATTAAGGGACTGGAAATGCATATTTTAAATGTATTACAAAAATCCAAGTATTTAGAGCTTGGAGGTAATTTTACTAAAATTGAGGGACCGAATTGTAAAAGATTAAACTTGAGGACCCAAATGAAAATTCCAGGATTTATATAGCCCATGTACCTGGAAATACTAATTTAACTATAACTTAATTATATTTTGGGCCCAAGGTTCAAATTTCATAACAATTGGACCCCTAAAAGCCTTAAAGGCAATTATTTCAAAATGGGACAAAAATGAGATTTGCAAAAGTTAAAAGACCTACACTTATTTATTTTAAAAACGGCTTTTGTCCCAATATTCTATTAACCTTAGTGACATTTTCCAACTGGAATCACATTAAAAGCCCTTCCGGTTTGTGAGTTCCAATTATTTTAAACTTAAGGCCCGAAATGACAATTTTAACAAATTTTGGGTCAATGTGAGAATTTTATAACAACTCGACCTCAAAACTTTAAAAACCTGAATCTCTGAACAATATAGAGATTTTAGGAACTGACCTCATAATTTTTCAAGGTCGGGATATTTATTTATTCAATTTTTAACCCCAAAAGTATTGGTTTTTACAAAACGGGGCTAATTGTAAATTTTTCTTTTTATCAAAGGCCTAACTCAAATTATTTTCCTTTTACTAAAACAGCCCTGGACCCTCTGACTTTAATTATTAATTAAAATATTTTATTTTCTCAAAACCCCTTGACTTATCGGATAGTCTTGACCGATTAATATCCGCTCACGGGGCGGCTTCCTCGTCTTGCGATTTTGAATCTATAACGGGACTTATGTTCCACCTAATCTTTCAAGATATCGAAGATTGCTTATCCTTTCGATAATCATCTTCATCCAAATAACTACACCAACACCATAATTGCCACTCGCGATTTTCGTAAACTTTCCTGAATTTCTTCCCTGAATCAATAATACTCGACTGCCTAGTTGACTACATGAACTTGTATTTACTTTCCTGCCTGAGTCAACTTAGTGTGTCGAGCTCACACTCGTCGGAATGGATACATCGGGATGGAAAGGCAGCTCGGCCGCTATTCCACTCTTTTTTCCGCCCCATCGTCCTAATCCCGCAATTGAGGGACAGAGTTTGTCCAAGGGAAGCTGGTCGTAGTACTTGAGGTATAATCATGATTATGACAAATCCGAGCCTTGCTAGCTCCACTGTGGATTTTGTCTTTGCCTATGGAGTGATAAGGTGACAGTCTCTTGACCATCTTGCTCGGGGAGTTACAAGGAAGAACGAAGGAACATTGTCGATCCACACGATTCCGGAGTTAATCGGACCCGTTTAGTTGGCGCTACAAATCCGCCGCAATCGCTACTTGTATTGCATTGGTTGGCGATACAAATCCGTACGCAACCGCTACTTGTATTGCATTGGTTGGCGCTACAAATCCGTACGCAACCATTATTTGTCTTGCATAGGATTGGCGTTACATTCCATACGCAATCCACCTGTCTTGCCTGAATCACATAGTGCCTGTGTGACCACGAACTGTTTCTTAAACTGTATAAGTATATTACTTAAATATATTTACCACGACGCTTGTGGACGACTGTGTGTGAAATCACGCATCATATCTCACGCATTTTTCATACAACTATTTTTTTTTGCATTAACTATATATATCGCCACACTTGCACACGATCACCCCATCCACTGAGATTTCTGTCTCATCCCCTCCTGTTTTCTAACGGCTAGATGAGGAGTACATTGAAGATGCCGAACCTACCACAGACCGAATTTCCGTGCTCCGCCTGTTGGACTTGCTTTTTATTATTGTTGATGTTGCTGGACTTATTTCTTTTACTTTTGTTGTTGTTGGACTCCTTTATTCCGTTTTCATTTTGGACTGTACTTAAGGGCGTAGGACCCTTTGACACTTAAGATTGGAAGGTTGTGTACTTTATTTTAGTTTGGACTGTAAGTTAATTCGGATATTTCTGATGGGTTGTATTTAGATACTTGTTAGACCTTAAGTTGTAACTCGTACTTGTTCTTTATTTCCGCTGCTATTTGACTCTGTTCCATTGAGATTTCGTTGATATTTGTCTAGACCTTTTGGTTTACTTGTATTTAAGTTGTGGATCTTCGTCGCGTCCCATTTGGGGCGTGACATATATTTTAACAGATTTCAGATAGCGCTTTTAGATGTAAGTGCTATTGCAAAATTGAGCAAATATTTTAGATAACACTTTTGTGGAAAAGCGTTATCTCAACAAACCATATAATAGCGTTTTATTACAGAAGCGTTATATAAAGAAAACTGTAGATAACGCTTAAATAAATAAGTGTTATATATGTTCTTGGAATAACACTTTATACAACAAGCGTTATCCTAAACCGCTATCTAAAAAAACTGAAGATAGCGCTTAATTAAATAAGTGCTATATATGTTCTTGGAATAACTCTTCATACAACAAGCGTTATCCTAAAGTGTTATCTAAAATAACTGAAGATAACACTTAATTAAATAAGTGCTATATATGTTCTTGGAATAACGTTTCGTACAACAAGCGTTATTCTATAGGATTAAGCATTATATAAAATAATTATTAAAAGAATAATTCCTAGTGCAAATTAAAGAAACACCATATATTTTCAATTAAAAACGTTTTGTACAACAAGTGTTATCTTAAAGTGTTACTTGTGAAAAATATATTTCCTCCTGAACATCTATTCTCTCGCGCATGCATTTGCTTGGGAAATAAATATTAAAATTAAATATTGGAATTGGAAAAATATACAAATGGAAAATTAGGTGGAGGGGTCTTAATTTAGATTATAAAGTGAGGGGCGTTCCGTCATTGTCGTAGGTCCTTCACTAAGCTCACAAATTTTGCAATGGGCCTCTGCACCACTAATCATCTTAATTAATACTTTTAGTTGTTTTTAATAATTTTGACAATTTGGATTTAAATAAGAGCAAATGGGGCAAATTACCCACTTGGGATAGGTGATTGAGTTTTTTGACATGTAGGATAAAAAACATAGTTTTCTACCCACTTTTGGTGTTCTTTTACCACAATACCCTTGAGGTTTTAAATGCAAGCCTTTAATATGTATTTCTCTCTCTTGAAATTAAATACTCCCAATACATAACATACGTGAACTGTGAACACACCCATCTTTTTTTTGCTCTTCATTTTTTCTCTCTCTTCTTCTTCTTCTTCTTCTTCTTCACAAAATATCAAGAAGTTATTTTTGTGGGCTTTCATCAACAAAATCGCACCAAAAAATCGAATAACAAGGTAATGTTCTTCTCCTCCTAATTAGTTAACCTTGTTTAAATCGTTCAAGACCAATATATTTGCAAAATATGTGAAGTGTTTTGTGAAAGGAAAATTTTTCTGGCATTTATGAAAAACAATGCACGATATCGTGTCATAGAGTTGGCACGATATCGTGCCCCGGATATTAGACACGATATATCGTGCCCTACATATTAGGTACGATATCGTGCCCCCGTATATTAGACACGATATCGTACCTAATATGTAGGGCACGATATATCGTGTCCAATATACAGGCACGATATATCGTGCCTCTATTTAAAAAGGGCACGATATATCGTGCCTCACGAAAAAAAGGGCACGATATATCGCCCCAAAGAAAAATGAGCCAATTTTATGTGTTCTTGCATTTATCAATATTTTTCTTTGTATATAGATGAACTCTCGCTATCTTGTTGTTCGATTTGGTGGTCATTGGGAAGGTTTAGAATATAAAAGTGGTGAAGAAAGAAGTTGTACGTATTAAACCGGGCAAAATGAATTATAGTGAAATATTGGAGGAGGTTTATGGTGTTGTTGATGTTGATAGGCGCGTATACGATTGTATAATGCATTCTATTGTAGATATTTTTGGAAACAAACTTGGGAAGTTAAAGTTGAAAAACGATGATGACATTGAAAGCTGCGTTTGGGAACACCGAGTTACCAGTTGTTTTTGTAACACCGAAAAGAAAAACGATGGGTGAGACTAGTTCGCATAATGTATTGGGAGGTCGATGGGGCATAATCGAGTTGAACGTTGAATGTCAACAAGGTGTTGGTGGAAGTTTTATGCAACTAATGGCTAGTCGAATGATTTTTCAACAAATCATTGGGCCTAATTACAACTACATGCAAAATCTTGGTTTTCAACAATACGGTGTACCGCACATCAATCCATATAGTCATGCAAGAAGGCCTAGTGGAGCACCTTTTATGCATATGAACAATTTTCCAATTATTGATCATCGCGCCCACTAGCACCTACGTTAATGTTCCAAATATCAATTGTCCGGGACCTAGTATAAGGCCAATCAATGAAGATGGCTATTATCCGATATGGGTTGTGATAATACCGATGTTAATTGTGATAATATCGATGCGATGTTGGTTGTGATAATAATGACATTAATTATGGTGCAAACTACACCAAATGATTTTGGTGAGAACTACATCGATGGTGATGTTGGTACCGACGTTGAAGCTAATAATCAATTTGAAAATGACCAAAGAACGTCTTGAATTTGAGGAATTTTGTGAGTGGAGACGAGAGCGGAGAGAAGTATTTCGTAAAAACCAAAACCAAGATGCAGCAGGAAGTACGAGGTGTTAACTTACATCCGGATATCCATAGAGACAATGTTCACGAAACAATAGTGCCCACAGGACAAAGTTGGGTGATTCCTGGTACACTCTCGCACCTTTCAGTTCCTCCCGAGGAACCTGCTAGGTTGGAAGCATCTGGTGGGACATTGCGCCAAGGAGCAACATACATGAGCAAAACTGAATTGGATATCGCACTAGGCATGTATCACCTTGAAAATCAAGTCGAGTATCGAGTTGAACGCTCGGATAAGACTCGTTTTCATGCAATATGCAAGTATGAACGATGCCCTTTTCGAATGCGTGCATATGGAAAGGATGGTATTTGGAGAGTAGGGAAGTTTGACAAGCACCATGGATGTGGGTTAAATTTGAATGACAATGCATCTAGGCGGGTGCATTCTAAAGTAGTAGGTGCGTATTTTGCATCTAGATTACTAGTGGAGCATTCTGCGCTCGTGCCAAGAGATATGATAGCGGAGTTGGAATCGCGACATGGGCTTAAAATGAGTTATAATGTTGCGTTGAGTGCAAAACATCATGCCTTTGGGTTGATATATGGAGATAGCAACAAGTCATTCAATCTAATTCCTAAGCATACTTACACATGTTGAATTTAACGAATCCCCGGATCGGTAACTAGATGGAAGTCGGATAATTTTAATAGATTCAAGTACGTGTTTTTTGCTTTGCATGCATCAATCACTGGATTCCAGAACAATGCCCGACCAGTTATTGTGATTGATGGAACACACCTTAAAGGCAAATACCGAGGAATATTGTTTGTGGCAAAGAACAAAAGATGGTAATGAACAGATTTTCCCACTTCTTTGTTGGAATCGGGATGTTGAAAACGCCGATTCTTGGACATGGTTTTTGAGGCAGTTGAGAGATGCTTATAATTGCCCTCGTGATCTCGATTGTTTCGATCAAAGACAAGAGTATCGATAATGCCATAAAAGCAGTATACCCAGAAGCATCACATGGGCTTTGCACTTATCATTTGCAGAGTAATTTGGCTCAATACGGTCAACATATAGTAGCAATGTTTAGGAATGCAGCATATTCATACCGCCGTGAAGATTATGATAAGTATTTTGAAAACATAAAAGTTGCTAGTGAGACGGGTGCGTTTAAAAAGTTAGAACGTGCAGGGGAAGACAGATGGTCTCGAGTTAAGTGTCCCGTCCGGCATTATGGGTTCATGACATCAAACTCGGTGAGAGCTTCAATAGTCGGTTATTATGGGCGAAAGTTACCTGTTTGTTCGTGGCTTGAGTGTGCTCGGACTATTATTGAAAAGTGGTTTTATGAACGACGACCGCCGCTAATGATAAAGATCAAGAGCTAACACTTGAAGCAACCAAAAGATTAAATGATGATTGAGATAGGTCGTAGAATGGATGTACAATGTCTTAGTAATGTGAAGTACAAGGTGAAAGATGGAACAAAGACTTATTTGGTTGACTTATCCCAAAGAACGCAAATTGCCGAGAATTTGAATATGAATTGATGCCTTGCGCCCATGCATCTGCGCAGCAATTAGGTATAAAGAAATTAAAAATTTTTGTATCAATATTTTCACATAATTCGTTCAATATTTTCAAATAATTGTTTGTTTATTTGTGCGGGGAAGGCGAACCTCAATATCTATTCATTTTTCGCCCATTATTATAAAAATGAAAATCTTCAAAAAATGTGGGCGGGTGAAGTTTTACCAGCTCCCGATCCGAGTGAATGGTTTCTACCACAAGAGGTGCGAGACTTAGTATGCAACCCTCCAAATAACCCGAGACAAGCAGGTCGTCCTAGACAAAGTAGAGTTCATTCATTTGTTGAATCATCAAGTAATCGTTCACGTAAGAGTCAAATTTGTTCAAGGTGTGGGGTGTGGGCCACAATTGCGTCAAATGCACTATGTCATTGCCGCCGATGAGCACGAAAGTGCCTCGGTGACACAGCCGGTCCTTCGAGACAAGTGCGTAATAAGAAGAAATGTGGAATATGCCGAGCAGATGATCATACCGTAGAAAATGTCCGAGACGTCCGGATGATGAAAATTAGGCAAAAGTTTATTTCAAATGCAACACTATTTTCTAGAAAAACACACTAACTCACTAAGAGTGAAACTCATGAGTCTAAATGTGTTAATCATGTCAAGTAGAGTCAAATATATCGTTCCTATTACAATTGGCACGATATATCGTACAAATTATATAAGGGCACGATATATCGTACAAATTATATAAGGCACGATATGTCGTACAAATTATATAAGGGCACGATATATCGTACAAATTATATAAGGGCACGATATATCGTACAAATTTTATATCGTGTCCCAATTGCTCTTATGAATATGTTTGTAGTTTTATCGATATATTATCGTGTCCCAAATTAAGAAAAATCATGCAAAATGAATATTTAATTAAATAACTCAAAATATTTAGAAGATATACAACAATATGTACTACAACTCCCAAGTACTACTATCGATCGCATCTTGGTAAACTTGTCGTGCCATATTTTGCCTTATCTCGGAATCGATCGCTCCACATACTTCCTATTAATCTTCGTGTGATACAACTAATGATAGAATGTATGGCAAATACACCACAACTAGTGGGGTCGATTCGCAAAAAACAATCTTTTGGTGCCTATGGATAAGTTCCCACTCGCGGCGGACGTGCTCCTTACCTAAGGCGGCGTAGAAGAAGTAGCGAATAAGTACACATGGGAGCATGCGACGGAGGGGACGTGTGTCGGCACGCCGATTGGCAAAACTATCATCCGTGTATCGGGCACGTCATCGAGTCGTACATATGTCTTGTGGGCTCACGTAGATCCATCGCACACGACAAAATGGCCCGACAAATTCACGATCATGAACACCTAGGTGAAAACAAAATCGATTAATAATCAAAAAAATTTGGATGAAAAAATGAATAAACTAGCCAAAAAAATAATTATTCAAGTATACCTGCAGATAAAGACTCCATGGACCAGGATTACCCCATCCCGGAGTTCCGTCTTTGGACAACAACATCGACCAACTCATCCGGCTCCGTCCGGAGGAATCTCCTCCATGGTCAGCTGGTCATATATCTTGTGTCGGCAGGATCCGTACCATGCATACGACTCCATATGTGCCGTATGGAATCCTACACATTGAAAAATGTTTATAGGTTAACAAGTATGATTTATTAATTTTACAAGAAATGCGAGACACATAATAAATAAACTAACCGAAAATGTCGTAGATACAATCCTATAACTTCCCACTTGTTTCTCATGAGGCACAACCCCAAGCGGGATCGGATTTAGTAGTATGGACAGGTATGCATTTATATCTTTGTCTGTAAATGAAAGAAATCAATATTAATCGATAAAATATTCATCAACTAAATAATGCAAAAGAAACTTACATCATTTTCCAACTCTATCTTTGGATCCGCCATTTCCTAAAAAATGATGGCCCAACAAGGTACATAAGCCCCACGTTCCTCCCGCAATTGGACCCTCAAATATTAAGACAAAGTGGAATATAAGATGTAAATACTAAGACGATAAGACAAATGCAAAAATATTTACTTACTCTTCATTAGACTTTAAGAAGCGGGTAAACTCCTTCTCGGACGGGCTGGCTTGCGAGACCTAGGATCCCCGAATGGGTCGCGAATATGCCGCGACGGCGCTCCGTCCCGAACCTCGGATCAAGGAAGTAGGCGGTGAGGGCAAATCGGAGAGGGCGCTCGTGGACCGGATACCACGAGTGTCGGAGAGGAGCTCGAATAGGAGACGACAATGGCCCGGAATCGGGATCGACACTCGTGGTCGCGGAGAATGTGATAACACGGGCATAATAAGAGTCGACAATGGCGGAAGAGAAGTCGAAAATGGCGGAAGAGAAGTCGACATTGGCGGAAGAGAAGTTCGACTACCATGCACGAAGTCATCGTGATCGATCAAGGTATGGGAATAGACGCCTAATCTCCTCATGAATAAGGTCCAGGAACTCGACCTATCTCCCGATCTAGCGTCTGTCCAAGCGAGAACCCTCCTCCGAGATGACAGAGTCTCTAACCGAGAAACGGCATCATCGACTCGTGTCTCCAATCGAGCAAACCGCTCCTCCGTAAGTCTCTCGAATCGGCTAACTGTCCGCATAACACCCGAATCGGTGTCAAGATATCTGTCGCCAACTCACGAGATGGATCAACACGAGTATCCCGACGGATGGTGGATCATCGCGCGCATAGTCGTCGTGGACAGATGGATCAACACGAGTATCCCGACGGATCGATCGTCGTCATCGTCCGGCCATCTAAAGGATCATCACCCGATGGGATGATGGACCATCTGCCCTAGGCCGCTTCTCCGGCCCTCAATCGTAGGAGTAGCGGTGTCGGCCCTCGAAACGGGTCTACCTCTCCCTCTCCCCGCCCGCCTCTCTCTCGCCCCAGGAAAGACCTACCTCTGTCCCCCCTGCCAATAGGGGTTGGGGTGTCGACCGACACTCCCCTCTCCGCAATAGGGGCTGGGGCTGTCGAATCAGACTCGTACCTCTGCGCTCCGTTCTCGCTAAAAACCGATTCTCCTCGGGATGAACCGAGGAGGACGACAAAATAATCGGATCATCGACTCCTCTATATATATCTGCTTTGGAGCTCCTCCTCGGTCGGATCCAATATCTCATGACACACTAAAGCCTCTGTAAATAATATAAATAAATAAATTAATAAAAAAATAAATTAATTATTAAATAAATAAATTAAGTAAACACTGTTAATACATACCGTGTCAAAGAAAAAAATCAGTCATGTCAATAGCGGTCTTCGAAAACCTCCAACGAAGGGCACAGCAATGGGTGTCGATACTGAGTCGCCCAGGCATTACCCGGCGAGGTATCGCCTCGAATGCCCAAATCTGTGAGAACATTGATAAGTATGAAAAAATAAGATTTTTAAATATTTAAAAACTAATTACAAATATAAATAAAATAAAAACATATGCGTACCAAGCAAGACATAAGTGGCCCCATAAAAATGATAAGAAGGTGGCCGATATCTAGGTGAACGCCCTTAGTATATCGGCCAAGTGGCGTAACATCATGCGCAGTGCGAATATAATGCATCAATATCGAAAGGAGTATTTCCCCCAAGGGAACGCCTCCCACCGTGCACCGTCCTCGATCAAAACCCACGCCAACGGCCCATGCGATGTCGCCGGCCATCGAAACACTGAGATCATGTAAAAGGCAAATAACACCTTCGCCACCTTCGGGCATCGCCTGGTGAGTCACGGAAGGTGCCAAGATCAAATAAATCGCGTAAATGCGCGGGGTAACCCGATCACCCCTAGGCCAATACCGTCTATATATACCGGTCTCGAGTACCTCAAAATCACCGTTAGGGTCAAATGTGGACCCCGAAAATCGCAATCCCCATATCATAGCAAAATCACGCCGAGAGAATCGATATCCGCTCTCCGACGTGGAACCAACACTCCGATCCCGGAGCGCCCCGCACATGCACCTCCATCGCAACTAATGCATGCGGTGCCGCATTACAACTGGCCTCATACCCAAAATCCATAAAATATCCGAACACCGATCGCCTAAATCGACTATATAAATCATCACCGATCTCCAAAGAACTCATCTCTCGATGGTCTCGAATAATATTCGATCGAACGTATCCCGCGATGTGGGCCTCTCTCGATGATATGAGGGTCTCTTCCATTGTGGACGGGTATCTACAACAATTAATAAATTTCAATTTATTAAGATGAATTGTTGAAAAATTGCGAATCGTAGTGAAAAAACAAAGATGTGGGACAATATGGATATGGATATCTAGGCAAAGAATACATGGAAAGAATATAAAAACCCACCGCACGATATCGCATCAAGATTTATAACTAGTTCAATTTATAACTAGGGCACGATATCGTTAACAATTATAACAGGCACGATATCGCGCCGTTATAAATAGGTACGATATGTGGCACGATATCATACCCAATTATAACAGGAACGCGATATCGTGCCCGTTATACCTAGGTATGATGTGTTCGATATCGCACCCAATTATAGCGATGCGACGATATCGCGCCCGTTATACCAGGTAAGATATCGTGCCAGATCGCACCTATGTATAACGGGCGCGATATCGCGCTTCATCTTCTACATCAAATCGCGCCACGTGCAGGCCGCTACACCAAGTCACCAACATCCAACAATAACCCAACACACGATTTATCCAACTTATTCACAAATTTATCCAACAATAACCCAATTGATAAACCCTAAACACCAAAATCGAACACTAAAAATCCTAAATCAATTAACCTAACATAAATAGAGTTTAAAACTTAAAATCGATTGATATGCTTACCTGTTGGGAAGGGGCGATGGGAGCGGCGGCGGCGAGGCGACTTACGGAAGCGGTAGTAGTGGAGGTAGTGGTTTTAAGCGAAGGCGGCGGCGGCGGAGGTGGAGGCGTGCACGGCGTCGCCGCGACACGATTGAATCCATGTTCTTCTCTTCTCGCACGATATTGGGCACGAAATGTGTATGGGTATTTTCTTCTTCTTCTTGCCCGGGTCGGTCCGGTCCGTGGGCGTGGGGCTTGGGCTTGGGCTCAAGGCCCTTATTCTTTTGGACCAAAAACCTTTAAAAATAAATGTTTAATTAATTTTTGTAATTAATTAAATAAGTTCAAATCGGGAATGCTTCGGCCTCGCGCAAGACGGGGCGGGAGCACGGCCCGTCTTGCGGTCGGGTCGTGCTCCCTCAGAGAGTTCGAACTTTTGTTTGTTCGCCGTTGTTCGGCTTTTCTTTGTCGCTAATCGGGATCTGAAAGTCGTTGATATCTTAGAGGCGAGCGCGAACCGTAAGCACTAGTATACGGGGCATTTTCGTCTTGCGGAGACAGATCTAACTCGCCTCGACTTAGGCCTATACATTATCGACCCATTTTTCAAAACAAAACCATACATTTAAAAATTTTACCCAACAATCGCAAGACGAATTTTTTTTTTTATCTGTTTTATTGAAGACGATGGCATCGATTCGATCTCGTTCACACCCATTTCTTTGCTCCCGCTCACGGCGAAAAGCCGCCCAAGTTTTCAAAGTCCGACTTCAAACGTTGGCAATGAAGATCTTTTTCTACCTCACTACTTTGGGGTTGCTCGTTTCCTAAAGGATGATCCCCCTCTTGCCGTTGAAGAACGAAGTTGACAACAACCGGAGAATCGTGGATGCTTGGCATAACAAAATGATTTTCTATGTCGCAACCACGTCTTGAACGGGCTAGACGACACTCTCTACAATGTCTATAGCACGTTCAAGACATCCAAGGAATTGTGGCGATCCTTGGAGAAGAAATACAAGACGGAAGATGCGCAGCACAAAGAAATTTGTTGTCGGCAAATTCTGGAGTACAAGATGGTTGACACCAAGACGGTGATCAGCCAAGTTCGAGAAATTCAAATCATCCTTCACGACTTAGTGTGCGAAGGGATGCTTTTGAATGAATCTTTTCAAGGCCGCAATTATCGAAAAATTGCCGCCATTGTGGAAGGACTTCAAAAATTACCTCAAGCACAAGCGCAAAGAGATGGGGCTTGAGGATCGATTGTTCGGCCGCATCGAAGAAGACAACCGAAATCGATTTTAAAACCAAGAAATACGGAATGGAGGCTAAGGCCAATCTTGCCGAGTCGAGCACTAGCAAGAAACGTAAGCACTCCGGGAAGGAGAAAGGCAAGGCCAAAAAGTTCAAGGGGAAGGATTGCCGACACCCAAAGAAGGGCAATCAAGGTGGCAACCAACAAGCCAATGTGACGGAGGACAAGTCGGTTCAATAGACTTGTCTGAGCTCGATCTCTCCGCCGTTGTGTTTGAAGCCAATATGGTGGATAACCCAAGGGAGTGGTGGATAGATACAGGGCTACTCGTCACATTTGTGCCGATAAGGAGATGTTCTCCTCCTACACTCCGATCAATGGAAGAAAGTTGTTCATGGGGAACTCCTCGACTTCCAACATCGTTGGGCTTGGAAAGGTGGTGCTCAAGATGACTTAGGGAAGGAGCTTACGCTTGTAGATGTCTTTGCATGTCCCGGACATCCGCAAGAACTTGGTTTCCGGTCCGTTGCTTAGCAAGGCCGGATTTAGGCTAGTGTTTGAGTCCGACAAGTTTGTAATGACCAAGAATGGTCGTTTTTATGTAAAGGTTACCTTGATAAAGGCCTGTTCAAAATGTCTCAGTAATGTCTCGCTTTTCCGCCAAGAGGCGAAGAATAAAAACGTTACTTCGTTTACTTGTTGGATTGTTCTAATTTATGGCATGATAGATTAGGACACGTAAACTTCAACACAATTAAAGGTTAGTGAATCGGAATTAATACCTACGTTTAAAACCGATTCACAAGACAAATGCGAAATTTGTGTTGAAGCAAAATCGCCAAGGCACCATTTCATTGTAACGAGAAGTACCAAACCACTCGAGTTAATTCATACAGATGTGTGTGACTTAAAACTTGTGCAAACTCGAGGTGGGAAAAAGTACTTCATAACGTTTATAGACGATTGCACAAGATATTGTTATGTATATCTTTTGAAAAGCAAAGATGAAGCTTTAGTAGCTTTTAAAACTTATAAGAATGAAGTTGAAAATCAGCTAATCGAGAAAATTAAGATGATTCGGTGATGATAGAGGAGAGAGTATGTTGCTCCGTTTGAAGAATTTTGCTCGGAAGCGGGTATAATTCATCAAACGACTGCACCTTACTCACCTCAATCAAATGGTGTTGCAGAATGCAAGAATCGTACTCTTAAGGAGATGATGAATGCGATGTTGCTAAGTTCTGGCTTACCCCAAAATTTGTGGGGGGAAGCCATACTTTCTGCGAACTACATTCTTAATAAGATCCCACACAAAGGTAAAAATGAAACTCCTTATGAGTTATGGAAGGGACGTAAACCGTCATACAAATACCTTAAAGTGTGGGGGTGTTTGGCTAAAGTCGAAGTACCTAAGCCAAAATAAGTAAGAATCGGTCCGAAGACGATCGATTGTTCTTTCATTGGATATGCTAACAATAGTAGTGCATATCACTTTTTAGTGCACAAGTCGACTATTCCTGATATAAATGAAGGTATGATCATTGAATCAAGGAATGTCAGTATTCTTCGAGAATATCTTTCCGAACAAAGAACGGAAAGAAGAAAGTTCGAGTAAACGGACTTATGAAACCGCAAGGTTACCTCGAAGTGATGATGAAGAGGAACCAAGACGATAAAAAGGACAAAAGTAGCTAAGTCTTGTGGTCCCGATTTTCTAACTTATATGTTAGAAAACGAACCCCGAACTATTCAAGAAGCATTGTCTAGTCCAAGCTCCTCTCCGGAAAGAAGCTATCAATAATGAGATAGATTCCATCATGCAAAATCACACTTGGGAGTTGGTTGATCTCCCACCGGGTTGCAAGCCTTTGGGATGCAAGTGGATCCTTAAAAGGAAGTATAAAGCAGATGGATCTATTGACAAGTATAAAGCCCGATTGGTAGCTAAAGGGTTTAGACAAAAGGAGGGATATGACTTCTTCGATACATATTCTCTGTCACGAGGATTACGTCCATTCGTGTTCTCATTGCTATTGCAGGCTTTGCATAACCTTGAGATACATCAAATGGACGTTAAAAACCGCTTCTTGAATGGGGAACTTGAAGAGGAAATTTATATGGAACAACCCGAGGGGTACATTGCACCCGGTCAAGAGCGAAAGGTGTGTAAACTTGTTAAGTCACTTTATGGACTAAAACAAGCACCTAAGCAATGGCACGAAAAGTTTGACTCGACTATGAAGTCAAACGGTTTCAAGATCAATGAATGTGACAAGTGCGTCTACATTAAAGGTACTACAAATGATTACGTCATAGTATGCCTTTATGTAGATGATATGTTGATTATGGGAAGTAGTCATGATTTAATCATGAAGACTAAGAACATGTTAAAGAAGAACTTTGACATGAAAGATATGGGATTATCTGATGTTATATTAGGGATTAAAATATCTAGAACTTGGATGGAATTGTCTTGTCACGGATCCCATTATGTCGAGAGCATACTCGGAAGGTTTAATGCTTTTTGACAGCGCTCCGGCTAAGACACTGTAGATCTAAGTTTACACTTCTTGGCCAAGAATAGAGGGCGAACGGTTTCTCTTTGGAATATGCAAGGGTAATTGGCGTCGATGTACTTAACGAATCGTACACGCCCCGGACATTGCATATTCAGTGAGTAAACTAAGTAGGTTCACAAGTAACCCAAGTACGGATCACTGGAAAGCCGTGACAAGGGTACTTAGATATTTAAAGTATACCATGAACTATGGAATACTTTATACAAGATATCCAGCAGTATTAGAAGGATCTTGTGATGCCAATTGGATATCGACACAAAAAAAGACTCCAAGTCCACAAGTGGATTTGTTTTCACAATAGGTGGAAGAGCGGTGTCATGGAAGTCTTCTAAGAGGCGTGCATAGCTCGATCCACTATGGAATCCGAGTTCATTGCTTTGGATAAAGTGGAGAAGAAGCGAGAATGGCTTAGAAACTTCTTAGAGGATATTCCTTGTTGGAATAAGCCTGTACTTTCTTTGTTATGATACAATTGTGATAGTCAATCGGCAATCGGAAGGGCACAAAGCAGTATGTATAATGGTAAGTCTAGACATATACGTCGGAGACACAATACCATTAGACAGTTGATTTCGAATGGGGTTATTTCGGTTGACTACGTGAAGTCAAAGGAAAACCTTGCGGATCCGCTTACAAAAGGTATAAATCGAGATCAGCTGTATAAACTGTTAAGGGGAATGGGTTTAAAATCCACAACTTAAAGAATGTTCATAGCGGTAACCCAACCTTGTGAATTGGAGATCCCAAGACCTTGGTTCAATGGGACAACTAAGTTATGAATGTTCAAATTTGAACACTTGGAAAATGTGTTAGCTCATTCTCGATACATCCAAGTGTATTTAAACCTGAATGTGGTGAGGTTAAGTTTAAGACTTTTAATGATTCCTATACCGAAAGGTGGAGTATTGCAGATACTCTTCTATAGGAGATCACCTATATAAGTGAGAAGTAATGGCCGCTTCGAGAAAGAAACACTTATGAATCTAAGATATGGTCCGGGTAGAAATGGACACAACGTGAGAACAACAAGTGTTAGAGTTGTTATTGTGTGTAAATCTTTGTTGTCTTGGTTTTACAAACAACGGTGAGTAGTTCAAGACATCGCGTCACTAAGCACTAGTAAATCTATAGTACTTTACTAAGGAAGGTTCAAAGCCACAAGCTACCTATCGATGCAATAACGATTCGCCGAGACTTTCAAGCGAATCCGCATACACGCATGCATTAATTTCATTCATGTGGGGATTGTTGGAATTGGTCTTTGGGAAATTGGGTGTTGACCCGATTTTGACCAATTAATTAAGTGGTTTCCATTTGTGAAAAATGGAATTAAACTATTTGTAAAAATTCTACTAAGAGAGTAGATGAGAATAACATTTGAAATTTCTCAAACCGATTAGGGTGAATGAGAAATTAATGCTAGAAGTTAGCCACTTAACACAAATAAATGGTATGGAAAATGGAAAATGGGGAGGAGAGAGATGCTCCATCCCACATAGGAAAAGGATGAAAAGTTTGCACACTTTATTTATCCCAAGTTGGACAAATGGGTTTGGGCCCTTTGGGGCACCCAAGTTTTTAAAGGGAGAGGACCTACATGCTTGTGGGTTTGGTTCAAAGCACACGCTTACCAGCCTTGTGCCGCCGCCGCGCCGCCCGCGCCCGCCGGCTCGGCTCGGCCGGCCCGGTCCGGGTCGTGGGGCGTGGGGCTTGGGCTTGGGCTTCAAGGCCCTTATTCTTTTGGACCAAAAACCTTTAAAAATAAATGTTTAATTAATTTTTGTAATTAATTAAATAAGTTCAAACCGGGAATGCTTCGGCCTCGCGCACGACGGCGGGAGCACGGCCCGTCGGTCGGGGTCGTGCTCCCTACAGAGAGTTCGAGCGCCACAAGACGGCCTCGCGCGACGGCCGTGCGCTGGTCGTGCTCCCCGTGCGCAGTGCGGCCCCATTCAAAGTGCAAATGTGCCTTTTCGAGCCTACAGACGCAATTTTCCGACGGGCACTTCATTGCCTATAATATTGAAGCCCCTGCAGATGATTTGATATACGAAAAACACAGATAATAACCTGTCATTTGCATCATACGAGCATATTGATTTTTCCCTTCGTTCAAAGCTTGAAAGTTCGAACTTTTGTTTGTTCGGGCCGTTGTTCGGTTTTTCTTTGTCTTGCTAATCGATCGTAAAGTCGTTGTATCTTAGAGGCGCGCGCGGAACCGTAAGCACTAGTATACGGGCGTTTTCGTCTTGCGGAGACAGAATCAGTCAGCCTCGACTTAGGCCTATACATTATCCCAGCCATTTTCTGAAAACAGAAACCATACACCAGAAAATTTTACCCAACAATGTTGAACTGAATTTGGTTTTGCCTGTTTTCTTTATATTTGTTATTAGAAGAGGTTGTTATTAGAAGAGGGGAAAATTAACTTATTTCTATTTTCCTATTTTCAACGCTATTTTGTGCCCGCATTTGTATGTCTCTAAATTAAAAAAATATATACTTGCATGATATGATTAACTGATTACGTTGTTTCTGTTGTTGGACTTTGGTTTGGTGGTAGGTTTTCTCCAGATTGATATGTTTGTTTGTTTCAATGAGTATGTGCTGTGGGAGGTTTATGGCATTTTGAATTTGGTTGATAATTAATCTTGAAAATTGTTGGAGCTTTTGTTTGTGAATGCACGTTCATTATTTGAGGTTGTTTTAGTTTGGTGTTTGTTCAAATATGGGCTATTTTGTTTGGTTAATTGTTGGTTATAGTTGGTGACGGTTTTGTTTGGTTCATTTCTTGTTAGATGGTGGCAATTTCTTTTAATCTGTATAAAAGAGAGCAACATAACCAGGTGGCTTAGCCCACTTGGCCACCACAAGCAATTGTGAGGTGGAGGTCAGAGGTTCAAATCCCTGCTCCATCAAATTGTTTGTGGGGTGGAGGTCAGGGGTTCATATCCCTGCTCCATTAAATTGCTCCCCGAGGCATATGCGAGTGGTGAAGATTTGGTGGGAACTCATCTTGAATAGCATTCTGTGTGGGTTCGATTCGGGAGAGATCGTTATTAGTAGATTGGGGGTCGAACATAATTGTTCTCTTTACCGCAGGAGGATCGGTTTGTACGTCGTGCAGACCTCGTCGAACATCAAGCTAGTGCGTGCACATCCCATGTTTACCTTGGCGGCAGCAATGAGGAGCGATTTGTTGTCTCGGCGTAGTAGGCGTAAAAGAAAGTTCGAGTTAAAAAAAAAAAAAAAAAAAAAAAAAGAGAGCAACACTCTTATCAGCCATGGAATATTATCTTGCTTTATCATTTGAGGCAATTTCTTTTAATCTGAATACACATATCGATAATGGAAAACCAAGATGGTGGCCTTCAGAGAGAATATCTGGTTTAGCCTAGCCAAGACAAATGCAATATTATTATTATACTGTTGCTGCAAAACAAGGTCTGATTGTTTTATTCCATTGTGGTCCTCACCTTACCTTAGACAACCATAATAATTCTATTCAGTGTGGTAGGTGTCTTGTTTGAACCCAACCCCGAGGACAAACAAAAGACAAAAAAAAAAAAAAAACAATCATGGCGTGCTTCCATTACTAAAATTTAAATTTAGCCATTTCATTTCAAATCTTAATTTATGTGTGGAAGAAAAAAAAAACAAAAAGAAGCCAACCTTTTTCATCATTAGAGTTTTTTTCATCATTAGAGCAAATGTTAGTAATTGGCTTATAGGCTATGTTAGCAAATGGTCAGTTTTAATGCTAATGTTAGTAGTTGGCTTATAGGCTATGTTGTCACTTGCATGAAAAAATGCGGGTACTATGTCTTGAGATTCATGAGGGACATGATTACATGTAATCAAATGACAATCCCAGACGAGGTATATGGTTGGTCTTTTGAACATTCCCTGACAAACATGAGTATCTACATCAGTTTTTGGCATTAATGATAGTGTTTTTTCTTTCCCCGATCTATGTTTTATGATAATTGTGGTGTAGCACATTGCTTTATAGGTTACTTTTTCATAAATTAGTTTTTTCAAACACGTAATATTCATCGTTGCCACATTAAAATTATGAAAAGAAGTGATGCATATATATATTCTAACATTTCATTTAAATATAATTATATATTTTGTAGTACTTCTTTGGGCACCAGTGCGTTAGGTATTCAAAAGAACAGATAAATGATGTTCGGGAAGAATGGTCTCGCTTATCGTTGCTAGTTTGTTGGGTAAATAGCACTGCATGAGGTGATTTTCTTTTAATCTCGTTCTTAATTTTAGTTGATTTTGTTGTTATATCTTATGATTTTGTTTCTCAATTAAAACTATGAAATTCATATACACAATTTCCCTATAGATGGTTAGTTTTTATAGTGATTGTTAGCATTCCAAGAACCGAATAGATAATATGTTAGTTTTAATAATTTTCATATTATTTATTAACTTATACGATCCTTGGTAATCGATATGAGGAGACAACGGCCTAATTTGGCATGGTATTGGTGTGTGTTGCCATTCTTTTTTGACATTTTAGGTGTACTATTTATTTATCAATTATTATAAAATGAATGATGCTTGCTGGTTTTAATGATAATGCCTACTTGATTTAATGGCAGGATGGGAGCATGGCAATGTCCTATTGAAGGTTTATCAAATCCTATAATTGTAAGTATTGTTTCTTGTTATGACTTCTTCTGGCTACGCAGTTACATGCCTTGTACATATTGACTAGACGAAATAATGAGAGAATTGTATTGTGGGAATGGAAATAATGAGACGAAATAATTTCAGTGTACTTGTCACATGCATTGATCTAATTAGTTGTTGTATTAAGTTGAAAGAAGATTATTAAGTTGGCCAAATTTTACAATTAAGTTGAAAGAAGATTATTAAAGTAAGTTTGCCTTCTTGGGTGTCACGCCCCAAACGGGACGCGACGACGATCCACAACTTAAATACAAATAAACCAAACAGTCTAGACGAATATCAACGAAAACCCAATGAAACAGAGTCAAATAGCGTGAAATAGAACAAACGCGAGTTACAACTTACAATCCAACAAACATCCAAATTACATCCACAAAATTCAACTAAAGATATCAACTTAATAGTCAAGGGTCCTATGCCCTTCAGTTATAGACCGGAATGACACTACAAGAAAACTGCTGATAGACACCACCAAAAAGACACCGGTTTTATGACTTTACTGGTGTCTTTTCCTTTTTAACACCGGTTTTGTAAGAAACCGGTGTCTTATTAGTGCTGTCGTTTGATAAACAACACCGGTTTCCTAGAACCGGTGTCTATTGTTAAAAAAATTCTCAAATAGACACCGATATTTGCACCGGTTTTCGAAACCGGTGTCTATATATAAAAATTATTTTAGATTTGACACCATATCTTTCGACACGGTTAGGTTATAGAACCGGTGTGGTTATTTTTTTAACACGAGAATATTTAACACCGGTTTTACAACCGTTGTAGTTAGAAGTATAGGACCCTTAGTAATTAGGGTTATTATCATCAAAAGAAAAACACCACCCCTCGCGCCTCTCACCACCCCATGCGCCTCTCTCTCTCTCACCTCTCTCCGGCCCTGGTCGCCTCCCTCCTCCTCCCCGCTTCGGGCCGCCAACCGCTCCTGTCCGCCCGTGGCGTTCTTTTTCTACGCTCCCATCCGCCTCTCTCTCACCTCTCCCGTGCCGCGCCATCTCCCGTCGCTCCTCCTCCATCGTCGTGCGTCATCTCGATGCATTTCTCTTCCTTTCTCCTCCCGCTCCGCCGCCTATCATCTCCCAGCCATTTCTTCGTCTCTAGCCTAAAATAGGTTTGTTACTTGGAAATTCTCACTCAATGGCCAAACAATCTCAAATTTCTAAGCCCTAGGTAATTGCTTATTCTAATTTACAATTTTTCTGATTTTCTCTTAACATATTTTAGTTTATGAATCACTAGGATGTTCGTGTGCTGTTGAAATTCTCAGTCAATGGACAAAACAATCTCAAATTTCTAAACCCTAGGTAATCGCTAATTCTGATTTACGATTTTTCTGATTTTTCTCATCGTGAGCAATTGCTATTTTCGTATTTCTTTTTTAAGCTGTAGAGTCCAATTAATAATTCTATTTTTCCTCTGTAAAAATTGTCGCTATATAGCAAATTTATATGTTGCTTCTGTCTTTTGGTCTATGGAAAAATTAAAGTGAATTTTGTTAATATACTCTTGCACAGTAGATTGGGAATTTGAGGTGTTATTCTTGCTGCCTTTTCTTTTTGTAAGCATCAACTTCAGTGAAAATTGATACTGATCATGTTCTGAATAGGCTCAAATAATTCAGGGCGATGAATCAGTTCAAAAAAGTTGCACTCAGGGTAATATGGAGGGCTTGAGCGCGGGGTAATTTTCGTTGATTTGGACTGCCGTCTCGATGTTCTGAGCATTTCATGAGCATTGGAAGGGATAATTATTTGGGCTAAGGGTAAACTTTTTTTATTACAAATTAGAAGATATCTTTTCTTGACAAGAAATGGTGATTTTTTTTAATGATTTCGCAATTAGTGATTTTTTTAAGTATTTGTTAGGATTAAGAAGAAGCATGAAGGGGAATGAGAATGAATATGACAGAGAGTTGTTTGTAGCATGTATGATGCGGTTCTTGTATACCCGATGTTACAATTGCCGAGTGGGAAATCGAAGCCGCAGAGTTATTGTACGATGATATTGTTTTGTTGTTTTAGTTGAAGTTCATGTAGCATTTGGGGTGCATTTGGAATGCATTTGGAGGCCATCGTAGCAATACTTATAACAACTAACATGTTTAGAATATATATATTTTTGTCAGAATTAAATTACTGACAGCAACATAATATAGCACAAGTTTTTCAGAAATTGATGCATCATAATATGCTTTTTATGTTTTCATGATGTAGTTGGTCCCTAACCTTGAGTTTGACATCAACTAGTTGCATCCAACTTTCCTACTGGCTCACTTGTTGTAGCATCACTTGTCTATCAGCTTGCTGATGATGGAGGGATTGATTGGGATGCCTTGAGGGTAGCTTGGAAACCTCAGACAAAATGTTTACTCATTCAGAGGTAACTTCTGAGTAACCAGTTGTTTTATTCTAATGATCTCAGCTTAATGGTATTCACTTTTCCACAAATAGCAAAAGCCACATGACATTTCTGAGATGTCATTCTTCTTTTAACAAGTTGGAAATTCTTTTCTAAGTATACTACTTTCTCTGTCTTTCTTCTTTCTAGTAATTACATGATCATGATTCATGACACAAAAGAAGCCACTGATAAGTAGAAAAAGTATTGTTTTTATTGTTAAGATAAATGAACACAGGTATTTTTCCACGAGGCAATTTTATTTCTCTGAGGTTTGGGTTTGCTATTTTTTTCAATCACTTATTCCGTGCAAACGATCTCAATCATAAATAAGAAAATAAAGAAAATATGTGAATTCATTCATTAAGCTCTATTCAAATGTTTCTTTAAGTAATAGATTATTTTATTTCTTAGTGCTTTTTGATGGTGGTCAGACGAAATGTATACAAATTCAAATGTATCTTGTACAACTTGATTGCTCATAGAATTCAAAATTCTACATTCATTGTTACATATTCCAATAGGCGGTGTATTATTGAATTTGTATAAATCTAAAACCACTTTTGTTGGAACCAAACAAAGTGGTTAGAATGTGAATTTGTTTTAGGTATATTTTTGCTCCTTCGTTTTAGTCCTACGATCGATGACATACTTATATTTTATATAAACCTTTGGCCGATACATGTGTGTTTCGCATTTTCGATGCTTGAGTAAAGGACCCCAAAGTCGGTCTTGATTTCTACTCTAGGATAATGGGCATGTCGTAAGTGTTCTTAACACTTTTTTCTGTTTTAGTATTTTTCTTGAATGATAAGGACTTAATTTTCAAGTTTGAATACTTATTACAAAAACTCTTCACTTCTTTCCGATTCTCTTCTTCAAACATGCTTATGTAGTTCTATTGTCTCTTTTGGCATTTTTATTTGGAGGTTTTAACATGTAACTCTCGGATTGCAATAATTACTGAAATCATTACGGATGACTATTTTGATGATGTTGAGTTTTCAATTGCATTAAGGATTTTAGATTTGGTTCCATACCTCTTTTTGTTTATTTAATGTTTATATTCTAATCTATGTTAGTTTTGCTGTAGAACTGATCATTGTGTAGGTTGTGGGTCTGTAAAACTATGAGGATTAATATAATTAGATAAGAAGAACGAACATCTACTTAAGCACCATATTCACTGGTAATTCCCATTATGGCACCTCACTCCATTTCTTTGTTTTTAAAACAAGAGCGAATGTATGTGATGACTGTAGTAGGAGAAAAATTATAGTGCAATGAAGGTTGCTGGAATTAAGGTTTGTTTGGTGGAAATTTAGTGGGAATTGTAAGATTTAGGGAACAATGAGGAGGCACATATTATAAAGATAATTGTAGTTCTTTCTGCAGCTTCTTGTAAAATGGCCTGCTACAATAAATTTGGATCCCTGTTGAGGCAGAGCATTTCTGAGTAACCAGTTGTTTTGGAGTCAGTAACATCTGTTCAACTATGAAGAGATGACGAAAAGCTCATCAAACTTTATTTGGGTATCAAATTTATCGCACTTTTTCTTATTGACTTTCCTTTCTTTTTTTCATGCAAGGATTAATCCTAGTTATCTTACCTTGCAAGTGCATATTCAGTTGCAGAATCCAAATTGTAAAAAATGGGTTGCGGCAAAGAAATGCTTCTTCTCTATGCACCCGATCTAGGAGTTGACTGTGGTTCAACTCCAGGTGATATTATGCGAACATTTTTTCAAGGTTTGTTCCTTGCACAGGTGACTGGTAAATTTTGATATTAATATTGAAATTAACATGTTGTCGCAAAAGTATTATTTGCGACGACAAAGATGCTTTTGTAATGAAAAATTGTTGTCACAAAAACGTGATTTTCTAGCAGTGAAATATATATTTTTATTTTTGCTTATTTATTTATTTTCATGTGAATGGGTGGATATGATGGAGTTTGTGATTAGCTGGGTTTTGGTGTAGGTATTCTTATGTTACAAGTACCTCAGTGGTTGGCATCAAGTACAAAGATGGCATTCTGTTGGCTGCCGATTTCAGAGGTTTGATTCTTAAATATGCATCTTATTCTGCTTTCAAGATCATTTAATTGTTTAAGAAATTTAAGTATTGTCGACATCTTATTTTGTTTCTTTTTCATTTTTGCTACCCTTTTTGATTGTTATATGTTATATTGTGTAGGGAAGTTGTTGGAAATGGCATGTACGATGCTTGGGGCGGTTGGAAAATCGTAGGCTTAATAATCAAGTATAGGATCAAAGGGTATACTTATTGTTTCTTATTCTTGTTGTAATGATAGGAGCTGGAATGACAGGGGAGCAATATTGATCATGCCTTTGTTGGCTAATAGAATTGGGTTATGAATTTGTAATTGCTTTATTGAAAGGAAACTTTCGACAAGTACTTTTTGTTGGATTATGGATCTCGGTGATTTTAGTATTAATGCATTTTTTGTTGATTGGTGGAATTGGATTTCATAATGAATTGCTTATTAATATGGAATTTTTGCTACTTTAATTTGTATTATATCGAGAGCTTACAAATTTTATTTCATACAAAAGACACCGGTTTAAAACAGGGTGTGTAAAACCGATGTGTATTCCTTCAAAGAGAGCGGTTCTAAACCGGTGTCAAATACACAAACTTTTAACATCAGAGCCTTAGAAAGCGGATATTTTATCTCTACGACACCGGTTTAAAACCGGTGTTGTTGAAGGAAAAGACACCGGTTTAAAACCGGTGTCAAAAAGTTCAGACTTTTAACACCAGTGGCTTTAACACCGGTTATTTTTACTAATAGACACGGTTTAAAACCGTGTCGTTGAAGTTGAAAAGACACGGTTTTAAACCGGTGTCAAAAAGTCCAGACTTTTAACACGGTGGCTTTAACACGGTTGGTTTACTAATAGACACCGGTTTAAAACCGGTGTCTATCAGCTTTTTTGTAGTAGTGTGAAAAGAGAATAAAAGAGTCCAACAGGAAATACAAGAATAAGTCCAGCAACATCAACAACAATAGATAGTAAGTCCAACAAGCGGAGAACGGGAGCTCGGTCCGTGTTCGGTTCAACATCTTCAACGAAGTCCTCATCTAAAGGTTAGAAAACAGGAGGGGATGAGACAAAAATCTCAGTGGATGGGGTGATCGTGCACAAGTGTGGCGATATATAGTTAATGCGAGAAAGCAGTTGTATGAAACGCGTGAGATATGGTGCATGAATTCACACACAGTCCACAAGCGTCGTGATAAAATATTTAAGTAATATACTTATACAGTTTAAGAAAACAGTTCGTGGTCACACAATCACTATGTGAATCAGGCAACACAGGTAGGATTGCGTACGGAATGTAACGCCAATCCTATGCAAGATAAATAATGGTTGTGTACGGATTTGTAGCGCCAACCAATGCAATACAAGTAGCGGTTGCGTACGGATTTGTAGCGCCAACCAAACGGGTCCGATTAACTCCGGAATCGTGTGGATCGACATCGATTCCTTCGTTCTTCCTTGTAACTCCCGAGCAAGATGGTCAAGACTGTCACCTTATCGCTCCATAGGCAAAGACAAAATCCACAAAATAGAGCTAGCAAGGCTCGGATTTGTCATAATCATGATTATACCTCAAGTACTACGACCCGCTTCCCTTGGACAAACTCCGTCCCTCAGTTGCGGGATTAGGACGATGGGGGCGGAAGAGTGGAATAGCAGCTGAGTTGCCCGGTTCCATCCTTGACGTATCCATTCCGACTGTGAGCTCGACACACCAAGTTGACTCAGGCAGGAAAGTAAATACAAGTTCAGGTAGTCAACCAGACAGTCGAGTATTATTGATTCAGGTAAGCTGTTCAAGAAAATTTTCGAAAATCGCGAGTGGCAATTATGGCGTTGGTGGAGTTATTGGATGAAGATGATTATCGAAAGGATAAGCAATCTTTGATATCTTGAAAGATTAGGTGGAACATAAGTCCTGTTATAGATTCAAAATCGCAAGACGAGGAAGTCGCTCTGCGATCGGGTATTAATCGGTCAAGACGATCCGATAAGTCAAGGGGTTTTTGAGAAAATAGAATATTTTAATTACTAATTAAAGTCAGAGGGTCCAGGGCTGTTTTAGTAAAAGGAAAATAATTTGAGTTACGTCCTTGATAAAAGAAAATTTACAATTAGCCCCGTTTTGTAAAAACCAATACTTTTGGGGTTAAAAATTGAATAAATAAATATCCCGACCTTGACAAATTATGAGGTCAGTTGCTAAATTCTCTAAATTGTTCAGAGACTCAGGTTTTTAAAGTTTTGAGGTCGAGTTTTTATAAAATTCTCACATAGGCCCCAAATTTGTTAAAATGTCATTTCAGGTCTTAAGTTTAAAATAATCGGAACTCACAAACCGGAAGGGCTTTTAATGTGATTCCAGTTGGAAAATGTCACTAAGGTTAGTAGGATATTGGGACAAAAGCAGTTTTTAAAAGAAATAAGTGTAGGTTCTTTAACTTTTGAAAATCTCATTTTTGTCCCATTTTGAAATAATTGTCTTTAAGGCTTTTAGGGGTCCAATTGTTATGAAATTTGAACCTTGGGTCCAAAATATAATTAAGTTATAGTTAAATTAGTAATTTCAGGTACATGGGCTGTATAAGTACTGGAAATTTTATTTGGGTCCTCAAGTTTAATCTTTTACAATTTAGTCCCTCAATTTTAGTAAAATTATTTTCCAAGCTCTAAACACTTGGATTTTTGGAATACACTTAAAATATGTCATTTCCAGTCCCTTAAGAGTGAAAATTTCAAATTTTGAAATTAAGGTCTGGTACAGTCTCAGAAATTGCAAAATAGCTCTTAAACTTCTAAAATTTTAGAATCTAGTCCTTGGGTTTTTAAAGGTTGATTTTATTTATATTAAAACTCTTAAAACTTTATTAAAATGTCCAAAAGTCATTTTTGAACCTGAATACAATCCCAAAATTCGAAATTTGCAGAGGGGTCCCTTAAGTTTTATTTTCTTGCAATTAAGTCCACCAACTTTCCATTTTTGCATTTTAAGTCCAAAAATTGAAATTTAATCAATTATGCTCGACTTGTCCAGGTTATAAGTCATCCAAAACATAGATTTTAAAGATCATACACATGCATGTCCAATTATACAAGAATTCATCAAATAGAACATTAAATTGTACATGCATGCACCTAAATTTCAATAAATAGCATTTTTGAGCAACACTTGAGAAATTTCATAACTTGATACATAAAATTCACATGCAATACATAAAATATACATATCTCAATTTCTCATGATCAAAACACTACATGCATTTAACAAAATCCCTAAAAGTTGGAAAGATTTTTCCACCCACCTTAAATTTGGAGAGTTGTAAAATAAAAAGGATAATTTCACAACTTGGTTTGAGGTCACTTAGGTCAGCCCCTAAGTCAAGAAATATCAAAAATTTAGAGTTAGGAAAAATGAGTGAAAAATTAAGAAGAAAAAGAAGAAGTTAAGAAAATTGGAAATACTACACTTTACCTTGTGTAAGAGGTGATTTGAAACTAGTTGAAGCTTCAAGTTTGGGATTTTTGGTTCAACTCCAAAATTACCTAAAGTCAGCTATTTCTCAAAAATGAAAAAGGGGTGTTAAAATATGAAGAAAATAGGGAGAAGAAGAAAGAAGGGTTCTAGTGTCCAAATTTTACCTTGTAGTCCAATTTCTCTACTAATTATTCTTCAAGTCTTCTAAATTCACCACCATGCATGCATGTCTTCAAGTAGTCTTCTAAGTACCTCAAAATCCAAAATTCAAACTTAAATTAAGAAGAGAAGGTGATGAGTAGTAAGATATCAAGTTGAATTGAGGAATGAAATTTCTTACCTTTGAGATAAGGGGGTTCGAATTTTATGGTTTTAAGTACGAAGAATGTTTGTTTTGGTTTAAATGTTTGAAGAAAGAAAGAGTGTTTGTTGATAGGAAGAAGATGTTCTTGAAGGTATGAAGGTATGCTTGAAGATGTGAAGGACTTGTGTTTGAATATATGAAGATGTGAAGGACTTGTGTTTGAATATATGAAGATGTGAAGAACTTGTGTTTGAAGATTTAAAGATGTGAAGAGTTGGTGTTTGAAGATTTGAAGATGTGAATGATTTTTAGAGAGAGATTAGAGAGAAGGAGGAGAATTAGTTTGGAAATTAAAATGTGTTGGATGAAATGAACAAATTTTGTTCAATTTTGCCATTATGGCCGTTCAAATGGGGGAGAGAGGGAGAGATTTTTTGTTTGTTTAATTTGTGTCTTGAATTTTGCTTCTTGCATGGGAGACAAAATGCAAGTCAAAGTATGGGCTTGAATGGTGTTGGGGAATATTGAGAAGAATGTTGGTTAAATGGAAGAATGTTGGGAAAAATAGTAATAAAGAATTGATCTATGAGATGATGTGTATAATGTTTGAATTAATGGTGTAATTATACACAAGATGACTAATATAAGGTGTAAGTGTACAAGAGTTGGATGATATTTCTACTCCAAAAATCCCATTGTTGACGTCCACCATAGGGGTATTGTGGTAATTACATATATTTTTTTTGTCCAAAATTTGATGATAATAGATGAAATATATCAATCTCCAAAATAATTAGTGATTTCTTCTAAGTCTCATGATCACTTATTCTAAATCAAATTCTTAATTCTATAAGTTAAAAGCCTCTAAAATAAATAGTCTCTTAAAATTCTAAGGTGACTAGTAAATACAAAAATAGTAATAATGATCAATCAAGTGATCATAAATGCGGAATAGAATTAATAAATGATCATGATCACAAGTAATAAATGAAATAAATTGCAAAATATATATATCATTAATATTTACCCGTCAGAGTGACGCCGTAAAATAGTCGATCAAATACATAGACGTCAAAAAGATGAATTACATGCTCGGAAAAATCGGGGCTTCACATCCTCCCTTCCTTAAAAGAATTTGGTCCCCAAATTCTCTTTAGAATAGTTCTGGATATTGATTCCTCATGTCTTCTTCCATCTCCCATGTTGCGTCTTCGTCTCGATTGTGGTTCTGCCACACCACTTTAACCATCGGAATCTCCCTCTTACGCAACTGACGTATCTGCTGATCAATCTCGGATCGGCCTCTCGGTGTAGGATAAATTTTCCATTAGAGGAGGAGTATCACGAGTGATGATATGTTCGGGATCTGGTTGATACTTTTTCAATCTCGATACGTGGAATACATCGTGCATTCTCGCATATGGTGCTGGTAACTCGAGTCGGTAGGCTAACTTTCCAATTCTCTATAAAATCTTGTAAGGTCCAACATATCTCGGACTCAACTTGCCTCCTTTCTTCGGATTGATCAATCCTTTCCATGGTGAGAGTCTGAGAAATACTTCATCTCCGACTTCAAATTCCAAATCCTTTCTTCTCTTATCCGCGTAACTCTTTTGGCGGCTCTGAGCTGTGCGAATCCGTTCCTTGATCAGCTTGACCTTCTCCATAGCCTCCTGAACTAAGTCGACCTTTGGAATCGAGGGCGACTTTCGTTTCTCTTTCGGAGTCCATTGATCATCAATCTCCCAGTGTAGTGTGGATCTACATTTTCGCCCATATAATGCCTCGTAGGGTGGCATCCCAATCGTGGCCTGATAGCTGTTATTGTGGGCGAACTCGGATAATGGTAAGTGCGAATCCCAACTTCCTTGGAAATCCAATCTGCAGGCTCGCAACATATCTTCCAGGGTTTGAATCGTTCACTCAGACTATCCATCGGTTTGTGGATGTGCTGCTGTGCTGAAACTTAGCGAGGTACCCAACTCCTTGTGCAAGAACTTCCAAAATCTGGAGACAAACCTCGGGTCTCTGTCTGATACTATGTCAACTGGTACTCCATGCAGTCGAATGATCTCTCGGATATAAATTTGCGCAAGTTTCTGCAAGCTATCAGTTTTCTTGATGGGTAAGAAGTGTGCAGATTTCGTGAGTCGGTCTACAACTACCCAAATAACATCATGGCCTCCTTTGGTCCTTGGTAGATCCGTCACGAAGTCCATCGTTATGTGTTCCCATTTCCACTCGGGAATTCTCAACGGTTGTAGTAAACCAGATGGTCGTTGGTGTTTTGCTTTTACTCGTTGACAAGTTAAACATCTCGCAACAAACTCCGCTACCTGGTTCTTCATGTTTACCCACCAATAACTCCGTTTCAAATCCTTATACATCTTGTTTCCTCCAGGATGTATAGTGTATTTCGACGGTGTGCCTCTCATGAGGATTTTATTCCTAATCGCTTTCGTCATTCGGTACACAAACTCGATTCCGAAATCTGATAACCCCATCTTCATGTACCGAGAATTCTGATCTCTCTCCTTTAAGTATCTTCTCATTTAGTTTTTGAAGATGCACATTTGTCCCCTGTGCTTCCTTGATCTCATTCAGCAGATCGGGTTTAACTAAAATGTTATCACATGAAATCTGAGTATTGGTTCTCGTCAGATTCCAATTGCTCAGCTCTTCTAATGATTCCCACTCTCGAATCATAAGTCTGGCTAAGCTCGCCTTTCTGCTCAAAGCGTCAGCTACTACGTTAGCTTTCCCGGGATGGTATTGAATATCAAAGTGATAGTCCTCAATCAACTCCATCCATCTCCGTTGACTCAGATTGAGATCTTTCTGGGAGAATAGATACTTCAAGCTCTTATGATCTGTGAAAATCGTGAATGTTGCTCCGTAGAGATAGTGTCTCCATTTCTTTAACGCGAACACTATCGCTGGCAATTCCAAGTCATGCATTGGATAATTGGCTTCATACGGCTTGAGCTTTCGTGATGCATAAGCGATGGCCTTTTCTTCCTGCATGAGTACTGCTCCTAGTCCTTCCTTTGATGCATCACTGTAGACGACAAAGTTTTCTGTTCCTTTTGGAAGAGCTAAGATTGGAGCTATAGTAGGTCGTTTCTTCAGTTTTTGGAAACTAACCTTGCACTTGTCATTCCACTCAAACTTGACTTGCTTCTGGGTTGGTCGAGTGAGCGGTCCGGCTATATTGGAGAAGTCCTGGATAAATCTTCGATAATATCCAGCTAGTTCTAGGAAACTCCTGATTTCCATTACAGACTCGGGTTGTTTCCATTCAACCACTGTTTGTACCTTCGAAGGATCTACGGCGATCCTAGTGCCGGATACTATGTGTTCCAAGAACGTGACTTCACTAAGCCAAAATTCGCACTTGCTGAATTTGGCATACAGCTTATGCTCTTGTAGTGTCTCCAAAACAATTTTCAAATGACGGTCATGCTCTTCTCTAGACTTAGAGTATACGAGTATGTCATCAATGAATATCACTACGAATTGATCCAAATAAGGTTGAAAGACTCGATGCATCAGGTCCATAAATGTTGTCGGTGCGTTCGTCAGACCGAAAGGCATCACTACAAACTCGTAGTGTCCATATCGGGTTTGAAATGCAGTTTTGGAAATGTCTTCTTCGCGGATCTTCAGTTGGTAATATCCTTGTTGTAAATCAAACTTTGAGTACACCGTCGCTCCTTGAAGTTGATCAAATAGTTCGTCTATCCTCGAAAGGGGATATTTATTCTTGATGGTCACGCTATTAAGACCACGATAATCTATACACAGTCTTAATATGCCATCCTTCTTTTTGACAAATAGTACAGGTGCTCCCCACGGAGACGCACTCGGTCGGATAAATCCCACATCCATCAACTTCTGTAGTTGAGTCTTCAACTCTTGCAACTCAAGAGGAGCCATTCTATACGATGTTCTAGCAATCGGGGCTGTTCCCGGTAATACCTCGATGGTGAACTCGACTTCCCTATCTGGAGGGACAGTGGTGAGTTCTGGTGGAAATACATCCGGGTATTCTGATACTATAGGTACTTGGTTAATTTGTGTCTCAACATTGGGTTTGTTAATTACAAACACCAAGTACTCTTGTGCCACTCTAGTGATTGCCTTCCTCGCTTTCATTGCTGAAATGATTGGGGCAATCTTAACTCGTGCCCTTCCCGAAATTTCCACTTCGGGCTTTTCGGGTTCACATAGCTTAATGGATTTGTTATGGCAGTCCATTTGTGCATGGTGTGCAGACAACCAGTTCATTCCCAATATCACGTCATATTCGGATATAGGTAATAAGATCAAATCGGCAGGAAAATTTATCTCATCAATCTTAACTTCACATGCATTATAGATAATATCTGTTATCTGGCTCGCGCCCATAGGAGTTGACACTTCTAGACATATGGGCATATGTTCCATGCATGCATGCAGTTTGTGTAGAAAATGCGGTGCAATAAATGAATGCGTTGATCCAGGGTCGAACAGTATTTTAGCGTAGTGGTTAGATACTAGAAGCGTACCTTCCACCACGTCTGTTGCCTCCGGAGCATCATGTCCGGCGAGTGCAAATGCTCGAGCAGGCATCCTTGTCCGATTACCCTGGCCATTGCCCGCCGCATTGCGCTGTTTGGTCTTGGTCTTCGTATTTGGGCAATCTTTCATTTGGTCCGACATTACTACACAGCGCAAACACTTTCCTGTTTTTGCCAACATGATCATTGGCGTATGTCCTGGTTTCGGCAATGTGCACACTTGACCCGACTTTCCTTGTCTTTGGTCCCTTCCCTTTATCTGTTTTATTAATCTGGTCCCTTCAAACTTAGCAGTTGTTTAGATGGTCTGCCCCCTGTTGTCCTCTTGAGACTATTTGATGGCCTACTCTGCTGAATCTGTCCCAATACGGTTCGATCCCGACTGACGCGGAGAGCCGCCATTACCGCAGCTTGGTGAGTAAGTTGTCAATTTAATAGTCAACGATTGTTTTTGAAGTTCGGCCTCAATCCTCGTGTGAACTTGTAAAGTTTGTCCCCTTTTGTACTGATTGTCCCCAGAGCATACTTGGACAATCGATGAAATTCGGACTCATACTGAGCTACAGACATGTTCCCCTGCCTCAATCTATGGAATTCATCCCGACGCGCCTCTTTCATAACCTGTGGAATGTACTGTTCGTTGAACGGCCAAGAAATTTCCCCATGTTCTGGCTACTCGGTCCTGTTCCCATCTTCTCTCAACTGCCCTCCACCAGTCTCTAACAGCCGATTTTAGACGAAATACGGCGAGTGTGACTTTCTGCTCACCTGAATATTGGAGAGCATTGAAGATATTTTCCAGCTTCTCTATCCATTCTTCTGCCTTTAAGTCGTCTGGCTCTCCTAAGAAAGCCTTGGGTCGAACCGTAGGAAACGCTCCAAAGTGCGATCATTTGCCTCCCTGGCGGGTTCGGGAGCTCGGTGTTGAGGTTCTGCTTGTTGCCTCATGAAAACCAGTATTTGTTATAGGGCTTGTGCAGTCAAGTTGTCTCCTGCAACAGGTGGAGGAGGCGGTGGTAATTCAGGGGAGGGTACCCGGTCCCTGGGTACGTCGTCATTCCCTTGGGGAACTCGGCTAGGTCTCCCACGTCCACGATGTTCAGCCATTCTGTATCTTGAAGTGTTAGTTGCGATCCACGAGTAAATGAATACAATAATTATTCGCGTAAAGTGAGTTATATCGTAGGGAAAGTAACAACAAAACACAAGACACCGAATAATAGCAAAGGCATATCCATTAATGTAAAATTTGAATACACCCATGAAGTACAACAATAGTAATACCGAGTCAAAGATACATCTGAAATAAAATACAACTGAATCTAATACAACAGAAAGCAAGGTACAACATGGTGGAATAAGTGTCTACAACAGTGAAAGCACAACTGACAATCAAGCTAACTAATCAAGCTAATTAATTTTATTTATCTTAAAACTCTTAAAATTTTATTAAAATGTCCAAAAGTCATTTTTGAACCTGAATACAGTCCCAAAATTTGAAATTTGAACATGGATTTCAAAGATCATACACATGCATGTCCAATTATACAAGAATTCATCAAATAGAACATTAAATTGTACATGCATGCACCTAAATTTCAATAAATAGCATTTTTGAGCAACACTTGAGAAATTTCATAACTTGATACATAAAATTCACATGCAATACATAAAATATACATATCTCAATTGCTCATGATCAAAACACTACATGTATTTAACAAAATCCCTAGAAGTTGGAAAGATTTTTCCACACACCTTAAATTTGGAGAGTTGTGAAATAAAAAGGATAATTTCACAACTTGGTTTGAGGTCACTTAGGTCAGCCCCTAAGTCAAGAAATATAAAAAATTTAGAGTTAGGAAAAATGAGTGAAAAATTAAGAAGAAAAAGAAGAAGATAAGAAAATTGGAAATACTACACTTTACCTTGTGTAGTAGGTGATTTGAAACTAGTTGAAGCTTCAAGTTTGGGATTTTTGGTTCAACTCCAAAGTCACTTAAAGTCAGTCCCTATTTCTCAAAAATGAAAAAGGGGTGTTAAAATTTGAAGAAAATAGGGAGAAGAAGAAAGAAAGGGTTCTAGTGTCCAAATCTTACCTTGTAGTCCAATTTCTCTACTAATTATTCTTCAAGTCTTCTAAATTCACCACCATGCATGTATGTCTTCAAGTAGTCTTCTAAGTACCTCAAAATCCAAAATTCAAACTTAAATTAAGAAGAGAAGGTGATGAGTAGTAAGATATCAAGTTGAATTGAGGAATGAAATTTCTTACTTTTGAGATATGGGGGTTTGAATTTTATGGTTTTAAGTAGGAAGAATGTTTGTTTTGGTTTAAATGTTTGAAGAAAGAAAGAGTGTTTGTTGATAGGAAGAAGATGTTCTTGAAGGTATGAAGGTATGCTTGAAGATGTGAAGGACTTGTGTTTGAATATATGAAGATGTGAAGAAATGGTACTTGAAGGTTTGAAGATATGAAGAACTTGTTTTTGAAGATTTGAAGATGTGAAGAGTTGGTGTTTGAAGATTTGAAGATGTGAATGATTTTTAGAGAGAGACTAGAGAGAAGGAGGAGAATTAGTTAGGAAATTAAAATGTGTTGGATGAAATGAACAAATTTTGTTCAATGTTGCCATTATGGCCGTCCAAATGGGGGAGAGAGGGAGAGATTTTTTTTTTGTTTAATTTGTGTCTTGAATTTTGCTTCTTGCATGGGAGACAAAATGCAAGTCAAAGTATGAGCTTGAATGGTGTTGGGAATATTGAGAAGAATGTTGGTTAAGTGGAAGAATGTTGGGAAAATAGTAATAAAGAATTGATGTATGAGATGATGTGTATAATGTTTGAATTAATGGTGTAATTATACACAAGATGACTAATATAAGGTATAAGTGTACAAGAGTTGGATGATATTTCTACTCCAAAAATCCCATTATTGCCGTCCACTATAGGGGTATTGTGGTAATTCCATATATTTTTTTTGTCCCAAATTTGATGATAATAGATGAAATATATCAATATCCAAAATAATTAGTGATTTCCTTGATCACTTATAAGTCTCATGATCATTTATTCTAAATCAAATTCTTCATTCTATAAAGTAAAAACCTCTAAAATAAATAGTCTCTTAAAATTCTAAGGTGACTAATAAATACAAAAATAGTAATAATGATCAATCAAGTGATCATAAATACGAAATAGAATTAATAAATGATCATGATCACAAGTAATAAATAAAATGAAATAAATTGCAAAATATATATATCATTAATATTTACCCGTCAAAGTGACGTGGTAAAATAGTCGATCAAATACATAGACGTCAAAAAGATCAATTACATGCTCGGAAAAATCGGGGCTTCACATTGGGTTTGCCAAATTTTACAATTAATTTGAAAGAAGATTATTAAAGTAAGTTTAAACCTGCTCTTAGGGATTGTGAAGGTGTGCATTGATACAGTTACTTGATGCTTCGGGTTTGTGAGAGAAGATAGTAGCAGCACAGTCATATTCATATGCATCTAAATATTGCGCTTCTTTTTCTCTGCGAGTTATTCCTGGGTCTTGATTCTGTTTATAAGGTGGAATATATCCATCCTTTTCATCATTGTCAAGCACCATGTGCCCTGGTGTATATTGTTATTCCATTAGCCGTAAAATATGCCTTTGTACTAGAAAATAACGAATATTTATTTCATATAAGCAGTAATCAGAATTTTATATCACGCTTAAACTATGGTGCACTAATAAAATGTGACAAGAAAGCATTCAAGTATTTCTGACGTGGAGCATTACACCTTTTCGTTGCTAATAACGAGAATTGCCAGATATGAGCTGAAGTGCATTGGCTTCTTCGTCCCGAAACCTTTTCCCTTTGACTTACTAGAGTTCATCCTTTTGTAGGTTTGTGGTTGCAAGAGATGGAACTAAGCAGCGAGAAATTGTGCACCAGGTTGAAGAGCTACTGTCTCTTGTTTCATGAAATGATATGTCTAATGGTTGTCTATTTTTCATGTGAGAACTAGTTCTAAAATCTAGATCTCTGAGTACTATAACTATGAAGTTGATGTGCTCATACTGTAGTAATGTGCAGAATTACCTTTTTTGAAATCTAACATTATATCGAGATACTTTTATTTTAGTTTCAAGTGAATGGATTGTTCAATATTATTATATTGTTAAAATAATATTTTAGGATAAATTTTGTCTCTTTGTTTTTTAATTTTATGATTTATGAATTTTGTTGCCGCTCTCGTGTTGCGTTTTGTTTGCTCTTGTTAGTCATATGATTAAATGGTGGGAAACATTAATTAGTTTAGTTGAAATTAAAATCATGGTAAGATAACGCTTCTTTTATGAAGTGCGATCTATTGAATACAAACACGGGATAGCACTTCTTCCCATAACCGCTATCAATTTAATGTCAGATAACGCTTCTTTTATGGAGTGTTATCTTATGAATTCAAATATGGGATAACGCGTCCTCAAAAAAACGCTATCTAATATGCATCTCAGATAGCGCTTTATAAGTGCTATCTACAGGATAGGGCTTTAGATAACGGTGGCTACGACAGCACTTGGTAACGCTATCTAAAGAGAAAAAAAAGTGTTATCTGAGTGCTTTTTCGGCGTAGTATAACTACAATTTTTTTTTTGGAAAACATTTGGGGGGAAGGGGGGAATGAACTTTTGGAAAATTTTGGGGGGCAATAGCCCCTCTAGTCCCCTCGGTCCGCCGGTGCATCAGAGTATAGAAAAACAAGATCTTAGATTTTGTACGGAAACATCAATAATTAAAAAAAAATTCCATGTGTAAAGTCCCAAATATTTCAAGATTTATTATTACTTAATTCAAAAAATTGAATCAATAAATTATTCGAAGTGTAAAGTCCCAAATATTTCAGATTTATAATTACTTAATCAAAATTTGAATCAATAAATCGTATTGATTGAAAGTTACCTAAAGAGGCAGCCAAGGTTTGCCCTAGCCGGAACCCCTAGGGCGGCCTCATCCCCGCTTTTGTGGTGGAGTGGCGGAATATTCTGGCATCGCCATGAAATCTCCTTGCGTTTCCACCGGTTGTTTTCTCGGCCGTCCTCTCTTTCTCTTAATTCCAGACTCAGATCTTCCTCCGCTAGCAAAATTGGCCGTTACGGCATTTTCCAATTTCTCCTTTGTGCCAACCATCGCCTCCATAACCTGCGGAATGTTAGGAACTTCCAAAACCTCAGGTTCAGAGGCTGCAACAATGGTTGCATGCTTTAGAGTTCTTACAGTATTTTCAGTCGGAATGATGAGAAAGAAAATCAAGAAACGGTTGTTTCCGTTGGTAGTATGTGTATTTTATAGAGTATTATTTTTTATGAAATTACAAAAATGGCCTTTTTATTTTATTATTTAATTTAATTTAAGCTTGTCAAGAAAATTATTTAAAAGTTTAGAATGTTTATGGTGATAAAATTATTTTTTAATTATTCGTATGTAAGTATATTATATAAATTACTACAGATTTTAATTGATATAATTTTTCTTGTTCTTTTTAATTATTTTCACTTCATTTTGTCGTCGTCATGATTATTATTACTACTACTACTACTATTATTATTATTATTATAATGAAAAGTCCTTTGTTATAAATGTTATTAATGTATTATGCTTCTCATGAAGGAAAAAAGGGAAAACGAAAAGATTTAACTACTGAGAACGATAAATTAAACATTTTATGATTTTCTTTGAGTTAGAATTTACTAATATTTTGGACGTATTTTTTTATTAATGTAGAATTTCACCAATATTATAGTAATTGTGAAAAATAATAGTAATCTGAGTTGGATATTTAATCGTCTCGAATCCGAAATGAATTCTAACCTATTATAAAAACCCCATAATAGAGAAATTAATAATGGCATATCCCTTAATACAGTTTAGGTAAACAACATTTCTAGGGATAAACATTTTTGTCGATTCATAGTTGTAAATAATTTTGAATTTAAAATATACATTTTGTGAATATTGTGTATGTCTTGTTTTGCTATTCCTCAATCCTTTTATGAGTAACTATATTAGATGTAATAGATATTTTATTATTTAATAGTTTATAATGTGCATGGTAAATAAAAGTATTTCTTAATTATTAGTATGTAAGTATATTAATTGTGATACAAAATTCAATTGATGGTTTTTTTTTTTTGTTCTTTTTATTTTCATTTCCTTATTATTGTTTTCATTGTACATATCATGAGCGGAGAAAAAAATAGAAAAAAAGAATGAAATAAAGCTCAAGTTTGATAGATTAAACATATTATTCATTAGTTCGAGTTGGAATTTTCTAGTATTTTGGATTTTTCTTATTAAAGCAGAATTTCACAAATACTTTAGTAATTGTGAGAAATAACAATAATCAGAGTTGGATATTAAATTATGTCGAATCCGAAATGAATTCTCTTTGATTATGAAAACCTCATAATAGAGAAAATTAAGTAATGACATATCCCTTTATATAATTTAGGTAAACGACATTTCTGGAGATAAACAATTTTTTTCCGATTCATAGATGTAAGTGAATTTGAATTTATGATTTTATTTTCTTTGTATTTTAGAAATCTAGCACGATTATTGAATGTAGAATTTGAACTTTTTTTAGTTATTTGTATATAGTCATCTCTAGTAGTATATATGCACTATTTTAATGCATATTCTTCAGTATTATCGAGCAAAATTTGCACTCCATCTCCAACAGTTTGTAGTAAATTCTTATTAGAAATAAAGAATATTCCATAATATTAAATTTTAGCACGTATTTTCATACACTAAAGTTATTAATTTAAATAAATCATAATATTAAAAGTAATTAATTGCACAATCATGGAAGGGTGTTAGGTTGAATTATAAATGTTAAATAAGAAATAAAAGTATGCTAATTACAAATAAAATTTCCAAAAATACCCTTTAGGATTTTATTGGGGAATTTTGACAGTATAGATATAATTTTAAACATGGAACAATTACTAATCAGGATGTTTAAATATTTGGATATTTTATGTAATAAAGGTAAATAATCTAAAAATAGTCTCCAATATAATATTTATGTGAAAATAATAAGCAAAATATACATTTTGTGAATTTTGAATATTTCTTCGTTTTCTATCCGTCAAACCTTATAGGAGCAACTATAATAAATGTAATAAATATTTTATTATTTAACAGTCTAGAATGTGTATGGTAAATAAGAGTATTTCTTAATTATTAGTACGTAAGTATGTTATATTAAATATTTTATGAGTTTTTTTCGAGTTGGAATTTTCTAGTATTCTGGATTAATTTTTTTTTATTGATGTGGAATTTCACAAATATTATAGTAATTGTGAGAAATACAATAACGAGATATTTAATCATGTCGGATCCAAAATGAATAATTCTCATTGTGAGACCCCGCGTCTTGATAACTTGAAATCGTCAAATGTTTTAAATTCGAATTTTATTACTATAATAATTAAATGATAACTATTTGATTTACTTTCGATTTACGCGATTCATTGATTAATTGGAGTGTTCGATATTTGAATCAAGATTTTCAGACATTTACATTTATATTATTGAGAATATTAACATTAGTTGATTATTGATTGATCAATAGTAATTTAGTTAAGCAATAATTGAACCCGTATTTATAAATATTAGTGAACATTGTGGGCTAAAATTTATTAATATATTTAAGTTTACAACTACATGAACAGTATGACTAATAAGGATTATTCTTATAACCTTATAATGTCTGGATATATACAACATTATATTATATTGAGTGTATTGTAACTAGTTAGACGACTGGTGTATAAACATATACATGTGTGTGAATAATATAGTGTAGTGATACATACATGTACATATATTATATATATAAGATAAGTAGAAACAAAAATGGGTAAGGCCTAAAGTTAATATACTAATATTATTGTGAAACGACATGTAACTAAAATATGTTTACACAACACACGTGTAAGTGTGCATGTTATATATACAACAAATGTCTAATTACCTTGACAATAGGATTTGTCTTTGGATACATATATATTATATATATTAGGTTCTACTAACCCCATTTTTATATAAGATAAATCAAGGAATTAGTTGGATAAACATACACCGCCTTGTTTGCGGGTTATTTGACTAGCAAAAACTTCCAGTGAGTGAATAAAAGAAAAACTGAGGGAAAGATGAAAGAGACGGCCAGGAAGAAAGGAAAAAAAAAAAAAAAAAACTAGGTAAGCATTTTTTTTATACGATCTTCAATATTCTAGTTTAGAAAAGTTCTTTTACTATAGTATTGAAAACAAAACATTGAAATACTAACCTTGGATTAATTTGATAACATAATAATAATTGATGAGTTATTATCTTGAGGAGACTAATGAAATTCCAGATATGATCCTAGCATAAATATATGTGTGTGGGTGTGTATGGCTTGTAATTAGTATTTAATATGTCGATGTAGCTTTGATTTGAACAAATAATAAAGTTTAAGCTTTCAATATTTGTTAATATTAATGGATGAACATGTGAAATGTATTGAACTGAAAAAGACTTCATAAGCCAAGATTAAACTATGAAAACCCATATGCCTAAATTTTGGAGGGCTAAATGATATATTCCAAAACTGCAGGGTGATGGTCATAATTTATTAATTATAATAGATGTATAGTGTGAGGACTCAAAAAACTATATGACTTAGCTAGACATTCGACAAAAAATAAAAATTCATACGTGAATATTTTGAATAATATGAATATTTAGGAGTAATCCATAGGTTGAGATAATTTAAAGTCTTAATTTGTTATAAAATGAATAGTGTAATTGGTATTAATTAAGCATCAATTTCTTATTAACGATTATAATGATAAAATAAAATAATTTGTATTACTAAAGTCAACTTTTAATAAGAAGTTTTTATATTGGACTAAATAATAAACAGTTAAAAATAAATAAAATAAGGATTGATTTCATAATTACCTGGACTAGTTATATTTCCTAAATTAACAAAAGATAATTGTTAAGCTCCAAATTTAGATATAATAAAATACGGGTATAATAAGACTTTCATATAAATTAATCTGTATTTTAATCAAATAGAAATCGTACATAGTAATGTATTGTTTTCTGTAGAAGACGAGATCGGATCCGACAAGTAGGATTTTGCACCCGACACATCATTAAAGTGACATTTGAGTCGAAGGTGGGCAAAATATTATTTCTCTAAAGAAAAATAGGTTTGCTTTTAGTTTCATTCGTTGTTGCACGTCTTCATGATATCTATCATTTTATATATAATTTAGTTGTCAAAGAAAACATAAACTAATATTCATAGTTGAATTTATATCTGCATTGTGACTGGTGTAACTGTTTGACTTGGGACTTTGGATATATAAATATCATTTGACAACAATATTGGCTGACTGAGTCCATTTCGTTGTGGGTAGGTTAGACAACGGATCGAACAGGTTGATGTTCGCCTATATTTTTAGCTTCACCGCAAGTGTACGGTGTACGTTATCGAATAGGGTAGCAAGGTCGTATCCACGGAGACTAATAAATTAATATGCTAAGTATTGATCCAAGATAGTCTTATTTTTATTTAGACGATTGAAATTTGATGATTGTTGTATTGAGATTAAGACAATTTAAATCACTAAAACACAAGATTAAGATAACACAAATGAAAGAAGTGTCAAGATAATGAAATGGATTTCCGAGTTAAGGTTTCGATTAATAATCCTCTTGTTGTCCGGTTTAATCAAGCCACGTTATTATCAATATTCCTATAAGACGATCACAAAACTATTTTATCCTCCCTCTCGAGATGCATATAAAACGTAGATCGAAATACTTATGCTAGCATCTCTACTCAACATGAAGCATTCAACTCCCAAAAGCACAAAAGATCAAATATCCTCACAAATATTTATAAACCTCTCGATTCATGCAAATATTTGTGTCGAGTATTCAAGATCTAATATTGAAACTCATCTCTCGAATTATGAATCAATATATCAAACAAGTTAAATCATTGATCAAGTGATAAAACAAGAATAAGCTCAAAATACTCAAATAGGCTTCAAGATAATAACTTCAACTAAGATTAAAACATCCAACGAGAGTTCATTAATCTACTTCCAAAACCCGGAAATCACAAGAGTTTAGCTACACATGATTAAACAACTTATAAACAAAGTGTTCAAAGTCATTACAAATGAAAATGAAAGATTGAAACTAAAAGAGAAGCAAGAAAAACTTAGGAACGTCGACAATCTCTCGATATATCTCCGTTCTTCAAGCTCCGATGCAACCCGATTGTCTCCTTGATGTCTCTTTCCAAGAGTTGACCCTTGTCTTGTGTTGTAGATCCCAAAAATGCCAGAATATCCCCTGTGTGCGCCTCCGAAAAAGCCTTTTTATACCCACCATCAAGTTTAGGGCATAATCTTTGCAGTTATGGGATTCAGCAGCAGACGCACGGGTGGTGCGCCGGAGCACGGGTTACCCGTGCGCCACCTTGCTTTGAAATTACCCAACTCTTTGTAGGGCGCACGGGTGGTGCGTCGAGCACGGCCTACCCGTGCGCCATTCCGTGAAATACTCCAACCCTCCGTAGGGGACGCACGGTCATGCGTCGCCAATGCATGGGCTACCCGTGCGCCATGTTGCGACTCGATTACATTTATACGGGGGTGCACAGGTGGTGTCCGAGGCACGCCAACCCGTGTGCCCCTTGTTTTTTCCGTATACGCTCAGTTTTCGCTCTTTTAGGATTCACTTTTCGTATATCCACTCAATTCTCCGTGTTTCCACTTTGCTTTCCTCGTATTCGCATTCAATTAGCTTCAAATATAATGAAATTCCTACAAAATAAGCAAAGTGTAATATCTTTTCCACAAGGAGTGAATATGTGACATTTAACGCGAGTATATGCATGTTTACCCATTATTATAGCTCGAAATACGCCTCAAAATACATGCAAAACTCACGCCTATCAAAATCCCCCAAACTTACACCGTTGACCGTCCCGATCAACAAATTGTTTTTTTAAAATACGATCAAGCACAAAAGAGAGATAAGAATAAAAGCGCACACAACGGATCCAAAAAGAGATTCATATTGTTCATCATGAATGTCAAGCAACAAACCAATCAAGCCTCAAATATCTGATCAAAGAACACGCCTCAAGTAAACAAAGTGAAATGCTCTGAATTCCAACTCTCAAAGTTAAGTGTATACTCTCATCTCACAAGGATATATGACGTGTTTACGCTCAAATCAATTCGATGTCGCAAAATTGCCATAGGCTTGCAATTCGTCTCATATCTTCGCCACTAGAGTGTATGCAATTTGTGAATCAAAAAGGACTTTCTCATTTGGTTGTAATGAAGGCTCTTTGGTTTGGGTAGGAAATTTTGGATAAAGTGACTCAAACTCGAGTATATAGACCGATGAGCATATCAATCATTTTCATTACAATCCCATATGCTACTCCAATCATCTCTCATTTTTATCAACTTCATTTGTCTCCATTTCCTTCCTTTCTTTTGAGAATCGCCTCCATTCACAATCCTTCGCCCCCCAAGTTTATCAACTTTTCAATCAATTTTTTTTTCATTTGTGCATTTTCAGCAATTTTTTTTTTTTTACTCAACTCCTTTCCTTCCTTTTTATGTCCCATTTAACCAAGTGTGCCCATTTACCCTACTTTTCAATTCCCACCCATTCATCCTCATTCATTCATTTACTCAACGCTATACATTCGAGTCTTAGGTGATGGATATATTAAGATCAAAGGTTAAATTTCGTGGCTATCAAAGAAATAGGCTATAGGCTCAACTTGGCTAACTAGGAATTTCAATATCATCATTAGGTAAGCAAAAGGCTTGAAGGGCTAACAAAAATGGCCTTTAATCACCTTCACAGTTCGCATACAACATGTGGCCTTGACTGAGATACCCAAGCAAGTTCTAGAATTTTAACGACATGAATGATACACTCAAATCACAACAAGACTACGCAAGATACAAGTAGTAAAGGCTCAAAAGCTCACAGGCTTGCAATTATGCAATTCAAAGCATCAAACCAAGTTTTCCATATCAACATGCTCAATGTCATCTATTCAAGGCTCAATCAACCCGTAACCAACATCCAATCCTAACAATAAGAATTTTCAATCAACACACAATAACAAGTTGCAACATGCTTGGTCAACTCACTCTCTAACCATTACGAAAGCAAAAGACGTGCTAAAGCTATAAACGTGCTCTAATGCAAATGCAACCTAGAATGCTCTAATGCAACTATATGAAAACACAAAATGCATGAATTTTTTTTTTTTTTTTTTGTATCCACACTTTTCATGTATTAAAATGCTATCTCTCCCCCCAAACTTGAATGAAATTATAGTGTCCTAAGGGGAAAAATAGAATTTCAATAACGAAAAGTGGGGATATACTGAATTATCATGCGGCGGCGGTGGGAAGTGGCCTTGAGAAATATGCCACATTTGTAGCTGTTGGAGCACTTGCCACGTCTTCTCAGAACGCCGATCAAATCGCTCGCTGAACGCGAGAAAATCAGCCCTATGTTGCCTCAAATCCTCTCCTTGCCGCCTCAACTCTTCTTCTTGCCGCCTCAAGTCCTCCCCAAACGCATAAAACATGTCTTGAAAATCAGTGCCGCGCTGGGGTCCTCCACTATGAGAAGGACCGGGATGATCCCCGCTTTGAGAATGTCGGGGGTAATCGCCTCCGTGTGAGGACTCGGGTATATCATACCCAATTTGGGGGTGAGGAGGTTCCATCCCCATTTCGCGTCCATGTATCTCAGCCTCCTCCGCCACCATATCCTCTTCATCCAAGAAACCCTCAACTCTGCGCCTCTTTCTTGCCTCTATAGCCTCGGTAACTCGGTTATGTGCGTCAGAGTTCATTAGGAAGTTGGTGGTGTCCGTCAATATATCGACGGTGGTGTATGGCGGGTTAGGCAACGGAAATGCAACACCTTAGTTTTGTAGAAGTACCAATGTGTTGTCTTCATTTGCTATGAACTTCATGTGGTGCAACGATGCCAAATTAACCCGAGTGCTGCCCGGGATAGGCTCCAAGCCTCGGAAATCAACATTGAAATGCCGGGAAATAGGGGTAATGAGGCCCCCTATAGAAATCGTACCCCCTTTCCGCCTAGCTAAATGTTCGATTTGCTCGGCAAAATTGACGGCGGTGTTGTAGGGGGTGTTTGTGACCATACACCAGAGGAGGTAGAGCTCCTTAGTCGTCATCCCTCCAATATTTTCTCGGGCGAACACGGAGGATGCAGTCACGCGTTGTATATACCGGAAAACGGGATTCCGGATCCATGAGGCTTTGGCGGTCCGCGCGGCATACAACATCGGCCCCGTTTGTGGTGTTTCCACAAGCATTCTCCAGAAGTCGTATTGATCATAATGGGGCATCGGGCGGGTACGAGCGTTTGTTGGGACCTCGAAAATGGTGTTCAATTGGGTCATAGACAGTTGTCTACGAACATTCCCCAACTGAAACTTTATCATATACGGTTCAAAGGTCCCGCCTTGTTTGAGTACTTCCACGGTACTCAAAAACTCCGATGTGTATCTTTTAAATGTCGGCCACCTTCGGCTCATGAAGTTCGTCCATCCAACCTTTGCGAAAAGACGCCACACGTCCTCATGTATCCCTAAAGTTTGGGTACAATCATCGTCAGCATAGCGGGATGGAGCTATTTGGCGACCGATCAAGCGATTCCATCGCTCAAGATCATCGGCATTTGTCAAGTTGACCCCATATGCCTCTGGACTATTTTGGTCGACCTCCGGCGGTGCCACTTCGCGTTGTGCCATCCCGCGTGCACGTTTTCTTCCACCCTGGGGGTTTCTTCGCTCGGCCATGAAGGGTTTGTACCTGAAATACATTCCATTAGCATCCCAATATCATCAATGACAACAACAAAGTAGGGGATTAAAGCTAACATATTAGGTGATGCAAATTCACTTGCCCACGTTACTTTGATCGATCAACTACCCCAAGCAAGCAAAAATTATGGCCATTCTAGACAAGTATTAGCTTAAACAATCATTGGCCATGCCTTACTCATCAACAATTCATCCTAAATCTCCTCAATTACACAAGCCCACAAGGTGTTTGATAATTTGCCTCAAAGAATAATTCACATAATTCATAGCAAAAATATCAAAATAAACAGCTATCATGATCCCTAATACATAATTGACAACGAATTGACAAGGAGAAACGATGTTCTTACCGGAATTCTCTAAGTTAAACTCGAAGTAGATGATTTGAACCCTAGGTGCTTTTGCTCACAATTCTTCAAGCAAATTCGAATTCAATGTAAAGTGAAGTTCAATTGTGATGGGGGAGGGATTAAATGGACGAATTTGAGTAGAATTTGCAAGAAATTTCGAAGGCAATGAAGTTGGGGGTAGTGGGCGCGCGATTTGGGGGAGTTTTGGAGAAGAAGACAGTTTAAAAACTGTCATATTTAAGCCTCTTCTGTACAGCGCACGGGTGGTGCGTCGAAGCACGGCCTGCCCGTGCGCCACTCCGGTGAATTTGCCCAACTCTCTGCAGGGCTCACGGGTGGTGTGCCGACGCACGGGTTACCCATGCGCACCTGTACAACAATTCAGGTATTTTAATTTTTTTTTAAAACACACAAAAATGAAACGAAAACGCACAAATCACACTCATTAAAAAAAAACGCATGTCAAATTACTCCTAATCACACAAAATTTAAATTAAACACACACAAAAAAAATGAAAGTCACACGAAAAATCGTTGGGTTGCCTCCCAACAAGCGCTATTTTTAACGTCTTTAGCTTGACGCCTGTTTTGTTAAATTACGGATCGCGCAAGGTGGTGGATGTCACCTCCTCTTGAATCCTCGGTGGAAATAGTGCTTAATCCGTTGGCCGTTTACCATGAAAGTCTCGCCTTCTTTTGTTAACAATTCTACAATCCCAGGTGGATTCAACACTTTCTTATCACGAATGGCCCCGACAACTTAGACTTGAGTTTTCCCGGGAAAAATTTAAGGCGTGAATTGTATAGGAGAACTGGTTCTCCCGGTAAAAACTCTCTTTTCTTTATCATCTTGTCATGCCACCTCTTGGTTCTTTCCTTGTAAATTTGGGAATTTTCGTAGCTTCATCCCGAAATTCTTCCATCCGATTCAAATGGAGCAACCTTTCCTCGCCGGCTTTTACGAAAATCAGATTCGGTTTCTTGACCGTCCAAAATGCTTTGTGCTCCAATTCCACGGTAAATGGCACGACTTACCAAAGACAAGTTGATATGGAGATGTGCCCAACGGTGTCTTATATGTCCGGTATGCCCACGAGCATCATCCAATTTTAACGCCCAATCCTTTCGGTTGATGTTCACCGTCTTTTCAATGATTTGTTTGATCTCCTGTTAGCCATCTCGCTTGTCCATTGGCTTGTGGATGATATGCCAATGCAACTTTATGTTTGACTCCATATTTTGCCAACAAGTTGCTCATCAATTTGTTTACAAAATGCGACCCTCCATCACTAATTAAAGCTCTTGGAGTGCCGAATCTAGTAAAGATGTTTTTCTTAAGGAATCGCATTACAACTTGGAGCATCATTTGTTTTGGAAGGAATCGCCTCTACCCAACGGGATACATACTCCATCGCAAGTAGAATATATTGATATCCCGAAGATGATGGAAACGGGCCCATAAAATCAATCCCCACACATCGAACAACTCCACTTCAATTACATTGGTCATTGGCATCTTGTGCTTCCTTGAAATATTTCCCATTCGCTGACACCTGTCACATTGTTGCACAAACAAATAACAATCATTAAATAAAGTGGGCCAATATAGCCCACTTTGCAATACCTTCATTTGGTGCGAGTGGGACCAAAATGTCCGCCGGATGGTGAAGAGTGACACTTTGTTGTAGGACTCCTCTCGATTCTTCTTGAGGCACGCATCTCCTTATGATTTTGTCCGCGCACCTCTTAAAGAGTAGGGGGTCATCCCACATGTAGAACTTTACATCATGTAAGAATTTCTTCTTTTGATACGGTGATAGATCCGGAGGTAGAACTCCGGTAGCCAAGTAGTTGACAAAGTCCGCATACCATGGGAACTTTGCCTCAAGCATGAGTAATCTTTCATCATGAAACTCCTCTTTGATCAATCCCGTACCTCCTTTTGCTCCCTCTTGATTTTCTAATCGAGACAGATGGTCTGCTACCACGTTCTCGCATCCTTTCCGGTCCTTGATTTCCACATCAAACTCTTGCAATAATAAGATCCATCGAATCAACCTCGGTTTCGCATCCTTCTTGTCAAAGAGGTATTTGATAGTCGCATGGTCGGTGTGCACAATCGTCTTCGTCCGATCAAGTAAGATCGAATTTATCGAATGCGAAAACAATCGCCAACATCTCTTTTCGGTTGTGGTATAATTCTATTGAGCACATGCCCAACGTTCGACTTGCATAGTAGATGGATCGGAACAATTTTCCCTCTTTTGACCGAGAACAGCCCCAACCGCATAGTCGCTTGCATCACACATTAGCTCAAATGGTTGACTCCAATCTGGGGCGACGAGTATAGGTGCGGTCACCAATGTTGTCTTCAACGTTTGACGCCCGCAAACATTCATTGGAAAAAATGAAAGCGAGATCTTTTTCTAGCAATTGGCTCAAGGGCTTAGAAATTTTAGAAAAGTCACGGATAAACCTTCAGAAAATCCAAAGATGGCCCAAGAAGCTCCGAATGGCTTTCTTGTTTGTAGGAGGTGGTAACTTCTCAATTGCTACAATCTTTGCCCGATCAACTTCCAAACTGCGGAGAAGAGACTCGATGACCAAGTACAATGCCATCGCGTGCCACCATAAAATGGCACTTTTCCCAATTTAGTACTAGATTGGTCTCTTCACATCGCCGCAAAACTAGGGAAAGATTGTGAAGACAATTATCAAAAGAATCACCAAACACAGAGAAATCGTCCATAAACAACTCCATAACTTTTTCAATAAGATCGTGAAATATAGCCATCATACAACGTTGGAAAGTGGCGGGCGCATTACATAAACCAAATGGCATGCGCATTTAAATGCAAATGTGCCATACGGACATGTAAATGTTGTTTTCTCATGGTCTTCCGGCGCAATCATGATTTGATTGTACTTTAATAACCATCTAAGAAGCAATAATAATCATAACCCGCAAGACGATCCAACATCATATCGATAAAGGGGAGGGGAAGTGATCTTTTCGAGTGGCATCATTAAGTTTTCTATAATCAATACATATTCGCCACCCGGTAACAATTCTAGTAGCAATTTGTTCCTCATTTTCATTTTTCACCATGTTACCCCCCTTTTTTCGGCACCACTTGTACCGGACTCCCCATGAACTATCAGATATCGCATAAATGATCCCGGCATCCAACCATTTCAACACTTCTTTCCTAACCACATCTTGCATAATAGGGTTTAGTCGTCTTTGGTTTTGCACTGATGGTTTATAAACATCTTCCATCCGAATTTTATGCATCACAATGGATGGACTTATGCCTTTTAAATCAGTTATAGACCATCCTAGTGCCGACTTATGTTTTCGTAAAACCCTTAACAGTTTATCAAGTTGGGTAGGAGTGAGAAGAGATGAAACGATTACCGGATTTGCATTATTTGCCCCTAGGAATGCATATTTGAGTTCAGGTAATTGCTTGAGTTCCGGAGGTTGTGTTGTCATTTCAGTCTCACGCACGGGCTGCCCATGCGCCGGCGCACGGCCCGTGCGCTCTTCAGAGAGCTCAACCCGTCCTTCAGCATCACGCACGGGCAACCCGTGCGTGGACGCATGGGTGGTGCGTTCCTGTAAGTTCGGCTCCCTTATTTCTGGCTTTGCGTTCTCGCCTCTTGTGCTATTAGGTAGTTCCTGCATATGATCTAAGGCACAAACATAGTCGTACAAATCTTGGTTATCAAAATCAAGTACAACACTCGACATTGAGCACGAGTGGGTTAGACCAAATTCCAAATCATCTGTAGACAATGTATGATCAATATAATCCTCAATGCATGAACTAACTATATCCAAAAAATTACAATCCTCTACCGAGTCATGAAATTTCATTGCCTTATATATAGAAAATAAAACATGCTCATTATTAACACGTAATGTGAGCTCCCCTTTTTGCACATCTATTAAGGCCTTACCCGTTGCTAAGAAAGGACGTCCAAGTATCAGTGGAACGTCTCGATCTTCTTCCATATCCAATACCAAGAAATCCACGGGGAATATAAATTTATCAACTTTTACCAGTATGTCTTCAATAATTCCCCTTGGATACGTAAGTGATCGGTCCGCAAGTTGCAATGTCACCGTAGTTGGTTTCACGTCGCCTAATCCAAGTTTCCTGAAAATGGACAAAGGCATCAAATTAATACTTGCCCCCAAATCACATAATGCTTTATTAAAGAAATTACCACCAATAGCACAAGGGATAGTGAAACTCCCCGGATCTTTCAGTTTTTGTGGTAGCTTCCTTTGGATAATTGCACTACATTCTTCCGTCAAATTCACCGTTTCAAAGCTTGTCATCTTCCGCTTTTTGACATAACATCCTTAAGAAATTTCGCATAGTTAAGCATCTGTTCTAGTGCGTCTAAAAAGGAATGTTAATGTGCAATTTCTTAAATATATCAAGGAATTTGGCAAATTGATCATCAAGCTTTTTCTTTTGAAATCTTTGAGAAAGGGAAGGGATATAGGCAACTTAGATATATTCGAGCTAGATGATGATTTTAGCGTTTCATTTTGTTTGTTCCGCCTCTTTGTTCTCGTCTTTCCTATTTTCTTCAATATCATCCTTCACCACGGATTCTCTTGCTTTCGGCCTAGATGCTTCATCCGAAAGTTTCGGATTCCCAGATTTTTCTTTAGGCCCTTCATATTTCGTACCGCTTCGTAAACGAATCGCCTTGCATTGTTCCTTAGGATTCATTTCCGTATTACTTGGAAATTGACCCTTTTGATGTTGACCACCCACAATTGTAGCCAATTGACCCATTTGAGTCTCCAGATTCTTTATCGAGCTTGTCACTTGTTGTTCTAACTTATCCATCCGAAGGTCTTGCTTAGCGAGGCGGCTCCTCGTGTCATTCATGAAGGCATTAGATTGATTTATGAAGGAGGTGAGTGCATCTTCCAACGACGATTTGCTTTCCCCATTACCGCCTCCACTTGAAGCATTAAATCCCGGCGGAGGTTGTAACACATTCTTTGTATTTGCATAGGAAAATTTTTCATGATTTCTCAACCCTGGATGGTAGTACGTTTGGTTTGAATTATTCCGGAAATTGTTGAAATTCCGGTTATTCACAAAATTTACCTCTTCCATCGGATATAGAAGAGCTTCACTACCCGTGCTCGTGCCTGCTTCTGGCCCCTTCGTAAATACACTCAATTGTGTTGTCAAAGCTGCTACTTGTGTCGTCAATGTTTTAATTGGGTCTCAATCCGAGATTTCGGCTACTCGTTGTACATTGGATCTTTCAGATGGCCACTGGTAACTGTTCATGGTCATTTCTTCAAGAAGGTTCAAGGCATCTTGTGGAAACCTTGCCAACAATGCTCCTCCCGCTGCGGCATCTACAAAGGCCCTCGTTTGTCCCATTAAACCATTGTAGAAGAAGCATAATTGTTGATCCTCTGGAAACCCATGTTGTGGACATCTACGTAACAAATCCCGAAACCTTTCCCAAGCCTCATACAAAGGCTCTGAGTCGAACTGTCGGAATTGAGTAATCTCGCTTTTGAGCTGCAAAGTTTTGCTCGGTGGAAAGAATTTAAACAAGAACTTTTGGCTCAGTTCGTCCCATGTGCTTACACTGCCTTGCGTCAAAGTACCTAACCAATTTCTCGCCTTATCCTTTAAAGAGAATGGGAACAGGCACAATCTTATGGCGTCATCCGAGACTCCGTTCATTTTGATCGTATTGCATATTTGGATAAAATGCGCAAGGTGAAAGTTAGGATCTTCAGTTGCAAACCCCCAAATCGATTCTCATTTGCACCATATTGATTAGTGCCGGTTTGAGCTCGAAATTGTTGGCATTGATAGGAATATGGGCAATACCACCGTAATTACGATTCGTTTGTGGTCGAAAGTAATCATGAATGGCTTGCTATTGAACTGGTATCGGTAACTCGTTCCCACCATTGTTTGCCGGTATTGGTAGTTCATTCAAATCCCCCATTATCGGATTGTGTTGTCTTTCAGCCCGTCTAGTGGCAAGATCGATTCTCCTCGCGAAAGCCTCAACTTCCGGTATGAGCGGTATTAAGTCCCCCTGCCTAGAGCGCGTGTTCATGCACTACCTAGACCAAACTAAAAGAAACAAGTCAAATAATGTGGAATTAAAATCACAATAGAATAAAAAAAATAAAAAATAAAAAAATGTCTAAATTAAGAATAATTCTATCTATCGCAATATTAGCACCATAAATTGTATTAGTCCCCGGCAACGGCGCCAAAAACTTGTTCGCCTATATTTTTAGCTTCACCGCAAGTGTACGGTGTACGTTATCGAATAGGGTAGCAAGGTCGTATCCACGGAGACTAATAAATTAATATGCTAAGTATTGATCCAAGATAGTCTTATTTTTATTTAGACGATTGAAATTTGATGATTGTTGTATTGAGATTAAGACAATTTAAATCACTAAAACACAAGATTAAGATAACACAAATGAAAGAAGTATCAAGATAATGAAATGGATTTCGAGTTAAGGTTTCGATTAATAATCCTCTTGTTGTCGGTTTAATCAAGCCACGTTATTATCAATATTCCTATAAGACGATCACAAAACTATTTTATCCTCCCTCTCGAGATGCATATAAAACGTAGATCGAAATACTTATGCTAGCATCTCTACTCAACATGAAGCATTCAACTCCCAAAAGCACAAAAGATCAAATATCCTCACAAATATTTACAAACCTCTCGATTCATGCAAATATTTGTGTCGAGTATTCAAGATCTAATATTGAAACTCATCTCTCGAATTATGAATCAATATATCAAACAAGTTAAATCATTGATCAAGTGATAAAACAAAAATAAGCTCAAAATACTGAAATAGGCTTCAAGATAATAACTTCAACTAAGATTAAAACATCCAACGAGAGTTCATTAATCTACTTCCAAAACCCGGAAATCACAAGAGTTTAGCTACACATGATTAAACAACTTATAAACAAAGTGTTCAAAGTCATTACAAATGAAAATGAAAGATTGAAACTAAAAGACCATATATAGCTAAAGAGACGGGTCGGGCCGGAGGCGGCGACAGAACTTGAGTCGTACAACGGTATATTCCGGAATATGACGATCTCTAGGTAAAAGACCATATATAGCTAAAGAGACGTCGAGCCAACTGGGAGGGATATTATAAAATGAATAGTGTAATTGGTATTAATTAAGCAGCAATTTCATATTAACGATTATATTGATAAAATAAAATAATTTGTATTACTAAAGTCAGCTTTTAATAAGAAGTTTATATATTGGACTAAATAATAAACAGTTAAAAACAAATAAAATAAGGATTGATTTCGCAATTACCTGTACCAGTTATATTTCCTAAATTAGCAAAAGATAATTGTTAAGCTCCAAATATAGATATAATAAAATACGGGTATAATAAGACTTTCATATAAATTAATTTGTATTTTAATCAAATAGAAATCGTACATAAAGTAATATATTGTTTTCTGTAAAAGACGAGATCGGATCCGGCAAGTAGGATTTTGCACCCGACACATCATTAAAGTGACATTTGAGTCGAAGGTGATTATTTCTCTAAAGAAAAATAGGTTTGCTTTTAATTTCATTCGTTTTTGCACGTCTTCATGATATCTATCATTTTATATATAATTTAGTTGTCAAAGAAAACATAAACTGATATTCATAGTTGAATTTATATCTGCATTGTGACTGGTGTAACTATTTGACTTGGGACTTTGGATATATAAATATCATTTGACAACAATACTGGCTGACTGAGTCCATTTCGGTGTGGGTAGGTTAGACAACGGATCGAACAGGTTGCCTGTGGTCCTTGTTTGACTACCCTTTTGCGTACTCCCACTTTCGGATCGGGCCGGAGACGGCGACAGAACTTGGGTCGTAGAACGGTATATTCCGGAATATGACGATCTCTTGGTAAAAGCCCATAGCTAAAGAGACGTCGAGCCAACTGGGACAGATAAGGTGACTGGGCTTCGGCCAAATACTGTTATGAGTTCTAAGGAAAACGGAAAGATCGTGGTATGCATCAATACGGATCCTACGTTCTTACATCGTTCACGGAATCGATCGACTAAATCGACGGCTAAAACTGAATATCTAAATAAATTGTTGTTCTTTTCCTGTTCTAATGGGTTATTGTCAGGAATGTTTGTTTGTTGTTTGTGCATCATGAATCATAAAATCAAATTATCTTCTTAATTGTGCATTCCACCTCCCCACCCACTGGGCTCGTTTAGCTCACCCCACATTTTGTTTCTTTTTTTTAAAATTTTTCAGAAGGTGAGAGCTATCCAAATAGCCAGACCGACCCAGATCGCCGAATAATATTAGCTGAAAATTGCACTTTTCTTTTGAGCCATGTTATGGCTTGTACATATTTTTGTTATGTCCTTGCGAGGACAACTTGTAATATATATGCTGATGCCAGGCTTTGTACTTCAGACTTCCGCTGTATATTAGTTTGTTATAATAAATTTTGTAATCTCGAACTACATATTCGAGAAGAATTTGGCTTCTATGATTATAATGGTTTGTAATAACTATTTTATATTGTTATAGTTTACTTTTCTATATTTCATATGTTGGGCGTGATGTTAGAGTGGTATCGAGCTTAGGTGTGAAATAGGTTACACCTAAGCCAACCCAGGATAGGATTTTCCGTCTGTGGAATTGGGTACCCCAACTAGACCCCAAGACTGAAGTGTTGAATTGGGATATGACCACCTGAAGATTTCATATAGGGTTATTTGAGTGATAAGTTATGACTTGTGCCTTACAACTTTACTTCTTTTCCTGCTAATTCTTTGATTATGATCTAATAAGGGTTTATTGTGTAGGAATGGATCCATATATACATTTGGATTGCATGGAACACATACATTACCTGGAAAACTTAGTGAAATTTTATACGGATCAAAGTGAGGAATTTCAGGTGTTGTTCCACTAGGAACAACAATATACAAATCTGCTGGGGACTGAGCTAAATTTGACGCATGAGGTAATAAATGCGATGGAGATTCAGCTTAATCAACGAACCACACAGATAGTGAATATGCAGATTGTGAGAGAACAATAAATGCAGATTATTCGGGCACGAGTAATCGATCTTTGCACTGCGGTCATAGGTATTACTCATCCAGTAGCTCCATTTCCACCACACGATGGGTAAACTAAGGACCAGAATGAGGACCCGGTCGAGGCTGAGTCAAACTCAGACGTGGATTTTGTAATGTGGGAGATAGCCCCTGACAGGGTTATTTTGATTGATCCATAGACTGTATGGATCATGGGGTGTGTATATATATTTTGATTGGGGACCGTCATGGACTCAATTGTATATAGTTCGGTATAGGCAGTGTAGTGTAGCACTAGCCTAGGAAACAACACATTTTTGCTCATCGGTGCTGTTTTGACTATGTAATCTTGCGCCTGTAAATAACTGAAATGTGTAATATATATGTGTGAATGGCATGATGCTTTCTTTCTACTATTGTTCTTTTCGTTATTGTAATTCGTACAATAATTTAAATTTTATCCTTTTGAGTACATTCATTGTAATTTTCCTGTTTCAGAATAAATGGCTGAAAGAGGAGGCAGAGGTAGAGGTAGGCCACGTAAAAATCAAAGGTACGAGCCATACCATCCGCAAGGGAGAGCTGCGGTTCCAGATGATCTACCACCCCCTCCCCCTGTAGATGAAGAAAATCTGAATACTTAGGTGCTACAACAATTATTGGTGTTCTTGCAACAAAACAATCAGCAAAACCAACAGAATGTAGGCCCAGCTATGGAGACTCATGATAGAATTCTCGAAAGATTTCTACGACTTGATCCACCAATTTTCCATGGTGAGCCAGATGATATGAGAGCAGAGCAATGGCTGGAGAAAATGGAAAGTATCCTGACTGCTTTACATTACAACGACGAACCAAAACTTATGTTAGTAATTTTTCGATTAGAAGTTGCGGCTAGGGATTGGTGGCGAGCTGTCGAGGAAAGGTGGAACAGAATGGGAACTGAAAGAACGTGGGAAAACTTTGTTCAAGAATTTAGGAAGCAGTATATCCCAAGAGTAGTTCGTTAGACTCGTAGAGATGAATTTCACCATCTACGACAGGGTTCGATGACCGTGACTCAATATAAAGCAGAATTTCATCGATTATCCAAATATGCTCCTGGATCCGTACACGAAGAAGAAGATAGACTCTATAAATTTACTCGAGGTTTGCGTCCTAAGATTCAAAGACAGTTACTAGCAATAAGAATTTATACCTACGATAAAGCAGTGGAGGCGGCAACTCAGGTAGAAAGTGAGCTAAGTCGATTGGAACCTCAGCCGAGAGGAAACTTCAACCGTCCAAGGAAATCGTTCAGAGGACAGACATCAAAGATGTCGCAACCATACCAAAAAAGAGGGCCTACCGCATACACCGACAAAGGAAAACAGATCCAATCAATCGTGTGTGCATACTGTGGAAAAAGTGGACACACCGTAGAGAATTGCTGGAAGAAGCTTGGGAACTGTTTAAGATACATGAGTGATGAACATCAATTGAGGGACTGCCCAATAGCGAGACAAGCTAACGCTAACCCAACTCTTATTTCAAAACAAGGTGGCAAAAGTGGAACCCGACCTAAGATGGCAGGACGAATCTTTGCCTTAATCGGACAGAGGCACCGAGTCAGGACGTGGTGAAAGGTAAGCTCATCATATCTGGACACATTGCCAAAGCCTTAATAGATCTAGGATCTACGCATTCATTTGTTGCACCGTATTTTCTATGCAACTTGAATGCTTGCATTGAGCGACTACCTTACTTGTTGGAAGTGGCAACCCCAATAGGGGATAGTCAAATAACTGATAATGTGTTCTGTGACTGTGATATTAAAATTGAACGTGATAGTTTCCCAGTTGACTTAATTGTGTTACCTATCCTGGAATATAATGTTATTTTGGGAATGGATTGGTTAGCTTGATATCATGCATGCATGGACTATCGAACTAAGAAAGTTAAATTATGCGTGCCTGCACAACAAAGAGAGTGGAGTTGATTGGGGAGGCGCGAATTCCAGTAGCCCCTATCATTTCAGCTATCAGGGCCAGAAAGGCCCTAGCTAAAGGAGCACAAGGATATCTAGCATATTTAACGAATAAACCAGGGGATAAGAAGGAGATAAGTGAAATACCAGTAGTGTCAGAATATTCGGATGTATTTCCCCAAGAACTCACCTCATTACCACCGGATCGGGAGATCGGATTCACGATTGAGATCCTGCCAGGAACGTCATCGATAGCTAGAACGTCGTATCGAATGGCACACCTTGAATTGCAAGAATTGAAAACTCAATTACAAAAGTTGTTGAAACTAGGATTCATTCGAGCTAGTACTTCTCCCTGGGGAGATCCTGTGCTATTTGTGAAAAAGAAGGATTAAAATTGCGATTATGCATTGATTATCGAGAGCTTAACAACACCACTATCAAGAACAAATACCCTCTACCCCGAATCGACGAGTTGTTTGATCAACTTCAAGGAGCCAAGGTGTACTCCAAGCTAGATTTACAGCAAGGCTATCATCAATTGAAGATAAAGGATGCAAGCATATCAAAAACGGCTTTTCAAACTAGATATGGACACTACGAATTTGTAGTAATGCCATTTGGTTTGACTAATGCCCCTACGACATTCATGGATATGATGCATCGGATATTCAGCCCATACCTGGATCAATTTGTAGTTATTTTTATTGATGATATTCTTATATATTCCAAAACCAAAGTGGAACACGAGACTCATCTAAGAGTTGTACTAGAAACGCTACGACAACATAAGTTGTACGCCAAATTTAGTAAATGTGAGTTTTGGCTCAACGAAGTGGCCTTTTTAGGTCATGTCATTTCTTGTGATGGGATCGCGGTGGATCCCTCAAAGGTGCAGACAGTGATTGATTGGAAGCGACCGGAAACCATCACAGAACTCAGAAGTTTTTTGGGTCTTGCAGGATACTATCGTAGATTTATCAAAGATTTTTTGAAAATTGCAGGATCACTTACCCGATTGACTCAATAGCAGGTGAAATGCGTGTGGGATGATAAATGTGAAACGAGCTTTCAGGAGTTAAAGAAAAGACTCACTACTGCACCTGTACTGGCCCTCCCTGAAGGACTGAAGAATTTCGTGGTGTATAGTGATGCGTCGAGAGAAGGACTTGGTGTTGTACTAATGCAAAATGGTAAAGTGGTTGCTTACGCTTCTCGTAAACTTAATCCCTATGAAGCAAACTATCCTACACATGACCTCGAATTGGCAGCTATCGTTTTTGCGTTAAAAGAATGGAGACATAACTTGTATGGGGCAGAATTTACAGTTTTTACAGATCATAAGAGCCTCAAATATCTTTTATCTCAAAAGGAGCTGAATTTAAGACAAAGAAGATGGGTTGAGTTATTAGAAGACTATCATTTTGATATACAGTATCACCCGGGTAAGGCCAATGTGGGTTGAGCTGAATTTAAATTATTGTACGAATTACAATAACGAAAAGAACACCATCAATAGTAGAAAGAAAGCATCATGCCATTCACACATATATATATTACACATTTCAGTTATTTACAGGAGCAAGATTACATAGTCAAAACAGCACCGATGAGCAAAAATGGGATGTTTCCTAGGCTAGTGCTGCACTACACTGCCTATACCGAACTATATACAATTGAGACAATGATGGTCCCCAATCAAAATATATATACACACCCCATGATCCATACAGTCTATGGATCAATCACAATAACACCGTCAGGGGCTATCTCCCACATTACAAAATCTACATCTGAGTTTGACTCAGCCTCGACCGGGTCCTCATTCTGGTCCTCAGTTTCCCCATTGTGTGGTGGAAATGGAGCTACTGGATGAGTAATACCTATGACCCGTTGATGCAAAGATCGATTACTCGTGCCCGAATAATCGCATTTATTGTTCTCTCACAATCTGCATATTCACTATCTGTGTGGTTCGTTGATTAAGCTGAATCTCCATCGCATTTATTACCTCATGCGTCAAATTTAGCTCAGTCCCCAGCAGATTTGTATATTGTTGTTCCTAGTGGAACAACACCTGAAATTCCTCACTCTGATCCGTATAAAATTGCACTAAGTTTTCCAGGTAATGTATGTGTTCCATGCAATCCAAATGTATATATGGATCCATTCCTACACAATAAACCATTATTAGATCATAATAAAAGAATTAGCAGGAAAAGAAGTAAAGTTGTAAGGCACAAGTCATAACTTATCACTCAAATAACCCTATATGAAATCTTCAGGTGGTCATATCCCAATTCAACACTTTAGTCTTGGGGTCTAGTTGGGGTACCCAATTCCACAGGCGGAAAATCGTACCTGGGTTGGCTTAGGTGTAACCTATTTCATACCCAAGCTCTGATACCACTCTAACTGTCACGCTCCAACATATGAAATATAGAAAAGTAAACTATAATAATATAAAATAGTAATTACAAACCATTATAATCATACAAGCCAAATTCTTCTCGAATATATAGTTCGAGATTACAACATTTATCAATACAAACTAATATACAGCGGAAGTCTGAAGTACAAAGCCTGACATCAGCCTATATATTACAAGTTGTCCTCGCAGGGACATAACAAAAATATGTACAAGTCATAACAAGGCTCAAAAGAAAAGTGCAATTTTCAGCTAATATTATTCGGCAGTCCTAGGTTGGTCTGGCTATTTGGATAGCTCCCACCTTCTGAATTTTTTTTTAAAAAAAGAAACAAAATGTGTGGTGAGCTAAACGAGCATAGTGGGTGGGGAGGTGGAATGCACAATTAAGAAGATAATTTTATTTTATGATTCATGATGCACAAACAACAAACAAACATTCCTGACAATAACCCATTAGAACAGGAAAAGAACAACAATTTATTTAGATATTCCATTTTAGCCGTCGATTTAGTCAGTCAGTTTGTCAATCGGTCGATTCGTGAACGAAGAACGTAGGATCTATATTGATCGAACCACGATCTTTTCGTTCTCCTTATAACTCCTAACAAGATATTTGGCCGAAGCCCGATCACCTTATCCTTCCCGATTGGCTCGCGTCCCTTTAGCTATGGGCTTTTACCCGAGAGATCATCATATTCAGAATATACGATTCTACGACCCAAGTTCTCGCCGCCTCCCGCCCGACCGAAAGTGGGAATAGGCAAATGGGTAGTGAAACAAGGACCACAGCAACCACATTCGATCCGTTGTCTAACCTACCCACACCGAAATGGACTCGTCGGCCCAATATTGTTGTCAAATGATATTTATATATCCAAAGTCCCAAGTCAAACAGTTACACCAGTCACAATGCAGATATAAATTCAACTATGAATATCAGTTTATGTTTTCTTTGACAACTAAATTATATATAAAATGATAGATATCATGAAGACATGCAACAACGAATGAAATTAAAAGCAAACTTATTTTTGTTTAGAGAAATAATATTTTGCCCACCTTCGACTCAAATGTCACTTTAATGATGTGCCAAGTGCAAAATCCTACTTTTAGGATCCGATCTCGTCTTCTATAGAAAACAATATATTACTTTATGTACGATTTCTATTTGATTAAAATACAAATTAATTTATATGAAAGTCTTATTATACCCGTATTTTATTATATCTAAATTTGGAGCTTAACAATTATCTTTTGCTAATTTAGGAAATATAACTAGTCCAGGTAATTACGAAATCAATCCTTATTTTATTTATTTTTAACTGTTTATTATTTAGTCCAATATATAAACTTCTTATTAAAAGTCGACTTTAGTAATACAAATTATTTTATTTTATCATTATAATCGTTAATAATAAATTCCGCTTAATTAATACCAATTACACTATTCATTTTATAATATCCTCCCAGTTGGCTCGCGTCTCTTTAGCTATGGGCTTTTACCCGAGAGATCGTCATATTCTAGAATATACCATTCTACGACCCAAGTTTTGTCTTTGTCTCCGCCCAACCCAAAGAAAGGGGTAGGCAAATGGGTAGTCAGCGCAAGGACCACAGTAACCTGTTCGATCCGTTGTCTAACCTACCCACACCAAAATGGACCGATCACCAATATTGTTGTCAAATGATATTTATATATCCAAAGTCCCAAGTCAAATAGTTGCACGATCCACAATGCGAGATATAAATTCAACTATGAATATCAGTTTATGTTTTATTTGACAACTAAATTATATATAAAATGATAGATATCATGAAAACATGCAACAACGAATGAAATTAAAAGCAAGCCTATTTTTCTTTAGAGAAATAATATTTTGCCCACCTTCGACTCAAAAGTCACTTTAATGATGTGTCGGTGCAAAATCCTACTTCTTTGGATCTCGATCTCGTCTTCTACGTAAAAACAATACATTACTTTATGTACGATTTCTATTTGATTAAAATCTGATTAATTTATATGAAAGTCTTATTATACCCGTAGTTTATTATATCTAAATTTGGAGCTTAACAATTATCTTTTGCTAATTTAGGAAATATAACTAGTCCAGGTAATTACGAAATCAATCCTTATTTTATTTATTTTTAACTGTTTATTATTTAGTCCAATATAATAACTTCTTATTAAAAGCTAACTTTAGTAATACAAATTATTTTATTTTATCATTATAATCGTTAATAAGAAATTTTTGCTTAATTAATACCAATTACACTATTCATTTTATAACAAATTAAGACTTTAAATTATCTCAACCTATGGATTACTCCTAAATATTCATATTATTCAAAATATTCACGTATGAATTTTTATTTTTTTGTCGAATGTCTAGCTAAGTCATATAGTTTGTTGAGTCCTCACACTATACATCTATTATAATTAATAAATTATGACCATCACCCTGCAGTTTTGGAATATATCATTTAGCCCTTCAAAATTTAGGCATATGGGTTTTCACAGTTTAATCTTGGCTTATGAAGTCTTTTTCAGTTCAATACAATTCACATGTTCATCCATTAATATTAACAAATATTGAAAGCTTAAACTTTATCAATTGTTCAAATCAAAGCTACATCAACATATTAAATACTAATTACAAGCCATACACAACTCCTCAAGATAATAACTCATCAATTATTATTATTTTATCAAATTAATCCAAGGTTAGTATTTCAATGTTTTTGTTTCAATACTATAGTAAAAGAACTTTCTAAACTAGAAAATTGAAGATCGTATAAAAAAAATGCTTACCTAGTTTTATCAAATTATTCTTTCTTCTTTCCCTCAGTTTTTCTTTTATTCACTCACTGGAAGTTTTTGCTAGTCAAATAACCCGCAAACAAGGCGGTGTATGTTTATCCAACTAATTCCTTGATTTATCTTATATAAAAATGGGGTTAGTAGAACCTAATATATATAATATATATGTATCCAAAGACAAATCCTATTGTCAAGGTAATTAGACATTTGTTGTATATATAACATGCACACTTACACGTGTGTTGTGTAAACATATTTTAGTTACATGTCGTTTCACAATAATATTAGTATATTAACTTTAGGCCTTACCCATTTTTGTTTCTACTTATCTTATATATATAATATATGTACATGTATGTATCACTACACTATATTATTCACACACATGTATATGTTTATACACCAGTCGTCTAACTAGTTACAATACACTCAATATAATATAATGTTGTATATATCCAGACATTATAAGGTTATAAGAATAATCCTTATTAGTCATACTGTTCATGTAGTTGTAAACTTAAATATATTAATAAATTTTAGCCCACAATGTTCACTAATATTTATAAATACGGGTTCAATTATTGCTTAACTAAATTACTATTGATCAATCAATAATCAACTAATGTTAATATTCTCAATAATATAAATGTAAATGTCTGAAAATCTTGATTCAAATATCGAACACTCCAATTAATCAATGAATCGCGTAAATCGAAAGTAAATCAAATAGTTATCATTTAATTATTATAGTAATAAAATTCGAATTTAAAACATTTGACAATTTCAAGTTATCAAGACGCGGGGTCTCACAATGAGAATTATTCATTTTGGATCCGACATGATTAAATATCTCAGATTATTGTATTTCTCACAATTACTATAATATTTGTGAAATTCCACATCAATAAAAAAATTAATCCAGAATACTAGAAAATTCCAACTCGAAAAAAACTCATAAAATATTTAATATAACATACTTACGTACTAATAATTAAGAAATACTCTTATTTACCATACACATTCTAGACTGTTAAATAATAAAATATTTATTACATTTATTATAGTTACTCCTATAAGGTTTGACGGATAGAAAACGAAGAAATATTCAAAATTCACAAAATGTATATTTTGCTTATTATTTTCACATAAATATTATATTGGAGACTATTTTTAGATTATTTATCTTTATTTCATAAAATCTCCAGATATTTAAACATCCTGATTAGTAATTGTTCCATGTTTAAAATTATATCTATATACTGTCAAAATTCCCCAATAAAATCCTAAAGGGCATTTTTGGAAATTTTATTTGTAATTAGCATACTTTTATTTATTATTTAACATTTATAATTCAACCTAACACCCTTCCATGATTGTGCAATTAATTACTTTTAATATTATGATTTATTTAAATTAATAACTTTAGTGTATGAAAATACGTGCTAAAATTGAATATTATGGAATATTCTTTATTTCTAATGAGAATTTACTACAAACTGTTGGAGATGGAGTGCAAATTTTGCTCTATAATATCAAGAATATGCATTAAAATAGTGCATATATACTACTAGAGATGACTATATACAAATAACTAAAAAAAGTTCAAATTCTACATTCAATAATCGTGCTAGATTTCTAAAATAAAAAGAAAATAAAATCATAAATTCAAATTCACTTACAACTATGAATCGAAAAAAATTGTTTATCTCCAGAAATGTCGTTTACCTAAATTATATAAAGGGATATGTCATTACTTAATTTCTCTATTATGAGGTTTTCATAATCAAAGAGAATTCATTTCGGATTCGACATAATTAAATATCCAACTCAGATTATTGGTATTTCTCACAATTACTAAAGTATTTGTGAAATTCTGCTTTAACAAGAAAAATCCAAAATACTAGAAAATTCCAACTCGAACTAATGAATAATATGTTTAATCTATCAAACTTGAGCTTTATTTCATTCTTTTGTTTCTTTTTTTTTCTCCGCTCATGATATGTACAATGAAAACAATAATAAGGAAACGAAAATAAAAAGAACAAAAAAAACCATCAATTGAATTTTGTATTACAATTATATAAAATACTTACATACTAATAATTAAAAAAAATTTATTTACCATGCACATTCTAAACTATTAAATAATAAAATATCTATTACATCCAATATAGTTACTCATAAAAGGATTGAGGAATAGCAAAACAAGACATACACAATATTCACAAAATGTATATTTTAAATTCAAAATTATTTACAACTATGAATCGACAAAAATGTTTATCCCTAGAAATGTTGTTTACCTAAACTGTATTAAGGGATATGCCATTATTAATTTCTCTATTATGGGGTTTTTATAATAGGTTAGAATTCATTTCGGATTCGAGACGATTAAATATCCAACTCAGAATACTATTATTTTTCACAATTATTATAATATTGGTGAAATTCTACATTAATAAAAAAATAAGTCCAAAATATTAGTAAATTCTAACTCAAAGAAAATCATAAAATGTTTAATTTATCGTTCTCACGCGTTAAATCTTTTTGTTTTCCCTTTTTTCCTTCATGAGAAGCATAATACATTAATAACATTTATAACAAAAGGACTTTTCATTAATAATAATAATAATAATAATAGTAGTAGTAATAATAATCACGACGACGACAAAATGAAGTGAAAATAATTAAAAAGAACAAGAAAAATTATATCAATTAAAATCTGTAGTAATTTATATAATATACTTACATAGGAATAATTAAAAAATAATTTTATCACCATACACATTCTAAACTTTTAAATAATTTTCTTGAAAAGCTTAAATTAAATTAAACAATAAAATAAAAAGGCCATTTTTGTAATTTCATAAAAAATAATACTCAATAAAATACACATACTACAAACAGAAACAACCGTTTCTTGATTTTCTTTCTCATCATTCCGACTGAAAATACTGTAAGAATTCTAAAACCCAAAAAACATCTTGCCTTTTTTTCTCTTCTTCATCAGAAAAATGGTTTTTGCTTATATATATGTATATATGCATAAACATACGCGTTATACACCATTAGCATATGTTTGTGTGTGTTTTCTTGCATGCATGAATCAAATCTTAATATTCATACAACTGTTGTCTTTCAGGATAAAAAATGGAGGACTAAAACGCCGGAAACACCACTCCAAAGCATGCAACCATTGTTGCATCCTCTGAACCTGAGGTTTTGGAAGTTCCTAACATTCCTCAGGTTATGGAGGCGGTGGTTGGCACCGAGGAGAAATTGGAAAATGCCGTAACGACCAACTTTGCTAGCGGAGGAAGATCTGAGTCTGGAATTAAGAGAAAGAGAGGACGGCCGAGAAAACAACCGGTGGAAACGCAAGGAGATTTCATGGCGATGCTGGAATATTCCGCCACTCCACCACAAAAGCGGGGATGAGGCCATCCTAGGGGTTCCGAGAAGGGCAAACCTTGGCTGCCTATTTAGGTAACTTTCAATCAATACAATTTATTGATTCAAATTTTGATTAAGTAATTATAAATTTTGAAATATTTGGGACTTTACATTTGGAAGAATTTATTGATTCAATTTTTTGAATTAAGTAATAATAAATCTTAAATACAGAGCTTCGTAAGGTGACATGCCTATAGTAGCTTGATAGCTATTGTTATAGGCGAATTCCGCCAACGGAAGATGTACCTCCCAGTTGCCTGAAAAATCCAGTGCACATGTCCTCAACATATCTTCGAGGGTTTGAATGGTTCTCTCAGATTGTCCGTATGTCTGAGGGTGCGGTGCGCCGCGGTGCTGAAGCTCAATTTCGTTCATATTCCTTCATGAAGGCTTTTCCAGAACTGAGAAACGAATCTTGGGTCTCTATCTGAAACTATATATGTCGGGATTCCATGTAGTCTAACGATCTCTTTTATATAAACTTGAGCTAATTTTTGCAAACTATATGTTTTTCGAACATGTAAGAAGTGAACAGATTTTGTTAATCGATCCATGATCACCCAAATAGTGTCTTGCCCACCCCGGGTTCTAGGTAGATCTGTTATAAAATCCATGGTAATCTTCTCCCATTTCCATTTAGGAATTGCTAATGGTTGTAATAATCCTGAAGGTCTCTGATGTTCAGCCTTTACCCGTTGACACGTTAAACATTTCGCTACATGCTCAACTACTTGATTCTTCATGTTCACCCACCAGGAGTGTTTCTTCAAATCCTTATACATCTTGTTGCCACCAGGGTGGATAGTGTATTTTGAGCGATGGGCTTCAGTTAGGATTTTATCCTTCAGCACTGCATCATTCGGTATACAGATTCTGTTTTTGAACCTCACAATTCCATCTTCTCACGTATGAAAATCAGGTCTTACGCCTTGTAGTACTTTCTCCACTAATCCCTTAAATTTGTCATCCCTTCGTTGCGACTCACGGATCTCCTTTAATAACTCTAATTTTAAGGATAAGTTGGCACATACGAGCCGAGTTTCCACTATTATAGGATTCCAATAACTTAATTCTTCTAAGGAATGCCATTCTCGAATCATTAACCTAGCAATTTGAGTTTTTCTACTCAAGGCATCTGCGACCACATTGGCCTTACCCGGGTGATACTGTATATCAAAATGATAGCCTTCTAATAACTCAACCCATCTTCTTTGTCTTAAATTCAGTTCCTTTTGAGAGAAAAGATATTTGAGGCTCTTATGATCGATAAAAGCGTAAATTCTGCCCCATACAAATAACGTCGCCATTTTTTTAACGCAAAAACGATAGCTGCCAATTCGAGGTCATGTGTAGGATAGTTTGCTTCATAGGGCTTAAGTTTACGAGAAGCGTAAGCAACCACTTACAACACCAAGTCCTTCTCTCGACGCATCACTATACACCACCAAAATTCTTGATCCTTCAGGGAGGCCCAAACAAAGTGCGAGTGAGTCTTTTCTTTAGCTCCGAAAGCTCGTTTCACATTTATCATCCCACACGTATTTCACCTGCTTTTGAGTCAATCGGGTAAGTGATCCTGCAATTTTGGAAAAATCGTTGATAAATCTACGATAGTATCCTGCAAGACCCAAAAAACTTCCGACTTCCGTGACAGTTTCCGGTCGCTTCCAATCAATCACTGCCTGCACCTTTGAAGGATCCACCGTGATCCCATCACCAGAAATGACATGACCTAAAAAGGCCACTTCGTTGAGCCAAAACTCACATTTACTAAATTTGGCGTACAACTTATGTTGTCGTAGCGTTTCTAGTACAACTCTTAGATGAGTCTCGTGTTCCACTTTGGTTTTGGAGTAAATCCAAATAGCCAGACCGACCCAGGACTGCCGAATAATATTAGCTGAAATTGCACTTTTCTTTTGAGCCATGTTATGGCTTGTACATATTTTAGTTATGTCCCTGCGAGGACAGCTTGTAATATACAGGCTGATGTCAGGCTTTGTACTTCAGACTTCCGCTGTATATTAGTTTGTTATAATAAATGTTGTAATCTCGAACTATATATTCAAGAAGAATTTGGCTTGTACGATTATAATGGTTTGTAATAACTATTTTATATTATTATAGTTTACTTTTCTATATTTCATATGTTGGGGCGTGACACTCATTGAATATGAAAACCTCATAATCGAGAAATTAAATAATGACATATCCCTTTATACAATTTAGGTAAATTAACAACCTTTCTAGGGTTAAACATTTTTGTCAAGTTATAATTGTAAGTAATTTCGAATTTGAAATTTATATTCTTTGTATTTTAAAATCTAGCATGATTATCTAATGTAGAATTGAACTTTTTTAACTATTAGTATATAGACATATCCAGTAGTATGCACTATTTTAATGTATATTCTATACTATTATGGATATGGTGCATAATTTGCACTCCATCTCTAGCAGTTTGTAGTAAATTATCACTTAAAAAAGAATATTCCAAAATATTCTATTTTAGTGCTTATTTTTCATACACTAAATTTATTAATTAAAACAAAAATAAAAAATACTTAGGCCCAGCTATAGTGTTGCGCTATTGCTGGAGCCAAACTATTAACAACTTCAAAATGACACAGACTTTGGCATAGTGCTGGAGCAAACCTTTGCTCCAAATTGATGATACAACACTCTCCTGGAGATGCTCAACAAGAAAAAAATATGATATATATATTCCTAGTAATCTCCTAATTAAAAATGAAACAATATTATCAATTTTAAAATTTGTGTAGAACTAAAAAACATGTTACAAATAAACTGTAATATTTAAAAGTAATTGTTGGGCCTCAAGCGCTTTACGGATTGACGACTGTCTCGACAAACTAATAAAGTCTTTTCTAGCGCGCTTTTTGTCCTAACTTTACAGTTTCTTTGTAATGGACATCAGAAAAGAAGATGAATATTTTGGTATATGTAATCCATATCAAATCCTTTAAGCTCTCCTTTAATTGTGCAATCCAGCGCTCACGTGTTCGAATCGTGGGTCGCACCTCGCGCCTCTTTTAAAGCCCATTACAGGCAGTATGCTGGACCTAAACCCAACACTAATTAAATACAGAATCATGGAAGGGTGCTATGGTTGAATTATAAATGTCAAGTAAGAAATTAAAATAAGTTGGTTGCAAAAATTGCAAAAATTCCATTTTAGACTTTATTGTATAATTGTTTTGGGAATTTTGACAGCCTAGTTATAATTTAAAACATTAATTAATTACTAATCGTGATGTGTAACTCTCTGGACATTTTATGAAATTATAAAGGAAAAGTTTAATCTAAAAATAGTCTCCAATTAATTATTTGTGTGAAAATAATAAGCAAAATATACACATTGTGGATTTTGTATATTTCTTCTGTTGCTAATCGTCAAACCTTATATGAAACTATAATAGATGTAATATATAACTATTTTATTATTTAATAGTTTAGAATGTGCATGGTAAATATAAGTATTTCTTAATTATTCGTATGTAAAGTATATTATATAATTGTAATTAATATGAATTTTAATTGCTGATATTTTTCTTGTTCTTTTTATTTTCATTTTCCTGTTATTATTATTATACTTATCATGAACGGTGCAATAAAAAGAAAAAAATAAATTAATTAAGGCGTAAATATGATAAATTAAACATTTTATGATTTTTTTCGTGTTGGAATATTCTAGTTTCTTGATTTATTTTTATTAATGTAGAATTTCTCAACTATTATTGTAATTGTGAGAAATAACAATAATCTGAGTTGGACATTTAATTGTGTTGAATCCGAAATAAATTCTCACTGATTATGAAAACCTCATAATCGAGAAATTAAATAATGACATATCCCTTTATACAATTAAGGTTAACTACATTTCTAGGGATAAACATTTCTGTCGATTCATAACTGTAAATAATTTTGAATTTCAAATTTATTTTCTTTAGATTTCGAAATCTAGCACGAATATCAGATGTATACAATTTAAATTTTCTTTTTTATTAAGAAGGAAAAAATATGATATGTTCCTAATAATCTCCTAATTAAGAAATGAACCAATATCAATTTTAAAATTTGTGTATAACAAAAAGCAAAAATTTGTATAGGACCGTCTTACGGATTCTATTTCGTAAGACGGATCCCCAGCCCGCCCGACCCGCGACCCGCCTGCATATAAAAAACAACTGCAGCTGGATACAAGTTGTGCACACTGGGCCCGCCCGCCCAAGTTGTCCGCCCCACCCGCGACCTGCCTGGATGGCTGGATCCGCGTGCTTCAAAAAATTAACAAATTTGCACTAGCTAGGAATTAAACCCAGGTCTGAACCAAGGTAAGGTGCTCTTCTACCGCTAGACTATTGGTGCTTGTTGTGCATATTTAGTATAACCATGAGTATAACCAGGAGTATAAAGCTTCATTATCATCCCTTCATTTTAAAAATTTAAATTCCCTGAATAGGAAATGATACTTTATCCGAAAATAGTGATACTTTTGAGGTGAACATTATTCAAAAAATAATTTTTTTTGATGTACTCATTCTAGTGTCATAACTAATATTTTTTACCATTGAAAAACTAATACTTGTACTGGAAATAATGATACTTTTGATATTAAATATTATACATTTGTGATACTTCTAATATGCGACTGTATTAAAAAAAACATGATATTTTATCTCAAAAAATGGATACTTTTACTCATAAAAGTGGTACTTTTAACTCTGTCATATTTATTTTTCTTTTTTCACTGTACTGAATTCATACTTCATGATTTATTTACAAAAACATGATATTTTATCTCAAAAAATAGATACTTTTACTCATAAAAGTGTTACTTTAGCTCTGTCTTATTTATTTTTTCTTCGTGATTTAAAGTATCATGTTTTTTAATATAGTCACAAATTAGAAATGAAGGAAAGAAGGAAAAATAAAAAAATGAATATGATATAGTTAAAGTAACACTTTTATAAGTAAAAGTATCCGTTTGTTGAGATAAAGTATCAGATTTCTTAATAAAGTTACAAACTAAGAACAAAAAAAGAGGAAAAATTAATATTAAATATGATGTAGTTAAAGTAACACTTTTGTAAGTATCCATTTATTGAGATAATGTATTATTTTTTTAATAGACTTGGGTTCGATTCTTAGCCTCTACATTTATAGGCTTTTTTAATTTTTCTTTAATTACCAGGCGTATTTATGAATGGGTTTATATAAATTATTATACTAAAATTGCACAATAAGTACTAGTGGTGTAGTGGTGGAACACCACCTTAAGTTTATTAAGGTTGCGAGTTCAATTCCGCTATGCAGCAAATTGTTTTTCTTAAATAAGAGGTGCGGGCTGGTGGGCTGGGCTGGGCGTGCGTTAAGGCTGGGTTTGGCCACGGGCGCTCGCGTCGGGTGGTGGGCTGGTGGCGTGCGTTGGCGGCGTTGGGGTCATTTGGCCACGGGCGCTCGTCGGGTGGCATTTCAAATTTGGGTGTGCGTTGGGTGCGTGGGTGGGGCAATTTGGCGTGCGTTGGGCACTACAAGAAAACATTGAAATTCCAACGAAAAGAATATGTTGGAATTTGACCGTTTCGTTGAATTATCGATTCCAACGGAAAATGAGCCGTTAGTAAAGTGGCGGTTGGAATGCCAAAATTCCAACGGAAATTCCAATGGAAAAATATTCCAACGGCGATTAGCCCATGTATTTCTCCGTTGGAATATTCAATTGTTGGAAAAAAATCAAACGAATATTCCAACTGTAATTCCAATAGAATTATACTGTTGGAATTTAGTCCAACGATGATTCCAATGGTATTAATCTGTTGGAATATATAATTGTTGGAATAAACTTCAACAATTATTCCAACACTATTTCCAATGACATTATATTGTTGGAATTAATTCCAACAGTATATTTTCATTGGAAGTTAAGAAAAAATTCCAACGTTTTTTTGTTGGAAAACATTCCAACAACAATTCCAATGAATTTTTTCCGTTGGAATTAAAAACATTCCAATTGTTGGAATACTTCTGTAGATACTTTTGACCCTCTAAAATAATTAATCTATTAGCGACAACGTGCAAATATAATATCATAAAAAGTCGATATCAAATATTTCCAAATGTACGATATAATTTGTCCATCACAAAAGAAACAAATCAACAATCCTAAAAGTAATAATATCATCACGACGACCCCCAAATACTTCAACAAAAAATAAAGCCAACACGAACAAATTAACAGTCTCCATAATCATCATCATTCCCCACATCTTCATCAACCCCAAAATCCGCATTAGCATCATTAATCATACCATTTGGTCCATTTCCAAAATTTTCATCATGAACGACGGGTTGCACCCTTGAAGAAGAGGCATCACGGCTAGAGGAAGGGCGTGATACGCCCGTGAGCTTCTCCAGAAGACTACGGATGGAGGCCAATTCACTCTCTAAATGCTCCTCAATAGTACTCATACGGTCGCATAGCTTTTTAATATCAATAGATTGAGTGGCCTTAGACTTCAAACCCGAAGAACAAAAGAAAGTCGTCTCAGATCCAAATCCGCATGATTTGCCTCTCTTATTGTTCCCTCGATTAGCCTCATAAAAAGAAGCGATTCATCCGATTCGATTTCACCTTGTGATATTTTACTTTCCTTCAACTTTTCATAAGTATCCTACACACAAAATACAAAATTTGCAAAAGATAAAATTATATTATATGAAATTTATGACACATGAAAAGATATTATGAAACCAAACATGAGATACTTACGTAAAAGATTTCAGCTTTAGAATTCGTCCACTTGCCAGTTTTCTCATCATAGTTTGGCTTATGATACACCTCGGGAATGGTGGACTCCCTCCCCAACTCCAATCCCTACAAGAACGAAGAAGATATCAGTTTCCTTGGCTAATTTAAGGACAAAGAAGCTTTTGGAATGTTGCTCAGAACAGGATAATCTAACAACAACAAAAGAGAGAAGCTTCTTTTGGAATGTTTCTCAGAACAGGATAAATCACCATTTCCAAATTTGAGTTATCCAGTTACAGGCAAAACTCAAGGATAAACTTCAGAAAAAATCAAGAAAAACAAAAGTAATGAATATGTGAGTTATTTTCAGCTCTTTCCTCAGCCAGTCCATTTGTTTTACACCTGATAGTAATTTCTCATGGACTAAGGGAGTGTTTGCAAATTCTGCAAAAAAAGTGATTCTCAGCTTACTTTTTCTTAAGAGTTTGCAAACACTCCCTAAGTAATAGATAAGAACCTTTATCCAACTGAACTAATCAATAAAAAAGATAACAAACTCGTTGAACATTGTGAATCTAATACTTGCGAAGAACAACCAATGAAATACGAAATGGTAAATAACAAGAACCATTATCCCACAAAAAAAAAAAAGATAAAAAGAATATCTTGTGCATTTGATCATTGTATGAGAGTATGAGATTTTATTATATGGCATCTTGAAATTGGAATATCTAATCCCACCAGCTGGTTAAGAATCCCCCCTATAGCTAATCCACTTGCTGATGATGATATTATAAAAAGACAAGTAAACGACTTTTCAAGAATTCACCAAAAATCCTGTCCTCTACTAATAATCTTCTTCTTCTTCTTCTTCTTCTTCTTGGATAAAAAAAAAAAGGAATTATTCGTCAACTTGTTATCCTACATCAGCTACCTTTTCCTCTGTATATAAAGGCTTTGTGTTACAAATTCTTTTCACCAACAAACTCACATTTCTCCCTTGACTGAGGCAGTTAGCTCTTCCTCTTTTTTTCCCAAACAGGCCTTTACATTTTTTTGGTCTATAGTCTTAACTTTTATTCCAATTAACTTGTTAAGAGATGGCATCTTCACAATCATTGATAACTAATAAGAGAATTAAGTTATAAATCAACACATATAAATACATGCCACCTTAATTCTCTTTATTAAACAAAGGAAATGCATTAATATTTGCTCAATAAAAAAAGAAAAACATCGAGTCCGTACATCTGAGTGGCCAACTTTAAACAGATGAAAGAATGGCGAAAATTTGGAAACATCTTGAAGCCATCTTTAGTCCAAAATGTGAAGGAACAAAAAATAGAATCAACATATGTACAAGCAAAGACAGCTGATCGAATCTCTAGCTATGGAACGAAATAAAGAGAAAAAGATTTTGTGTTTCATCAGTTGTCTTTGTTACGCTTATGTATGTTTGTCCCCCATGAATTTTTTTAATTGATTCATTTAAACACGATTAATTGAAAAAAAAATGAAATTGTCATAAAAGCAGCAGCCATTACAGACTGAATCATACTACAGAGAGAAGCTCAGCTGAGAGATATGTGTTTTCATGTGCTAATTAGTTGCTATTATGTCATGAGCATGAAAACAAATTGATGTAAGCAAAGGAAACTAAGATTTATCATAAAAGTAGTTGAGACTTACATGTCTTCTCTTATGCTCAGAAATAGAGATTGCGCTGCATCGATTGACAAAGCCATCTTTGTTGGTGGCTATGTTCTTCTTGTTCTGCTCAGATAGCTGCTTGAAATGGGAGTCTGTGTCCCACCTATGCTAAAGCGCCTCCCGCACTATACTAGACATCCATTTCCCAGCTGACTTGCCTCTACGAATATCAGCCAAACTTAAACGAATAATGTCTGAACATTTACGTTTATATATCCGCTGAATTTCTTGGTTATGCTCAGAATACCATCTACAATATTTCTGCAAAATTTATTGCAAGTGAAAGAAGCTAGATCAATATATCCAACTGAACAATAGCCACAAGAAGCAAATATGGTTAAAAAATATTTGCAAGAAGCTAGATCAATATACCCAAAAATGAATAAAGAATAAAGTGGATATTTGAACTCAAAAATGGCTAAAAAAATATATTTATGAAAAAATCTGGTTAAAAAATATTTTTGTTATTGAGAAAAGGCCAAAATTCCGACGGAGTCATTTGATATATATATATATATATATGTACTGTAATTCTTTTTCACATGATGAATACCTCGAATTAAATATTAGAATATCCAATTTGGTACGCATTCATTTCTATGTGAACAAAGTAAGCATTATTCACCAGCTCTCAGCTTCTGCGATTAATGAAAAAAAAGTTATTACTGGAAAAGCTGAAGAGTGGTAGTAGTTAATCAGCAGATAACCATGCATATGTAATAGCTTTTGGATGTATAATCACTTTCCAGTATAGTACCTATGACTCAGAACAGTAATCAGTAAATATAAGACAACTAGTATATCTTCAACTAAAAAACCTATTAACCTCAAAATAATCACTTTTTCCCCTCAATATAAACCAATTACCTAAAGGAGAATCCATATCCACCCTCAAAAATAAGAAATGCACCAATGCACTAAAATAACAAACATCAAAGCACAAGATAATACAGAAGAAGCATATCCCAAAAGATGCTGCGCTTGGTCCAATGATGGTTATCTCCATACCCAGGTGTTGGAAAACTGCCTCTTAAATCAGTTATTTTAGGAATATGTCTTACTCTTTCAAATAATTCAACTCCTGAATATCGTCTAGGTGGAACACCTAATTCAACTTTTCCTTTCAAAAAGTTCTTCCTATTCTTACGAAATGGATGATCCATTGTTAAGAAATGCCGATGACAATCAAAGTGACATGTCTTTCTCCCATTTTTTAGATAGAATGCTTTAGAACCTTCCATGCAGATAGGACAACCCAATCTACCAGCTGTTGACCAACCAGACAACATGCCATAAGCAGGGAAATCATTGATAGTCCAACACAGTGCAACTTTTAAACAAAAATTCTGCCTTTTAGAGATGTCATATGTTTGAACACCTTCATACCATAGCATTTTCAAATCATCAATCAAAGGCTGTAGATACACGTCAATATTACTTTTGGGATTATCTGGACCAGGAATGATTATTGTTAAGAACATATATTCCCTCTTCATACACATACCAGGAGGAAGATTATATGGGGTCAAGATCACAGGCGAAGAAGAATACACTTTGGAATCACGATTGAATGGACTAAACCCATCGGAACACAGTCCCAATCTCACATTTCTTGGTTCTGATGCAAATATAGGGTGCTTTTGATTAAAATGCTTCCACGCTTCACCATCTGATGGGTGTGATAACATTCTTGTCTCACGTTGATTCTCATGATGCCATGTCATGTGTTTTGCCGTTGCATTAGAGGCATACAATCTTTGTAATCGGGGGATTATAGGTAAATACCACATCTGTTTCTTCGAGATTTCTTTCTTTCGGTTATTTATTGACACATTTTCTTTAAAATGAGATTCTCCACAAAATTTACAAGCATTCGTGCTTGCATCATTCCCATAATACAACATACAACCACCTGGACAACAGTCGATTTTTTCATATCCACATCCAAGTTGAGACACTATTTTTTTTGTTTGGTAAAAGTTATCAGGCATTCGATTACTAGAGGGTAATACCTCCTTTATCAATGTAATTATTTCATCAATACACTTCTCTGGAATATTGTAATTAGATTTTATACTCAAAATTTTGACTGCAATTGATAGCACAGAGTGAACCTCACATCCATCCCACAAGGGAGATTGTGCAGCACATAACAAATCATAAAACTTCGCATAGCTAGGATTGGGTTCCTCTGGTTCAGGATCATTGCAGAAACTAGGGCCTCCAGCATCAATAACCATTCCCTCATATGTATTTAACTCATCAAATGATGGATCAATTTCACCACTTCTATCAAATATGGGTGGTGGGGTTTCCCCATGATTATCCCAAACGTAATAATTTGGTTGAAAACCTTTCCTATACAAATGTTGTCTTATCTCATCCGGCTCATGAAATCTCAAGCACTTACATTTTGAGCATGGACATCTAAACTTTCCTTCCTGTTTAAAGACATCAAGTTCTATTGCAGCAGAAATAAATTCATCTACCCCCCATATGAACTCTTGTGACAACTTATTTTGATGAGGATTTATTCTAGTGTACATCCAACGACGATGCTCTGGTATATCCATCTATCCAAATGCAACTTCACAACAAGGTTGCTATCAAAATTGACACAAACTTGGTGAATTGATAGCAATTATATAATCATACATAATAAAAAAAATGAATATTTAAGGTTGCCCAATATAGAAATTTTGCTACAATATAGAAATCTGAAATGTTATATAGCACCAGCCAAAGTGAACATTTAAGGTTGCCCAATATTTGAATACATTTGCAGGACACAGAAAACAAGCTGAAAGTGGATAAAGAACCAGAAATAAGTTGTGGAGTGTACCTGTTTCACTTATTTGTTGGAACAACAGTTTGGAGGTCTTATTACCTATAAACTTTTCAAGGGAAGGTATGGTCCTTAGTATTTATCCGCGTGCTGGTTATGTAACTTATATAAGGGAAGCGTATTAGCAATTTAGCATCCACGCTAATACAATCTTTCAATCTTATTCTCATATGTGCTTTTAAAATATGATTTTGCCTTTTGGCGTTTGTAGATTAGTGTGGCTTGATAAGATAAAAGGTATTTTCAAACAAAGGATATTTAACACCCATAAAAAGAAGTCATTGTCAACATTTAGCTCAAACAAAATACTTTTTAGTGTTAGCATATACAAGTTTTTTTTGTTTTTGCTTTTATTTCATTTAATCAAAATCTAAAAATTAGGTGTGTGCTGCTTCTGATTTTCGAAAAGTGCTGTTGGTATTTTTGTAAATAAGAAGAAATTTGTTTTTGATATTTTAAGACATATAGGGATCACACACGCACAAAAGAACCAACAAAACACAACACAACAACAAAGAAATCTTATAGAACCTCAAAGATAACCCTATATTCACGGAACTACAAGCCTCAGCCCCAAGAAAAAACCCAAGTATAGCAGTTGAAAATTTTAATTTAAGCATCAATAAGAATAAGATGAGCTTAAAAGGCTTACAGTCAAACCTTCAATGTGGTAATATCAATATAATGCGTGAAATCAACAAATATTCAAACATGCCCAGAAAATATGAAAAGGCTAATCAAAGAGAAAGAAAAGGAAAAAAACATCCAGTGAACATCTATGGGAATCAACTTTATGCATGAGATGTAAGTTCATTTCTACTTCAACAAAACCAAAATCACCAGCAAAATTATATACTAAGGTCCTCTGAATACTAAGTTCATTTGGTTGATGAAAATCTCAGTGCAAATTCTTGTGTGGTCCTCTGAATACTAAGGAGCAGAAGCTTTAAAGAACCTCCTAAATTGGTCCCTCATCTACAATATAGATACAATACATACATCAATTAATTAAAGTACTAGTACTTTTTTAAATAATGTCTTAAACTTCATTATATTAAACAAATAATGTTCATAACCTAGCTAAAGGACACCTAAGCTTCATTGAGAATAAGAACAACTGTACCCTGCACATTAAAATCACTTATTCAAATAATGCCACCAAAACATCCTCTTCCCAAAATTGAGACAACCTTATTAACCTAAAATCTTTATCAGTATATGAGGTTTTTCTTTATCATATCAAGTACTCTAATTAGGTAAATTTCCCTAATTAAGAGTGCATAGGCAGACTCACTTAAACATACAAAACCAGAAACACTTTTAGTATTTTCTCAATTCCAACTCAAGTTCCATACAGGCTTAGATAAGAAATAGTCGAAGAAACGTCTAAAAACTTAGAGAGTGTCACGAGTGAAATCCCAACCTTCGATTCTTCAGCAAACTGTAGTGGTTGCAGAAGTATTCCACTGGAACCTCTGCGACAATTAGAATCCAACAAAATCAATTCACCATTACTTAGTACCCAAAGCACAAAATAAAAAACTATTCATACCAGAAACTCCCAACGACAACAACATCATTATCTCATTAACAGATAACATCACTAAAATAAAAGGTAAGGTTTCAAAACAAAATACCTAAAAATAATAGTAGTAATAATGCTCAAATTCTGTCTCGAATTAACACTATAAAACAACTTGATTGAGTTGTTTATCATGGAAATAAAACATCTGAAAATTCGAAAAACAACCTAATACTTTCAATTGACATGTTTTTTTTTTTTTTTTAGGAGGTGGACGCCCATTATAATTGCATAGTCAGATTGAAGAAAGTTTCACAAAACAGGAGATGTTAGAATCACTAAAACCATTTATACAAATCATAGCTGTAGGCTGTCTCCAATGAACGGTAACCTAGCTCGCTTCGCCGCATTCGAAAGATTTAACACTTTAAAAGTTCAACGAATTACCCGAATCATCCACCTTGTAGAACTGGAGAACAACAAGCTTCACTTTCCATGTCACGGCGGAGTCACGGGCGGCGAGCGGCGAGAGCGGATTTAGCGTGCCGAAATGAGAAACGTTTTTTTTTGGGAGATTGTAGAATTGACTGAGAATTGACTCTGAATTGTATTCCACGCTAAAGAAAAAATTGACTGAGAATTGAAGTGTTTGCAAAATAAAACTGAGTCTCTGTTCTTTTGCAAAATACTAGAAGCAAAAGTTGTTTGGAAAATCACTTTTTTTGTGGGAGAGAGTCTCTATTTTTTATTTGAGTCTAACTTTCATTTGGTCTCTATTTTTTATTTGTCTCTCTATGTTTGCTACAAACTTAGGAGAAAAAGTCTTGAATTTTTAAATAAAGTTGCAATTGAACCTAAAGTTGTTTGCTAATTTGCTATTGAACATAATTTTATTAAAAAAAATCGATTATCCGGTTCGATTTGGTTAACCGAAATTTTAGAGGGAAACCGAACCGAATAACTGAAATTATAAAAAGTAAAAACCGGAAACCAAATAGAAATTTCTGGTTCGGTTTCGATTCAAAATTTTGGTTCGAATCTATTTTTTGGTTCGAATCTATTTTTCGGTTCGGTTCGGTCGGTTAACCGAATGAGCACAACCCTATCTATTCCAATGATTTTGTGTATCATTGGAATTAGTGTTGCAAATTTTCCAACTTTTTATTGTGATATTGGATTTTCTATTGGAATTTAATATTCCAACTAAAATTCCAACCGTTTATTCCAATAGTCTAGTCTACTGTTGGAATTTATGTTGGAATTTTTCCAATGGTTTGCTGCAGCGTTGGAATCTGCATTGAAAATGTAAAAACTCCAATAGTATTTCCAATGGTTTATTCCAACTATTTTGTTTACCATTGGAATTACTATTGGAATTTTCCAACGGTTTATTTTAGGGTTGGAATTTTTGTTGGAATTCTAATTCCAACGGATATTCCAATAGTTTATTCCAATGGTTTTGTATATCGTTGGAATTACTGTTTGAATTTTCCAACGATTTGTTTTGGGGTTGGAATTTTCGTTGGAATTTCTATGATTCCAACAGTTTTTTATTTCGTTGGAATTATTCCGTTGGAATTTGATTGTTTTCTTGTAGTGTGGGGATGGGCCACGGGGCGCTCGTCGGGCTGGGCTGGGCGTGCGTTGGGATGGGGCTGGGCCACGGGCACTCGTCGGGCTGGGCTGGGAGATCCGTCTTACAGAATAGGATCCGTAAGACGGTCCTACAAGAGACCTACTCATAACAAAAAACATGTTATAAATTGTGATATTTGAAGATAAACAATTTCATAATCATGGAAGGGTGTTTTGGTTGAATTATAAATGCCAAATAAGAAATAAAATTAAGCTTATTAATTACAAATAAAAATTCCAAAAATGTGCTTTTATTTTATTGTTTAATTGTTTTTGGAAATTTGACAGTCTAGATATAATTTAAAACATGGAATAAAGTATCAGGATGTTTAAATCTCTGAGATTTTATGAAATAGAGGTAATTTTTAATCTAAAAATAATCTCCAATTTATTATATTGGGCGTGTGAAAACAATAAACAAAATAGACATTGTGTGAATTTGGTATATTTCTTCTTTTGCTATTCCTCAAAACTTATATGAGTGACAATAATAGATGTAATAAATATTATATTATTTTAACTGTTTATAATGTGTATGGTAAATAAAAGTATTTATTAATTATCTGTATGTAAGTGTATTATACAATTGTAATACAAATTTTAATTGATGATATTTTTTTTTTCTTTTTATTTTCATTTCATTGTTATTATTTTTAATATGCTTATCATAAGCAGAAAAAAAAGGAAAAAGAAATGAATTAAGGCGTAAGTATAATAAATTAGACATTTTTTTAATATCTTTCGAGTTGTAATTTTTCAGTATTCTGGATTTATGTGTTCTTGATTTTTCTCCCTGCCTGACCCCAAACTTAAACGTTTGTCCGCCCAACAAAACTCCCACCACCAATCGTTTATCTGGGTTGGCGGACTTTAGACAATTGGAATGGCGAAGGTATGGAGTTGGTAGGTTTGCAAATTTAGTCATATTAAGTCGAGGCCAGTATTGGATATTATCTCCGCAAGACGAAATTTCCCCATTTACGAAGTGCTTACGGTTTAAGCAATCATTTTTAAGATACAACGACTTTAACAGGTTCGACTTAACAACACTTGCAAAAGACGAACCAACAGCGCACACAAAGTGTTTAAGGCTTTCAAGCATTTTCGAAGGATATTGAACAATATGATGGTAATGATGCAGAATAACTCCATTATTAAGCCTATAATTTTCGTATCGGATTTCATCTGCAGGGGTTGAATATTTATATGCCTTAAGGTGCCCACGGTAAGAATATTTCTTTTGAATCGAAAAGACATGTCTACAGCCAAAAAATGCACCTGGTTTCTCGAACAGGTGCATCAATTCGAAAATATGCGTCCGTGCACACCTGCACGCACGACAAGTTTCGGCCACTGTCCGCGCGGTGCGCCCGCACGAACATTGTCTTCTGTCTGCACGGTGCGCGCCCGCGCACCACACTGCGCGACGCGTACCTCTCAGTTGGAAAAAATAATTAATTAAAAATTAATTAATTTTAAAGGGTTTTAAATAAATTTGGTCCAAAACTACCTTGAAGTCCAAGCCCAAGCCCAGGCCTAGGGCCCACGACCTGGACCCAGGACTGGCTGGGACGGGCCGAGCCAAGCCGGCATGCAGCGGCGGCATCGCACGCGTGTGTTTTGAACCAAACCCACAAGCATGTAGGTCCTCACACCTTTAAAAACATTGGTGACCCAAGGGCTCCAACCCATTTGTCCAACTTGTGATTTATAAATAGAGCAATCTTTGACTATCTATTATATATAGGATGGAGCTTTTCTCCTTCCCCACATTTTTAATTTTCCATATCAATTTCTAGTTTTAAGTGGCTAACTTGTAGCATTAATTTCTCATTCAGCCATGTTTTCCTCCGAAAAAAGGGTCTCTCTGCGCACCCAAACTGAGGCCTCTCCCAGCGTCCCTGTAACCTTCCTAAGGATCTCTCGCACCTCTCGATGGAGATCATCCATCCTTTTGACCAATTCGGATCTTCGGTCGATGTGTACTTCGTCATTCTAGACGAGTGTACCTCCTCAGCCATAGTGTTCCGCCATCCTCTATCGCCGACCTCCGGTGTTCTAGCTACATTCTTCCCCACCGGAGGAGTGACAAGGGGTGGCGGCGGCGCTAAATCCCTCAACCTCCTATCCACTGTCTGCTCTACGGCCTTAGAAATAAAGCTACCCAACTGCTCAAAAAACATAGGCCCCAAACCTCCTCCACCAGACAAAGGTGTTGGTTCCTCCACCCTTGTTCTCGGTGTTCCTTGCCCATCGCCCTCCACCCCAGGCGGCGGCGGTGGAGCCCTGGTGTTTTCATACGTTACTCCTCCTGGCGTATCACCCATCGGAGTGCGGTTTAGATCATCTGTCAAGTTTCTTCTCAAGTCTTCCATAACCACCAATCTCTGGAGCTCATGTTCGCTCATATCTTCCCACATACGACGCCAATTGGTCAATCCCAAATTTAATCCGCCTCCCTGAAAATCTCTTCCGACCGAACTGATGCTTAAGTCAAAAGAGTATTCAGCAAGAAAGATGCAACATATAAATTGAATATAAAAAGTATAATTAGGGTTAGAATGAACCTATAACATGGTATTTATAACTTTGCCCTAATTAGAGTTTTAAAGTAAAACGGAGTTTGTTACGATTTCAAGAACAAAATCGATTAGAATAAGATCAAACCTTCCGAACCCCATTTCACTAAATAGCTCTACAGATGGATGATGTTAACTACCTTAGATCATCACCTCAATTACACTCTTCTTGAAATCCAACTGCTTTAAACTCAAGAAGACTAGAGCTCTGACTTGTGAAGATTTTATTGTATCTCCTCACACCCAATCATGGCTTCCTATCCAGGTCCTTCAACTCGATCAGTTAATCAGCTCGGCCCATAACTAAAAGACTTCAAACCACTAAGAGTAACTCAGTTTCGCCCACCAATAGAGCTCTTTAGTTCGACCCATAAGAGGAATTCAGTTCGGCCCGAGAGGTCAGCATAAATCACCCTTATCAGTAATATAATCATGATAAACAGTTGTTACTTATAGTCTTATATATCTTTTTAGGATAAATTTGTGCGCCATTCACCTTCTTAAACTACGTAATATTATCATAGTTATCTGTTTCCATTTCATGTGAATAGTCATTAATAATAATATGCTTAGCAATTATTTTTTCTATTTTACTTTTATTATCGCTTTTACTATTTTCTTTTCTTTTCCGTTTCTTCCCTATCTACCTGACCCCAAATCAAGACCTTTGTCCGTGGTAGCACAACCAATCCCACCACCAACCTTTTATCTGGGTTGGCGGACTTTAGATAGTTGAAGTGACGATGGTATATGGAGTTGGGAGGTTAAAATGCAATTTTAACCCTATAGAACTTGGCAATAATGGTCCTACACAAATCACGATTTGTAAAAAAAAAAAACCTGCAATTTTTGTAAAAGTGTCGATTGCGGTCCTTTAGTTGTCGAAAATTAAAAAATTTACCTAGAAAATCCACACTTCAACAATATTCCCAGCCAAACATTTTGATGTTAAAATAATTGTTGCTTACGTTGATATCCTCCAAATGAGTAAGCATGTTAATTGGGACAAAAACTCAGTTGGAGGATGACCACATAAGTGGAATTGGTTTCCACATCTACGAAATTGGACGAAAATGTGGAAATATGATTTTTCCGAAAAACTTTTTGATTTCGGGCGACTGAATGAATGACAGAAATCGAGAGGCTTTTGGAAATTAATAGACTTTTTTGCAAATCATTATTTACATGACTATTATTGCCGATCCCTTATAGTTATAGGACTAAAATTGCAATTTAAATAGGAGTTGGGATAAAGAAGAAAGAATAAAAGGCTGAAAATAAAAATAATCCATGATATGGAAGAGGTTATATACATAAATATGGTATAGTTCAGGTGAATGATTCAAGAAGCAAAATTTATATTATCCATCTTTTCACCAACTTAAACTGAAAGTTATTATGAACTTTTCCAGATAGTCAAACTACTTTTCCATCTATTTTTATAAAAAATGTTTTTTTTACCCCTAAAGACAAAAATACTCTTCAAGGGGCGAGACACGTTGAAAAAGCGGCACGATCGTGCCATCAATTACCTAGACGTGGCATGATTGTGTCTCTAAATGCAATAACTACAGAGCACGATCGTATCCAAGATACAGATTTGGAAATGTTCATCCAAGGAATAAGAGATAACGAGTTGCTTTGTCTTTTCAGCCAAAAAAATGAGTAGGGCTGTAAACGAAGAGAGCATTCGACAAACAGCTCGTGACCGAGCTCGATCAGCGCTCGTTTATGTTCGTTTATTAAGCTTAATAATGAACATAAACGAACAAGAAAATTTGTTCGTTTATGTTCATGAGTTGTTCACGAACATGTTCATTTAGTGTTCATTTGATGTTCGTTTAATTCATTTTTTAATTATTAATTATCCATTTATTTCTTAATATTCATTACTTTATTATGAAAAATAAGCTTATTTATTTCAATATTATAAGTTATTTACATTTGCAATCATCATAATGTTCATTTATTTTGAGTTGAGTATTCATGAACAAGGTGTGTTTAACTATTTTATACACATGTTCATATATAATTGTTCATGAACAATTAATGAGCATGTTCGTGAACCGTTCGTGAACATGTTCGATTATTAAACAAACAAACACAAACAACCTTTTAAAATAAATGAACGAACACGAACAACCCTCGTTCGTCCGGGCTCGATCGGTTCGTTTACAACCCTAAAAATGAGTAAGAAATATACTTTTATTAAAAGTGGGTAGAAAAGTGTTTTGCTTTTAAAAAATGTGTAGAAATGACCATCAACGCAAATAAATAAAATAGAACACAAGTTGAAACTAAAACCGCTTTGCAATTCAAATATATATATATATATATATATATATATATATAGGGATGGGATCTTATGTGGCAGCCTCTTACCATGTGGCAGTGTGGACAGATCTCATCCCTACATCCTAAAAAATCAATGGCTTAGATTAACCCTTCAAAACACCATTTTATAATTAATTTTAATACCAAAAGGGCATTTCAGTAATACACAAAAAACGCCTAAATTAATACCATAATTAAGAACCTAAAATCAAGGGATCCTCTTGATTGCAATCTTGCCAAAACAAAATAAACGTTAATTTAGGAACATAAGAAGACGCTTCCTATCATCTTCTTCCTTCTTCCTCCATCCAAAATTCAGCAGCACGCCCCCAAAAACACAGAAAAAATAACCTACATTCGAAAAAAAAAAACGTCACAACAACCTTTCGAAAATGGGCGATGAGTTCGATGAATCACAACATGATGAAGTGTTGGCGGACAAGCTTGATGAAAGCTGGGTTTCAGATGCTTTTTTTCCTGGTATGTGTATTTATGTTTCGAAAAATCGTGCAATATCCTTATTCATCCTGCAGATGTTTTATTTAGAAATATGGAATCATAATTGATGGTTATCTTAGTGTAAAGAAATGTACATAAATGTACACATTAGATATTAGATTGGTGTACACATATATTTAAGATTGTGTACATGTAAACATGCAGTCTATATTGTGGGATGCTTGGGTGATGATGAATCTTTTATGTGAAATCGTTGTATACAAATATTGCAAAATATATGCATGTATAGCAATGTTTGGTGTATAGATATTTATGTTTTTGTGTTAATTTAAAATGTGATATTATGTGTTTGAATGTTTATTTGAAGCTATATAGTAATATATATAGTTGTGTACAACATTCGGCAAACTTGTGTATTTGAAACATATTATGGTGTTTGTATACGAATACTTTGGTGATTTAGAATGAGAACAAACAATGGTGTTAGAATAATTTTGTAGTAGTGTAATAACATCTTATTTTCGTATACTTATGCTTCAAAATTGGTGTGATTAGTATAAACATTCAGTGGATATTGTAAGAATTTTTATTTAGGAAAATGTACGCTAATATTGAAACTATTGTGCATTTTGAAAAATATTTTTGTGTATACGTTTCACTTATTTGGTGTGCATATACTCTGCAGATACAAGTGATGAAACGTTCCAGCACGTCGAAATACGAGAGCGCCTGGTAATATCACCCGGCAACACCAAATATTAGATACCTGAACAAAAGAAGAAGTTAGCCCACGAACAAGATGGACAACATGACGGGGGCGTTGAAGAACTCTTTGAGAATTACTGCGGCTCTACTTCTCAAATGGAGATCTCAGTATTGCCACCGCAACAAGCTCGTAACAAGGGCAGCGGGAGCCGAAAAACAAACTACAAAGCCAAAGGGAAAAAGCAATCCGTGCAAGCACGAAACTAAAGATAAAGTGTGGCACGTGTGGCAAAATTGCATCTCACAACAGCCGAACATGTCCAGAGCAACCTACATAATACAACTACACTTCCTCCCCATCATTTTCATATTTCGTACAATCCAAAAAAACTGTTAGCAGATTTGACTTATGTTAAATGAACATCATTTATATTATAATTGAATGTCATTTATATTATAACTGAATGTCATTTATATTCTAATGTTACACCGTTTTTTAGTCCATTTGACTTTAAATAAAAAATACCCTGTAACCTAAACACTTTTACGATGTACTTGCTATCTGTTGATGATACACAACTTGTCAAAGGATTACGATGACTTCCAAAGAGTAAAAATAATTGTAGTGTTTCAACTAAAAAACGAAAATATAGTAAATTTGTGGCATATTGTGGTGTATATATATGAATACTTTGGTGGTTTATAAGCAGTAAATTATGGTGTACACATAATTATATTTTAGTGTAATAAACTCTTATTTTGGTATACATTGGTCTGACATTTCATGATAAGTGTGACATTCAAAAATACATTGTTACATTGAGTTCCAAAATAAAAAGTAATTATAGTACTTGAACACAAACTGCTTAAGAATTATGCATACACACGATTCGTTAAAACATCTTCAACTGAAAAACAAAAAGTACTTGTATACGAACGTATAAAAACTAAAGCAACAACAAAATATATTTTGCATACTGACAAAATGTGCACTGTTTAAACACTAACAATACGCATAAACAGGACCACATGTTTGCTTAAGATCATTCAGAAATAAGTAACACAATTGTTGATAGAAATGAACGGGTAACAAAAATATTCTAGTCTGATGTTACAAATAGAGTGTACTTAGAAGCTCCGTCTAACAAAATGAACTCCACAATCGATAACCAACTACTTTCCACTAACAAATTTTTTGGCCAACCCAAGCACCCTATCTTTCTCTTGGTTCAAGTCATGCATCAGAATTGCGTGGCAGTACATGGTCCTCAAACGAGCGAACTCCGCAGCGTCAGCCTTGTCAAATCCACAGTTACATTTCTTCAATGGTCCCCCCATGTAGGTCTCCATGTGACGCATGTCATAGATCCCACAGTCGACTGTGTTTTTCTCCACCCTCCACGACATGGAGAATCTTATTGGACGATATTTTTCAACATTGCGCGCTGACTGGTAGCACCCACGTGCTTGGAGATATCGAGAAAACAGGTCCAACTACAAAATTGAAATCAGAAAAATAAGCAATATTACCATCAATCTAGTAAACCAAGAAAAAGAGAAAAAAGGTTCCATAATGTGCATCTGTATGTTAAATAAAAACTAATTGTATATCACACGAAACTTATGTGTACACCAAATCATATCTATGTTTTCATCAAATTAACATACCCAATACAAGAATATAATAAATGAACTAACCATATACCAAGTAATATCTATTTGTATACAAACTTATTGTTATTCTATCACTAGTTATTAGCACAAAAACACTGTGTCAAAAAAAACACCACATCTAAACTAAATTTGTACTGTATGTAGGCCAACTGTGTACGAAAATAAAATTATCCAAACACCATTGTATGACAACTATGTACAATTTACCATACTAGTGCAAAAACACAATACCCTGGGTACCTATGTGCCAAATTCAACAGCAAAAACACCAAAACACTGTCTATGAACATTATGTGTATATATCCCACAACATATCTTCAATTATCCATTACATTAAATGATATAATTCCACATAACCAAATACAAAAAAGTGCGTCTGTAAAAATCGAGTGTGAAACCCTAGAAAATTCAAAATAAAAAAATTAAATGTGTCCTACAACTAGGTCAACAAAACTGAAGAAAGTCCACAAATAATCATCTCAATTGATGAAAAAATGTTGTATGAATTAGGTAAAAACCCTTGGCACTGTGACCTAAAAAACCAAGAAATCAAAAAAATATAAACAGAGTCTTACCTTAATGTAGATTTACAGAAGCTTATTGAAGATACAACGTCCAACTGAGTTCCGCCGTACACAAGAGCAAAATTGTGCTCCAGCCGCGTGTGAGATGAAATTTTTGGAGGGATGAAGATGCTGGAGACGTGTGAGAGTGGGTGTTTGTGGGGATGAAGATGTAGATTAACAGAAGCTTTTTGGAGGTTTTATGCCCTACTGGATTTCGCCGTACACAGAGGAGTCCCTTGGCTCGATCTCTTCAGAAAAACAATGGTGTTCACAGCCGTTTGTGAGAAGGAATTTTGGAGGAGATGAAGTTATTGCAGTCGTGTGATAGTGGGTTCGGGGGGGGGACGAAAACTTTCAGAATTTTGGGAGATGCGGGAGATTTTTTGGTGATTGAATCCCATAAAGATAGGAAATTGTGGGGAGTTACCAAAATTGGGCGTTACTTAATATTTATGATTTGTCTATTTTGCCCTTAAATGGGCTTATTACAATTTAAAAATAAAAAAAATCGAAAAAAAACAGGCAATTGGATTAAACATGTTAATGGCCTAGATCTGTCCACACTGCCACATATTAGGGGCCTTGCCACATATGATCCTATACCTATATATATATATATATATATATATATATATATCATACCCAAATTCAACCACATGTGTAGTTCAAGATTCAAATACATAACATACAACAATGAGCCATGATGAGCCCCCAAAACACAACAAACAAACATAACTTGTCCTTAAACTTCACCCAAACAAAAACAAATGTTTTTAATTCAAAGACACAATAAGTTCATGAAATCCATTTCTTCCTTAATCAGTAACAGTTCCTGTTTCAACACCAGAAGACGTAGCACGTTCCGATTCAGACACAATCGCAACAGGCTAAGGAGAAGACGCATTGCTCACATTAGGTTCCTTTACGACCACTTGATCATTAACCACCGGATCATCAGCATTGACGGGCGAAGCAGTTGCTACAACTTTAACTTCAGCATCTGCAGCTTGTTTACTGTTTTCGGCCTGCAGTGGAGCAGTGACTGTGCCTTTGTTAGGCTTTGGAGTTTCAAGGTATTGTGGTCTTACAGTCAGTTGTTTCCTCAACTTTTGTTTGAATGTAGCAATGATAATCTGGGGAAAAAAAGGTATTAATGCAATTAATCTTAGTGAATTTCAAACAGGAAGATTGAAAAGAGAATGAAGTTTCAAACCAATTCATGCCACAAACTAAATTTATTGGCCAATAGTATTACCTTCATCCCAATTACATATAGTTCGGTTTCCGTTTTCAGACCATTTGAAAAATGTATTAGAAAAAAAAATTATACCTACAAATTTCCTATATTAGTGGGTATTGGGTAATTAAATAAATTTACAATGACAAAATTCACCCCTATGATTAACTCACCACTTCAAATAAATATTGTGGGTATTTAATGTTTAATTACTATATCCCCAAAAAATTTATTTTTCAAAATTTTAGTTTTCAAGATAATATAAGGGTATATTAGTAAATGAAACCAAACAATATCATCAAATGTAGAAACAAGATTATATATTTGAGACATCTCAAAAGAAATATTGGACTATATAATTGGGACAAAGCTTGTATAATTAAGTGCAAGCGTATTTTTGCCCTAAACCATCTCTGATACCATTTTCACAACTCAGGCCCAATATATCTAGGATGTACTAGCGATTACTTTCACATTCCGGAGTGGTACACCGGAACAACATGATCTACTAGCAACTACTTTCACATTGGGGAGTGGTACCCCGGAACAACAGGATCTACTAACAATTAATTTCATATTCGTCATCGCTTTCAAAAATGGTTAACCCAAGTTGCTATATGAGACTATTGTATCTACTGACAAACCGCTCAAGACACCCTCTCACAGCCTATGGTGGATATCACAATAACCTTCGACAGGACATGCAATGGTCTCGTCGCATTACATCACAATTTAGAATGGCTGCTATTCACATCTACTCGGACTTTCCGCACCGATAGTACTTGAGGTAAGATCCCGTACCAATTGTCACACAACAGGCCGCACTCTGTGGGCCTGGGCATGACGAAAAGAAAATAAACTTTAAAGATCATAGAAAGCAATGGCTATGCGATATAAAACCTAAAGTTTCCCAGATAAAAGTAGAATGGAAACAAAAAGCTCATAGATATAGATATAGATATAGATAAAGCAACAAAATATTTTAGAATTACAGAAAAAGGTATTTGAAATGTATTTTGTTTATCAAGGAGGAAAATATAAGACTGAATGGGGTTTTGTGTAATTCTCAAAAACCTCTATGGTGCATTTGGATGGAAGGATTTGGGAGGGGATTTGGGATGAGGGATTTGAAATCCTTAGCTAAATCCACACCCTGTTTGACTTATAAATCCAAATCAATGGATTTCAATTTTTTTTTCTTTATGTGCACTTGAATATTCACATACACTGCACACTCAGTGCACACATTACACACACTACACACACACACACTACATACGCACACTTCACACACAGTACTCTCTCACACACTATACCCACACCCACATATTCAACACATAATAAAAATTATATAGTTCATATTTTTATTAGTGTATAATATATAATATTTATAAAAAAAATATTATCTTTTATTTTTTATTTACTAAATGTCAATTAATAGAATAATTAGAGCTTTTAAATTTTTTTTATCAAAATATTATGATGAATTTGAAATTCCTATACAAATCTACATCATCAAAACAAACGATGCAATTCAAATCAAGGTATTTGATATCCATTTATTTTTAAATACATGGGATTTGAAATCTGATCCCTCCATCCAAATGTAGCCCTAATTGTTTTTTGTTTTTTGGTAATTAGCCTGAACCTTAGGGGAATTTTTGCAATTATACCGTAAAAGTATATTGATATAATGAAGTGTCAGTGTATTTTTGCCCTAAACCGCCTCTCGTACCATTTTTCATGAATCATGCCTCACTAGGCAATTTAAAACCTATGAGTATATTTGGTTGGCTTTCCCTAAAAGCCAACCTTCCTATTTTCTTCCCTCAATCTCCAGTCAAACATTACATTACACTTCCCAATGTATTTTCTACTAATACATACATTTTCTAATAGATCACATGAAACTCCCTTTCTCTCAATCACCCCCAAAAAATCTCTCCAATCACTCCCAGTCACTAAATAAACATACCGTAAACTTCTCCGGATAAAAAGCTAAATGGAAACAGATTGCCATATATATATAGATATATATAGATATATATCTGGAGGAAGTTATGAGCTTACCGTAGTTGGCACTCCAGCAATTAGTGAGCCTACAACAACACCACCGTAAAACCGCCCTTCAGGATTAGCCAATTGAACACTAAGAAGACACACTTTCCCACCCCTTTTCTCATCATAAGTATGCGATCCATTAAGATACACAATTGAAAACTCGCTCCGCAAGAGGATAATATATAATGAGGGATGTAGGAATTACAGAAATATCCTTTTAATGCCTAATCAAATCTAACTCTAGCATAGCAGCATACATGTATATATGGTACATATATATAGATGAGTAACAACTTATTTTGTTGTCGTAAGTGCGGGACAAAATTGGTCCTATAACTATAGGGTTATATAACAAAAAGGCCTTGTACAAATCATATTTCAAAAAAAAGTCTCATAAAGCGCTCGATATTGGCCCTACAAAATAAACGGTTTGCAAAATAGTCTTATACCTGTATGAAAAACTCAATTTTACTAATATCATATCACTGAAATTCAATCACATGAGCAACACATTTAGTTCACAGTTTCCGGTGAAATTAGGACCAAATTTGTGATTTTCATACAATTATGCAAACCGTGCATATTTTGCACGACTAAAATTCGGATGTTTAACTGAACATACACTAACATATAATAGGATTAGAATGAGTCGTAGCAGGCAAAATGGCCATGGAAGGGAACAAAATTTCAGGCAGAAGCATATATATACACCAAATTAAGCCAAACAAACATATTTTATTTCTTTTTTCATGTATAACATTAAATAAGGAAAATAATTAGAATTTAGAAATTGAGATCATACCTCATATCTTATAACACCTCCACGCGATGCTGGGATGTAAATTTCTGCACTAGAGATTGTGCCCGATGCTGACAGAATACAAATGGATTCTGGAATCTTTTGAGAAAAAGACCAGATCCTTTGAACAATGTTCTGCATGAACAACGAAGGATAAATAATTTATTCTTGCTATATCGAAGAAAAATAAATTTAGTTAGAGAATCACAAACACAAACAATAAACTAAATAAATAAGAGCATATCTAGGAGCACAATCTTGCATTATTTTTGTGTAGAATTTGCATTCTATCTCTAGCAGTTTGCACCTACTGACCTACAATAAAAAATAATATTCCAGAATATTCCTCATTTATTTATTTAATATTGATTTGGATTACTTTATAATCCATGAGTTTGCACCCTTCTTGCACTAAAATGGAATATTCCACAATATTCCGTATTTTATTCATTTAATATTAATTTTTATTACTTTATAATTGATAAACATATTATTTATGTAAATTTATGTTTCAATATTTTGTAATGTAATTTTATGTAAGCTTTATAATTTTTTGTGTAGTATTTTAAATCTCATTATACTTCTCAATTTATATATTTTTATTCAAATTACACATCATATTATTTACAATAATTATCACATATATTTGAATTACTTTTAATATTATTTTCTATTAGATTAAAAGAAATACAAAATTAATTAAAATATTCTTTTTTTGGGAACAATTTAATTACAATATTTAAAATTAATAAAAATATGTATAAAAAATTAAAGAAACAAAATAACACAAAAAAGTATTGCCAAAACAGTAGAGCTTTAGAGCCTCCAATTGAGTGCTCTATCTTAATTTTGGAGCAAAAACTTGCTCCAACATTGCGCCAAAGTCTGCGCGCTTTCGAAGATGTGAATAGTTCTTCGCCATAATAGTGCAACACTCTAGTCACGCTAAATGTTTTCTATTTTTTGTTTTAAATTAATGATGTTAGTGTATTATAATATGCATTACAATAGAATATTATGAAATATTATTTTTTGATGCAGAATTTAGTGCAAACTATTGGAGACGGAGTTCGGATTTTGCGCTAAAATAGTACAGGATATGCACTGAAATATTGCAAACTGCTGGATATGGTCTTAGAAATGTTGTTGCACTGTGCAAAATCCAAACTTGCGCCACAAAGTAGGGGTGGAAAATCATGTAATCGTATCCTTATCGTGTCGACATGATGAGGACACGAACTCGATAAGGTCAAATACGAATACGACACGATAAGGGTCTGCTCCGACATGAACACAATCATGGACATGAAAATTTTTGTGTCCACAAGACATGATATGATTTGACACGATAACTCAAAAACTAAAAGATATTGATTTGCACGTTAATATACGATATCAAATTACACGAAATTACACGACATTACACCATATAAACTTACAAAATATCAGGTTATCGGGTCACTAACAGGTAAATGTGTCATTATCGTGTCACTATCATGTCACTAACATGTAAACATGTCAATATCGTTTTCTTGTCGTGTCACTATCATGTAGCTATCGTGTCGCTATCATGTTCGTTCCTTATTGTGTTTACATTGATACAACACGAACACGACATGAAATGTTCGTGTCCTTATTGTGTTGACACGATAAGGACGCGAACATGATAACACTAAAACACTAAACCACTATGTTTGTGTCGTTTCATGTCGTGCTATTGTGTCGTGTCAAGAATTGACACCCCTATCAAAAGGTGGCACAGCTGGAGAAGAAATATTAGCACCCAACACCACTTACATGGGATACTGAATATTAATTACCTCTCATTTTTTAATTTCAATTGTTTAAGGAGTGAAGTCGCTTTCATCTGTGTCCCCAATACTTAAATTTATATATTATTATTTATTATTCAAATTATCACGTATAATTGATTTAATTTTAATATTATCTTCTAGATTAAAATAATGCAAAATAAATTAAAATATTAATTTTTCGAAATAATTTAATTACAATATTCAGAATTAATACATATATATATATAACAAATTAAAGAAAAAATAACAAAAAACAAATATTGCCAAAACAGTTCAACTTTAGACCATCTCCAAAAGAGTGCCCTATCTTCAATTTTAAGCAAAATATTGCTCCAACATTGCGCCAAAGTCAAGATGTGAACAATTATGCGCTAGAAATGACGCAATACTGTAGCTGCACTAAATTTTTTCTTTTTATTTTTGAATTAATGATTTTAGCGTATTAAAATATGCACTACGTACAATGGAATATTCTTTTTTATGTAGAATTTGGTGCAAGCTGCAGGAGATTGAGGCCATTTCTAGTGCAAAATCTGCACTAAATAGGTGCAAATTGCTTGATATTGTTTTATAAATATCGTTGTACTATGCAAAATCCAAACTATTGCCACAAAGTGGCGTAATGCTGGAAAAGAAATTTCAGCACCCAGCACCAGTTATGTGGGCTGCTGGATATATGGTCTAACAAAATGCTAATTACCTCTCCTTCTTGAATTGCAATTGTGTAAGGAGTGAAGTCGCTTCCAACTGTGTTTCGAACATTTAAAATTTACATATTATTATTCATATTACACACCATATTATTTAAAAAGATTATCACATATAACTGATTAAATTTTCATATTATTTTCTATTACATTAAATTAAATACGAATTTAATTTAAAATATTCTTTTTGTCGAAACCATTTAATTATAATATTCAAAATTAATAAACATATATAACTAATTAATTAAAAAATAAAATAACAAAAAAGTACCAAAGGATTTAGAGCATCTCCAAAAGTGTGTTCTATCTTTAATTTGGAGCAAAAACTTGCTCTAGCATTATGACACAGTGTGCACACTTTTGAAGATTGAACAACTATATGCTAGAAATGGCGCAACAGGGCTACGCTAAATTTTCTCTATTTTTTTAAATTAAGGATTTTAGTGTATTAAAATATTCACTAAAATAGAATATTATAGAATATTCCTTTTTGGTGCAGAGTTTAGTGCAAATTTCACGAGATGGAGGGTAGATTTTGTACTAATATAGTGCAGAATCTGCAGTAAAATGGTGCAAACTACTGGATATGGTCTTAGAAATGTCGCTGCACTGTGTAAAACCAAACTACGGCCACAAAATGGGCACTGTTGGAGAAGAAAATTTTGTACCCAGTGCCACTTACGTAGGCGCTGCTGGATATATGGTCTAACAAAATTTTATTTACCTCTCCGTCCTGAATTGCAATTTTGTAAGGAGTGAAGTTGCTTCTAGTTGTGTCCCCAATATTAAATTTATATATTATTATTCAAATTACACCATATTATTTAAAAACAATTATCACATATAACTGAGTTAATTTTAATATTATTTTCTATTAGATTAATCAAAACTCAAAATTTTATTATTATATTATCTTTCCAAAACAAATTAATTACAATCTTCAAAATTAATAAAAACATATACATTAAATTAAAGAAACAAAATAACAAAAAAATGTGGTGCCAACAACTTTAGAGCATCTCCAAGAGAGTGCTTTATCTTCAATTTGGAGCAAAAGCTTGCTCCAACACTGCACCAAAGTCTGCGTGATTTTGAAGATTTGAATAGTTACGTGTCATATATGGCGTAACACTGGAATTGCGCTAAATTTTCTCTATTTTTTATTTTAAATTAATGATTTTTAGTGTATTAAAATATGCGTTATAGTAGAATATTATGAAATATTCTTTTTTGATGCAGTGCAAACTAATGGAGATGGAGTGCAGATTTTGTACTAAAATAGTACAATATCTGCATTAAAATGGTGCAAACTGTTGGAGATGGTCTTAGAAATGTCGTTGCACTGTGCAAAATCCAAACGAGCGCCACAAAGTGGCGCACTGTTTGTGAAGAAATCTTAGCGCCCATTGCCACAGCAAGTTCAAGACCCGCCCCTATGATTACAGTTCAGTGTAATGGCTGAATTATATTTCGTGTTACATAACATTGAGAAAATAATTTTGGAAATTATAAAATGAGTTATTCAAGTCTTCTTTGTTATTTTTGTATTATGACTAATATTTTGTTCCTTTGCTTATTGAATCAGACTAAATTCAATCAAAATTTGTACTCCGCCCGGGCAATCAATGTGGCTCTTGTATGGTGTGCTGCATATGGAAGATCATGAGTAACTGCTGCCAGCTATACTGACATCTGATGTTGTGGCACTTTCTTGTTTCCCTTTTGGGAATACTGCTTTTTGATTTGTGCTTTTAGAATTTGGGATTGATGCTATGAACTAGCATTACAATGTTTAACTCTTTACATGTTGCACATCTTTATTTTTTCATCTTTTCTGGGGTATTTCCTGTGGCGCTTTGATTTGCCTTCTTTTGTTTCTTCTTTTAACATCAATTTTTGTAGTTGTTGAAATTGCAATTGATAAGCAAACAATGTTTGTGTTGAGTTGAAATTCAATGAACAGTATACTTATTAGCAATTCATGGAGCAACTTGGAATGTAATTGGTTATTTTTTATTTATTTTTTTCATTAATGGCTAAATCATTCAACTCTGTTTTTATGTTTGTAGGCTGAGAATAATGAGCTTCGTGACGAGAAACAAAGGTTAAAGGCTGAGCAGAAGAAGCTTGAGCATTTTTAAAAGCTTGAATGACATGAGCTATGTTGATCATATAGATTTTGTTGCCTTTAGTTGAATTATATAGTCTTTTTTGTTGTTTGATGGAATTGGATTATGAATTTATAGTTGTTTTATCGAAAGGAAACTTCACTGCTAGTACTTTTTGTTGGATTTTGGCTATTGGTGGCTTTAGTATTAATGGATTTCATGTTTAATTGGTAGTAAACTTATGATGGTTGCTAGAATTGGAGTTCATAATGAATTTTTTATTTATATGGATTTTTTGCAGATTTGGACTGGCGTAAATCCTTTTAAAACTACTTCTAAAAACATTAAGACAGCGGTTTTGGTGCGATGTCTTTGAATTAAATGACACCGGTTTAAAACCGGTGTGAACCAACGATGTCTATTCACCATAGACACCAGTTTCGAGCCAGTGTCTTTAGATGAAATGACACCGGTTTAAAACCGGTGTTTTGATGTGGTGTCTATTCATCAAAAGGCACCGGTTTCAAACCGTTATCAAATACATAAACTTTTAACATCAGGGCCTTACAAAGCAGATATTTTATCACTACGATACCGATTCTCAACCGCTGTAAAAAAGTTCAAACTTTTAACACTGGTGGCTCTAACAACGGTTGTTTTACTAATAGACATGGTTTTAAAACCGGTGTCTATCAGCATTTTTGTAGTAGTGTGGAAAAGTTGGTCAGGGTGGACCAACCCGACCAGCCTGCATATAGGGCTAGATTGGGCTTCAATTTTAAAGGACCGAAAATGACCGAACCTACTTTGGCCAGGTCAAATGGGCCCGAAGCCCGACAGGACCGACCAAAACACATGTTGGCTGGACTAGTCCACAAGAATTGTGGTCCAACTAAATTTTGTATCGGCCTTATGCAGCCTGATTTTATGTCTTGGCCCGTTTGGCTGGGGTTGCACTGTTCCTGCCGAGTCCATTGTCATTTCTACCTATGGTCTAACAAAAATGTTAATTACCTCTAATTCATTAATTGCAACTGTGTACGGAGTGAAGTCACTTCCGGCTGTATCCCCAACAGTCCCACATTCAGAAAAAGAAAATAAATAAATGAATAAAATATTTAATGATAATAATAATGAATTAATATTGAATTTGTCTTACTGAATTAAGTTTCTTGGTTTTTTTCGTCTAAATGTAATAGTGAATATGATGTTAAATCTAAGAAAATGATGAGATAGTCCATAAAGATTATTAATTGAAAAGAGATAAAAACTTTGTTGAGAATATTTGGCCTTTTGAGATGACTTACACCTCTCTATTTTTTTTATTAAGTTGGGTGTACTAGTTGGAGGAGAGGAGATAAATTCAAAGAAATTGAAAGATACAGGGTTCGAACCCTGGTTAACACCCTTATAAAAGGTCAGTGATACCACTTGAGCTACAAGCTAGCAGTGACTTACACCTCTTTATAAAAACCTGAAAATTCTCAAATTCAATAATATCGAAGAAAAGCTTGACCCCTTTTAAGTTGTAACTGAAACCTTTTTGATACACTCATCCTTTCCCCAAAAGATAGAAGTTAAATAAAACACATTATTTTCACTCAGTAATTTAACAAATCAGAAATTGTTTAAATGCTCAGAAACATATTAGAAATTCCCCCAAAAGAAAAATCTGTAAGTCCAAGCGGCTACGATAATCTAGAGGGGGGGTGAATAGATTATCTCCATATTTTCGATTTCGCCCTCTTTTTTTGAACCAAATGCTCAAACACAATAATAAAGGTGCGGAATGTAAACAACACGCGTCGATTTAAAGAGGTTCAACCTACCTAGGGCCTAATCCTCTACCACCCCAGTATATCCGGGATGGATTTCAAAAAGAAAAAAAGATTTTATTAATTTACCACAAATTAATACAACACCAACTTACAACAACACCTTGAAGAGCACCACACTCTTCTTCAACACCACCTATGAGATTACCACAATCTCACTTGAAGATTACCACAATCTCCAACGGCACCTTGTGAAGATTACCACAATCTTCAACCTTGAAGAATACCAAATTCATCAACACCTCAACAAGAAGATTACCACAATCTTCTCACACCTAACACCTAGATCACCCAAGTGTGTTCTTACCACAAGAACACTCACAAGGATATCTTGTGTTGAATGATTACCCAAAAATTCAAGATTACAACTCGATAATGAATTATACAATTGAGTGCAAGTGTAATCAAGAATAACCTAGACCTCAAGAATATGAAAGTGAATAGCTAGGCAAATTACAACAAGAAATAAGTCAATGTAAGAACAAGTGTATTCTTGAGTGTATCTTGTTGTGTTGTAGTTTTCTCTCTTATTGTTGTGCTTCAAAACTTCCTCTATTTATAGGAGATGATTGATACTTGATAGGCTACTCTTGGAATCTGATTTCTACAAAAAATTGCAATTAAAAACAAGATTATAGTTGTTAGAAATCAATTCCACAATTTAAGGGAAAGATGTCTCTTTGCCTGACATGATTTACATTTTTTCTTTGTCAAACTTAAGGGCGACCGGTCGCGCACTATTAAGTTAAGAAAAGGACGTAGCAAAAAATCAACAGGGAGACCGGTCCAGGGGGTGGTCGACCGGTCGCCCTAGGGTGCGACCGGTCGCCCACCACGGTGACCGGTCACCCTGACCTATTTTTGAAGTTCTGGGAGTTCTGTTTCGTGCAATGCGTTCCTGTGTACGTCGCTCTTTGTCGACGGCCCGACCTCCAAAATGAAATGTTGTCCGATTTTTGTCAAAAATAAACCTCAAGAAATACTCCGAAAAATTCGTAAAAACATTTTAAACCGATCGGGAGTATTAGGACAACATTTAGAAACAAAGTTTTGATGAAATAACACATTAATACAAAAAGTGTTGTCCGATATAAATTCCAATAAATACTCCGAAAAATTCGTATAAACATTTTAGACCAATCGGGAGTATTAGGACAACATCTAGAAACAAAGTTTCAATGAAAGAAACCATTGACATAAAATCATTGAAAGTGTTTGTCCAATATTATCGAAAATAAACTTGAAGAAATACTCCGGAAAATATTAAAACCATTTTAGATCATTTAGGAGTATTTGGACAACCTTTAAAACCATTGTTTTGGTGTAAAATCAAAATCATCAAAATCATGATAAAACCATTTATCAAACAATCTCCCCCTTTTTGATGATTACAAACCAAAACAATTTTAACGAGGTCGATTTTGAAAACAAAACAATTTTACCGGTTAAAGAGAACTATCCGTTGAGAGCGACAACATTCCATGCAATAAAACACAAGGATGGGAGTAGAGATATTCAAACACATATAGCAAATGCTCCCCCTATCAACATGCACAACAAGAGTTATATGGAAGCAACTTAAACATAAGCTAAAATATTAGCTTTTCGATATTGAGCTTAAGTATCAATAACTTAAAAGCTCCCCCTGTCAAAGAGACATCATTATGAACATATATAAGTCCATACTACAACCAATGGACCAAGAGTCATACACAACTTATGGCTTTAGGAAGCCATAGCTTATAGCTTCTTTTCGTTTGAGCTTATCTTAGCTTTTTTCAGCTAAAGAGCTTATAACCTGTTTCTCCCCCTTTGGAATCATCAAAAAGAATGTTAGCACGATAAGTACATCATATATTCATATCAAAGTGCACAACAAAACCGATGTATCGAGCTATTTGAGCATTGAAGCTTATAAACCAAATAAGGAGGTATAAGTCGAATCATACGACTTGTAGAAGCTTATGAAATATCATTTGATAAGCAAAATATGATCTCTATAAGTATATAAGACTTTTTAAATCGAGAGAATCATGTAGGTGATGAATTTTTCATTGAAACGTTTTATCGAACACTTGGCGGGCGTCAAAAATTTAAAAAGATATATATAGCCCTTGTAAATGAAATTAAGCCAAGTTTTTCATCACCAAATGCAATTTAACAAATATCATTCATCAACAATCAATAAGCTCATCACAAAAATATATGAATTTCAAAAAAATACATATAAGCCACAAACTCAAGGGTTCAACCCAATTGAGCTAAAGAGAGTGAAATTCTTACCATCCGGTCGGTAAAGACGAGCAATGATGATGATAGTCGAGCTAGATAATCCCCAAACTATGTAATACATGCAACCAAACACATTTGAAGTGAAATGTGTGTGCAAATGACAAAGGGGACGAAATAGAGAAGAAAAAGGCCAAAATGCCAAATTCTCGGGAAAAGAAAGCAATATATCCGAAAAACACAAAGCAGGGGGCGACGGTTGAGGTCTGGGGCGACCGGTCGGAGGCTAGGGCGACCGGTCGACCACAACCCCTTCAGCCCACTGCTTCTTTCTGTTTTGCAAAATTCTGAAGTTTGATCCAAAAATCCGATTTTTCGCCCCTAAGTTTTAAAAATGAGCAAAATACAAACATAGACCTCATTCAATATACATTATGTCATAATTAAGCTCGAAATGAGGTAAAATACTCGGCGGTTAATGATTAAAAAAAATCCGCATGTTATCCTTGAGATGGAATTAAACACATCTCAATTTTTCGTTTTAGAAACACAATCCCTTAGAAAGTTTTTCGAATCTCAATATGTTTAGTTCGATTATGACGAACTATATTTTGAATAATTTTCACCGGACTTGTTATCCCGAAAAATAAGAACGTTTTAAAGCTTTGGATAAACAAGTCATAAGAAGAAGTGCCTTACAAATATTTAAAAATTTCTTTTAACGGCACTTTAATGAGATTCGTTGGGATAGTTTTTGAAGTCGAGCATATAGACATAAGGCATATGGAATGTCGGGTCTATAGGAATAATATAAGAAAACATACCTCGAATTTGTTTGTCAACCGACATGCCTTTCTCAACCTTTGTCAATTTCTTCATGGTAGCCATAGATTTTGAGATGATTCTTCCGTCTTCAATGCCTAACTCCTTCAAGAGTTCTTTTGAAATATAACCATCTACTTGGCATTGATTAACTTGAAGTCCAATGATGAAATTTGATCTCCCCCATCATGTGATACCATGTTCATCTCAAGTTCACCTTCTTCTTGAAAATACCTTCGAGTTACTAACCTCGTCTTAGTTCGACCAATGTTGCCTTGGTCATCGAGTTTGTTCCGGAATACCCTTTTTGTCTTCTTCATCACTATCATCATAGGGCATCCAATTGATCTAAGGTGTTCATAAAGAACATTTACATCCCAATATTTTGAGGTAACTAATATTTGGAGTACTTCATTTCTCATCTACACAACTTAACAAACTCATTAACGGCATCGCTTATATAAGCAAGAAAAAATAGCCCAAGTGTAAAAACATGTCTCAATTATCAATCACAAAATATTTTGCATAAGAGCATAGTAGAGATAGACACTATATATATACACCATGAAGCAAGAAACACATATTGTGCATTTAGAAGATCATCAAGAGTCTAATAAATTATGCAAGTTCAAATAAGCTTAAGAAAGCTACAAAAGGTCTCTTTTTGAGATTTGAAAATCCGATAGCATATAGTTGAGACCTCATTAAAAGAAGTATTTGAACAAGAGTAGACAAAGTAAATATGTGCAATCAAATATCGAATAGTGCCTTTCGAAAAATCTAAAAATCCTCTTAATGGCACTTGTATGAAATACTATGAAAAGTAAGCACATAGGCACATGGCAATATATATCGAATCTATAAGAATAACACAAGTAAACGTACCTCGATAATTTATGCTTTTCTTGACAAATAATGACGTAAATGGCCATTTGTGAAAATATGTAAATTCTACATAATTCTTAAAACAAATCTAGCACAAATCATAATGATAGAAATGTAGGCTAAGGGATATCACAAGTAAGCTCATGCCATAAAAATCCATAAGAGATGATAACATACTTTAGTCTACAAAAATGCACAAGAGTTTTAAAAAAAATAATATAAGGTCTTCTTTTTCAAAAAACTTTTAAAAGCACAAATATATATTGAAGACCTTAATTAAAATAAATACTTGAAAACTCATTTTGCAATTAAGACACAAATAAAAACATGCATAATAACAAAATAAAATGTGTTTGTTGGTCCTTTGGGATTAGTCTCTTTGAAAATCATCTTGTTGAGACTTTTTAGGTCTCCAACAATAATTAGAGCTATTTCTTCTGATCAAATGAAATGGTCATTTTACCGTATGATAAATTTTCTTGATCATTATTTTTACCTAATATGACATTGTTTTGTGGTACCCAATAAAAGCATGTCTTGAGACTTTTAGGTCTAATTTAGAGCTATTTCTAGAGCATAATGACCAACATAAAAGCATGTAATAATTTAAACATGCTTAGACTTGATCCTTTTTCATATGATTGACAACATTAAACTTATGATCAAGTTCTAGTTTTGAATTATCACAATAATCAACAATTTCGGTCATATCATTGGTACTCAAGTTGGATTTAGCTAAATCCTTTTTCATGCCTTCAATATTCTCAACAAGAGTACTATTTTCTTTTTCAAGGTTCCTAACCTTGTCAAGTGTGGTGGTGTGAGCACATGATAGTGATTCATAGGAAGTAAATAAACTATCCTTATCATTTTTCAAAACATTGAATTCCTTTTTAAAATTTTTGTATTTAACAAGTAAGTTTTGGAATTCATCTTGTAGTTCATCAAAATCATTTTGCAAATCACTATAATCATTATCATAGGAAGTAGAGGGTTTAGAACTTACCTCGTTTTCTTCTTCGAAGCCTATGAGGCATTGTTCAACTTCTTCATCATGGGAGGTTGTAGAAGGCTCATCCCATGTTGTTGGATTTGATGTTGTATCCATTTGTGAAGTAGATGCTTTTGAGTTGCTCCTTTCATTTGCATACACTTCATAGATGGCTTCTAATTTTTCCATACTTCATGTGCCGATCGAATACCTACAACATGATCAAATTCCAAAGTAGTAAGTGAACAATACAATATACTAAGAGCTTTACCATTTAAGGAGATGATTCTCTTCTCTTCATCATTGAGCTCTTTGAAGCCTTTAGAGGTGTGTGGTGTATTCTTTGTCGGAATGGATTCTCCATTGATGATGGTGTTCCAAATATCAAACCCGCAACCTTGTAAATAGAATTCCATTCTTTCTTTCCAAAATATAAAATTTTTGGAATCAAACCGAGGTGGCTTGGTGGTGGAGGTGCCGGAAAGATGAGCTTCGTTCGTAGCCGACGATCGTTTCTCTTCACTCGCGATGTGAAACGAGCTTGCCAAAGAGTTTGGCTTTGATACCACTTGTAAGTCCAAGCGGCTACGATAATCTAGAGGAGGGGTGAATAGATTATCTCCATGTTTTCGATTTCGCCCTCTTTTTTTGAACCAAATGCTCAAACACAATAATAAAGGTGCGGAATGTAAACAACACACGTCGATTTAAAGAGGTTCAACCCACCTAGGGCCTAATCCTCTACCACCCCAGTATATCCGGGATGGATTTCAAAAAAAAAAAAGATTTTATTAATTTACCACAAATTAATACAACACCAACTTACAACAACACCTTGAAGAGCACCACACTCTTCTTCAACACCACCTATGAGATTACCACAATCTCACTTGAAGATTACCACAATCTCCAACGACACCTTGTGAAGATTACCACAATCTTCAACCTTGAAGAATACCAAATTCTTCAACACCTCAACAAGAAGATTACCACAATCTTCTCACACCTAACACCTAGATCACCCAAGTGTGTTCTTACCACAAGAACACTCACAAGGATATCTTGTGTTGAATGATTACCCAAAAATTCAAGATTACAACTCGATAATGAATTATACAATTGAGTGCAAGTGTAATCAAGAATAGCCTAGACCTCAAGAATGTGAAAGTGAATAGCTAGGCAAATTACAACAAGAAATAAGACAATGTAAGAACAAGTGTATTCTTGAGTGTATCTTGTTGTGTTGTAGTTTTCTCTCTTATTGTTGTGCTTCAAAACTTCCTCTATTTATAGGAGATGATTGATACTTGATAGGCTCCTCTTAGAATCCGATTTCTACAAAAATTGCAATTAAAAACAAGATTATAGCTGTTAGAAATCAATTCCACAATTTAAGGAAAAAGATGTCACAAGACAACTGCATGATTACATTTTTTTTTGTCAAACTTAAGAAGCGACCGGTCGCGCACTATTAAGTTAAGAAAGGGCGTAGCAAAAAATCAACAGGAGAGGCCGGTCCAGGGGTGGTCGGCCGGTCGCCCTAGGGTGCGACCGATCGCCCACCACGGTGACCGGTCACCCGACCTATTTTTGGAGTTCGGGAGTTCTGTTTCGTGCAATGCGTTCCCAGGTACCGATCGCCTCTTTGGTCGACCGGTCGACCTCCAAAATGAAATATTGTCCGATTTTTGTCGAAAATAAACCTCAAGAAATACTCCGAAAAATTCGTAAAAACATTTTAAACCGATCGGGAGTATTAGGACAACATTTAGAAACAATGTTTTGATGAAATAACACATTAATACAAAAAGTGTTGTCCGATATAAATTTCAGTAAATACTCCGAAAAATTCGTAAAAACATTTTAGACCAATCGGGAGTATTAGGACAACATCTAGAAACAAAGTTTCAATGAAAGAAACCATTGACATAAAATCATTAAAAGTGTTTGTCCAATGTTATCGAAAATAAACTTGAAGAAATACTCCGGAAAATATTAAAACCATTTTAGATCATTTAGGAGTATTTGGACAACCTTTAAAACCATTGTTTTGGTGTAAAATCAAAATCATCAAAATCATGATAAAACTATTTATCAAACAAAATCCAAGTTATAACGTACACCAATCATACATATATATGATTTCTACAAAAAAATTAACAAAAACTCCAAAAAGATATGCATCGGAGTATAGAAAAACAAGATCTTAGATTTTGCACGGAAACATCAATAATTAAAAAAAACAATCCAATGTGTAAAGTCCCAAATATTTCAAGATTTATTATTACTTAATTCAAAAAATTGAATGATCAATAAATTCTTCCAAGCGTAAAATCCCAAATAATTCAAGATTTATAATTACTTAATCAAAATTTGAATCAATAAATCGATTAATTGAAAGTAACCTAAAGAAGCAGCCAAGGTTTGCCACTTGCAGGAACCCCTAAGGCGGTCTCGTCCCCGCTTTTGTGGTGGAGTGGCGGAATATTCTGGCATCACCATTAATTCTCCTTGCGTTTCCACCGGTTGTTTTCTCGGCCGCCCTCTTTTTCTCTTAACTTGGACTCGAGATCTTCGATCGCTGCAGCAAAGTTGTCCGTTACGTCATTTTCCAACTTCTCCTCGGCGTTTTCCATAACCTGAGGGATGTTAGGAACTTCCAAAACCTCAGGTTCAGAGGCTGCAACAACAGTTGCATGCTTTGGAGTTGTGTTGTCACGCCCCAAACGTGACGCGACAACGATCAATCACTTAAACAGAATTAAATCAACGAGCCTAAACCAAAGATACCAAACTCCAAGTGAAATAGAGTCTAATGCGGGAATTAAAATAAACACGAGTACAAATTACAATCTTAAAGTCTCAAGCGGTATCCGAATACAACCCAAAAGATTATCTCGAATTAACTTACGGTAAAAATAAAATGAAGGAGTTCAACAACAAATAAAAGTAAAAGGAAATGTCGCTCCACATCGCGGATAGGGATTCAATCTGCGGTAGGTTCGATGTCTTCAGCGAACTCTTCATCTAAAGGTTAGAAAACAGGAGGGAATGAGACAGAAATCTCGGTGGATGGGGTGATCGTGTGCAAGTGTGGCGATATAAATAGTTAATGCGAGAAATTTAGTTGTATGAAAACGCGTGAGCGATGATGCATGATTTCACACCCAAATCCATAAGCGTCGTGATAAATATATTAAGTAACATACTTATATATTTTAAGAAAATAGTTAGTGGTCACGCAGCACTATGGTTCAAGCAGACGGGGAGGATTGCGTGCGGATTTGTAACGCCAATCCTATGCAAGACAAGTAGCGGTTGCGTCACGGATTTGTAGCGCCAACCTATGCAATACAAGTAGCGATTGCGCACGGATTTGTAGCGCCAACCAAACGGGTCCGATTAACTCCGGAATCGTGTGGATCGACAATGATTCCTTCGTTCTTCCTTGTAACTCCCGAGCAAGATGGTCCAAGACCTGTCACCTTATCGCTCCATAGGCAAAGACAAAATCCACAAAGTGGAGCTAGCAAGGCTCGGATTTGTCATAATCATGATTATACCTCAAGTACTACGACCCGCTTCCCCTTGGACAAACTCCGTCCCTCGTTGCGGGATTAGGGACGATGGGGCGGAAGAGTGGAATAGCAGCCGAGCTGCCGGTTCCATCCCCCGACGTATCCATTCCGACTATGAGCTCGACACACCAAGTTGACTCAAGCAGAAAGTAAACACAAGTTCATGTAGTCAACCAGGCAATGAGTATTATTGATTCGGGAAGCGAGTTCATGAAAAGTTTTCAAAATTTGCGTAAGGTAATTATGGCGTTGGTGGAGTTATTTGGATGAAGATTATTATCGGGAGGATAAGCAATCTTCGATATCTTGAACGATTAGGTGGAACATAAGTCCCGTTATAGATTCAAATCGCAAGACGAGGAAGTCGCCCGCGATCGGGTATTAATCGGTCAAGGCGATCCGATAAGTCAAGAGGTTTTTGAGAAATTAAAATATTTTAATTAAATATTAAAGTAAGAGAGTCCAGGGCTGTTTCTTTTTTAAAAAAAAAAATAATTTGAGTTAGGTCCTTATAAAAATAAAATTTACAATTAGCCCCGTTTTGTCAAAACCAATACTTTTGGGGTTAAAAGTTAAATAAATAAATGTCCCGACCTTGAAAAATTATGAGGTCAGTTCCTAAATTCTCTAAATTGTTCAGAGATTCAGGTTTTTAAAGTTTTGAGGTCGAGTTTTTATAAAATTCTCACATTGGCCCCAAAATTGTTAAAATTGTCATTCGGGCCCTAAGTTTAAAATAATCGGAACTCACAAACCGGAAGGGCTTCTAATGTGATTCCAGTTGGAAAATGTCACTAAGGTTAGTGGGATATTGGGACAAAAGCAGTTTTAAAACGTCATAAGTATAGGTCCCTCAACTTTTGAAAATCTCATTTTTGTCCCATTTTGAAATAATTGCCTTTAAGGCTTTTAGGGGTCCAATTGTTATGAAATTTGAACCTTGGGTCCAAAATATAATTATGTTATAGGTAAATTAGTATTTCCAGGTACATGGGCTGTATAATTCCTGGAAATTTCATTTGGGTCCTCAAGTTTAATCTTTTACAATTTGGTCCCTCAAGTTTTATAAAATTACTTTCCAAACTCTAAACACTTGGATTTTTGGAATACACTTAAAATATGTTATTTCCAGTCCCTTAAGAGTTAAAATTTCAAATTTTAAAATTAGGGTCTGGTACAGTTTCGAAATTTGCAAAATAGCCCTTAAACTTCTCAAATTTTACAATCTAGTCCTTGGGCTTTTAAGGGTTGATTTTATTTATCTAAAAACTCTTAAAACTTTAATAAAATGTCAAAACATAATTTTTGAACCTGAGTTCAGTCCCAAAAATCGAAAATTACAGAGGGGTCCCTTAAGTTTTATTTTCTTGCAATTAAGTCCACCAACTTTCCATTTTTGCATTTTAAGTCCAAAAATCGAAATTTAATCAATTATGCTCGACTTGTCCAGGTTATAGGCCATACAAAACATAGATTTCAAGACTCATAAACATACATATCCATCTCATACAAGGATTTATCAAATATGACAATAAAGTGTACATGTATGTCCTAATTTTCGGTAAATCGCATTTTGAGCAACACTTGAGAAATTTTTCAACTTGATACAAGAAAATAGCATGCAATACATAATATATATCTCAAATGCTCAATAACAAAATACTACATGCATTTTTTTGAATTAAAACACCTAGAAGTTGAAAGGATTTTTCCACCCACCTTGTTTGTTCGGTTTGTTGGGAAAAATGAAATAAATCTCTCGATGAAGGAGTGACTTAGGTCAGCCCCTAAGTCAAGGAATATCAAAAAATATAGGAGTTAGAAGAATGTGGTTAAAATTTAAGGGGGGAGAGGAAGATAGTGAGAAAATTGGAATTACTACACTTACCTTGTGTAGTGAATAAAGTGTGACTAGTAATGGCTTCCAAGTGCAAGATTTTGGTCACCCTTAATGTTAACCTCCAAAGTCAGCCCCTAAAACTCCAAAAATGAAAATGGAGTGTCAAAGTTTGGAAAATAAAAAGAGAAGAAGAAAGTGGTACCAAAAATTCCATTTCTTACCTTATAGTCCAATTTCTTCACAATTTTCTTCAAGATGACAAGTCTCTTAACAACTTCAAAGGTCTTCTAGGTATACCTCAAAATCAAAAATCAAACTTAAATTAGAAGGTGAAAGAGATGAGTTAGGTGATATCAAAAATGGATTGAAAAAGACATTTTCCTTACCTTGGTAGTGATGGTTCGAATTTTATGATTTGAGTAGAAAGAATGTTTGTTTTTGTTTAGTTGTTTGAAGAAAGAAGAAGTGTTTGATGATATGAAGAAGATGTTCTTGAAGTTGTGAAGGATGTTTGAAGATGTGAAGGAATTGTGTTTGAAGATTTGAAGATATGAAGATATGTTGTTTGAAGGTTTGAAGATGTGAAGGAATGGTGTTTGAAGATTTGAAGATATGGTGTTTGAAGATTTGAAGATGTGAAGGGATGGTGTTTGAAGATTTGAAGATATGGTGTTTGAAGATTTGAAGATATGAAGATATGTTGTTTGAAGGTTTGAAGATGTGAAGGAATGGTGTTTGAAGATTTGAAGATATGAAGAAGTGTTCTTGAAGATATGAAGGAGTGGATGAAGATATACTTAGAGAGATGTTGGAGATTTTAGAGAGAAGTTGGAGAAAATGCTTGAATTATGAATGTGTTGGATGAAAATGATATTTTGATCAAATGGTTTTGATCCTCAAGGTGTTATGGATGGTGGAGAGGGGAGGAGACAAATTTTTTTGGTCAAATTCTATGTCTTCCAACTTGTCTCTAGCATGGGGACAAAGATATTGGTCAAAGTGTGGTCTTGCATGGGAGGATGAAATTGAAGGGATTGAGGAGGATGTTGGCATGGAATGTTGGGAAGCCTCCAACATGTTGGGTAAGTTTATAATAAAGAATTGGTGTATAAGATATTATGTATAAGATTTGAATTAATGGTGTAAAAATACACAAGATGAATACACAAGGTGTACATGTACAAGAGTTGGGAGATATTTCTACACCAAAATTCACCTCATGACCGTCCACCTAAGGGTATTAGTGGTATTTGCCATATTTTGTTTTATGTCCCAAAATTGATGATAATAGGTGAATAATATCAATCTCCAAAATAATTAGTGATTTCCTTGATCACTTATAAGTCTCATGATCACTTAATCTAAATCGAATTCTTAATTCTATAAGGTATAAATCTCTAAAATAAATAGTTTCCAAAAAATTCTAAGGTGACTAATGAGATACGCAATAACATTAATGATGATCAATCAAGTGATCATAAATGCGAGATAAAATTAATAAATGATTATGATCACAAGAAGTAAATAAGGAAAATTAAAGACGAAATATATTTATCATTAATATTTACCCGTCAAAGCGACGCGGTAGAATTGTCAAAAAGTACAAAGACGATACGTGATAAGTACATGTTCGAAATAAAAACCGAGGGCTTCACATGTGTTTCTGGCGTCTTGGTCCTCCATTTTTTAGCCTGAAAATTAAACAACAGGTGTATGAATATTAATATTTGATTTGTGCATGCAAGAAAACACACACAGACACATGCTAATATATATATATATATATATATATATATATATAAAAGAAAAAACCATTTTTCCGATGAAGAAGAAGAAAAAAGGCAAGAATGTTTTTGGGTTTTAGAGTTCTTACAGTATTTTCAGTCGGAATGATGAGAAATAAAATCAAGAAACGGTTGTTTCTGCTGTTGGTAGTATGTGTATTTTATAGAGAATATGTTTTTATGAAATTCCAAAAATGGCCTTTTTATTTTATTGTTAATTTAATTTAAGCTTGCCAAGAAAATCATTTTAAATATAGAATATTTACTAATCAGGATATTTAATCCTCTAGCGATTTTCAAAAATAAGGGTACTTTTAAATCTAAAAATAATGTTTAGTTTATTATTTGAGTGAAAATAATAAGCAAAATATACAAGTGTGCATTTTTTATGTTTCTTCTTTTGTTATTCGTCAAACCTTATATGAGTAACAATAATATTTTATTATTTAAAAGTTTAGAATGTGTATGGTGATAAAATTATTTTTTAATTATTCGTATATAAGTATATTATATAAATTACTACATATTTTAATTGATATAATTTTCTTGTTTTTTTTATTTTCACTTCATCTTGCCGTCGTTATTATTATTATTATTATTATTATTATTATTATTATTATTATTATTATTATTATTATTATTCATAATAATAGTAATAATGAAAAGTCCTCTTGTTATTAATGTTATTAATGTATTATGCTTCTGATCATGAAGGGAAAAGGGGAAAATGAAAAGATTTAAGGCGTGAGTACGATAAATTAACATTTTATGATTTTTTTTGAGTTAGAATTTTCTAATTTTTTGGATTTATTTTTTTATTAATGTAGAATTTCACCAATATTATAGTAATTGTGAAAAATAACAATAATCTGAGCTGGAAATTTAATTGTCTCGAATCCGAAATGAATTCTCACCTATATATTATACAAATCTCATAATAGAAAAATTAATAATGGCATATCCCTTAATACAGTTTAGGTAAACGACATTTCTAGGATAAATATTTTTGTCAATTCATAGTTGTAAATAATTTTGAATTTAAAATAAACATTTTGTGAATATTGTGTATGTCTTCTTTTGCTATTCCTCAAACCTTTTATGAGTAAATATATTAAATGTAATAGATATTTTATTATTTAACAGTTAAGAATGTGCATGGTAAATAAAAGTATTTCTTAATTATTAGTATGTAAGTATATTATATAATCGTATTACAAAACTTAATTGATGGTATGTTTTTTGTTCTTTTTATTTCCTTATTATTATTGTCATTGTACATATCATGAGCGGGAAAAAAAAAGAAAAAAATAAAGAATTAAAGCGCATGTTTGATAGATTAAACATATTATTAATTTGTTCGTGTTGGAATTTTCTAGTATTTTGGATTTTTCTTATTAAAGCAGAATTTCACAAGTACTATAGTAATTGTGAGAAATAACAATAATCTAAGTTGGATATTTAATTATGTCGAATCCGAAATGAATTCTCTTTGATTATGAAAACCTCATAATCGAGAAATTAAGTAATGACATATCCCTTTATATAATTTAGGTAAACGATATTTCTGGAGATAAACATTTTTTTTCAATTCATAACTGTAAGTTATTTTGAATTTATGATTTTATTTTCTTTGTATTTTAGAAATCTAGCACGATTATTGAATATAGAATTTGAACTTTTTTTAGTTTTTTGTATATGGTCATCTCTAGTAGTATGCACTATTTTAATGCATATTCTTAAGTATTATCGAGCAAAATTTGCACTTCATTTCCAACAGTTTGTAGTAAATTCTCACTAAAAATAAAGAATATTCCATAATATTCAATTTTAGCACGTATTTTCATCACTAAAGTTGTTAATTTAAATAAATTGTAATATTAAAAGTAATTAATTGCATAATCATGGAAGGGTGCAATGGTTGAATTATAAATGTTAAATAAGAAATAAAAGTGTGCTAATTACAAATAAAAATTCCAAAAATGCCCTTTAGGATTTTATTGGGGAATTTTGACAGTATAGATATAATTTTAAACATGGAATAATTACTAATCAGGATGTTTAAATATCTGGAGATTTTATGAAATAAATGTAAATTTAATCTATAAATAGTCTCCAATTTAATATTTATTTGAAAATAATAAGCAAAATATACATTTTGTGAATTTTGTATATTTCTTGTTTTGCTATTCGTCAAACCTTATATGAGTAACTATAATAGATGTAATCTATATTTTATTATTTAACAGTCTCGAATGTGTATGGTAAATAAGAGTATTTCTTAATTATTCGTATGTAAGTGTATTATATAATTGTAATCGGATTTTAATTGATGATTTTTTTGTTCTTTTTATTTTCATTTCCTTGGGATTATTGTTATTATACATATCATTAGCGGAGAAAAAAATAAAAAATAATTAGTTAAAGCATAATTACGATAAACTAAATATTTTATGAGTTTTATTCGAGTTGGAATTTTCTAGTATTAATCTGGAATAGTTTTTTTTTTATTAATGTGGAATTTCACAAATATTATAGTAATTGTGAGAAATACAGTAATCTGAGATATTAATCATGTCGGATCCGAAATGAATAATTCTCACTGAATATGAAAACCTCATAATCGAGAAATTAAATAATGACATATCCCTTTATACAATTTAGGCAAATTAACGACCTTTCTAGGGTTAAACATTTTTGTCCATTTATAGTTGTAAATAATTTCTAATTTCAAATTTATATTCTTTGTAATTTGAAATCTAGCATGGTTATTTAATTTAGAATCTGGACTTTTTTAACTATTAGTATGTAGACATTTCCAGTAGTATGCACTATTTTAATGTGTATTACGTACTATTATATATGGATATGGTGCATAATTTGCACTCCATCTCTTGCAGTTTGTAGTAAATTATCTCTAAAAAAAGAATATTCCAGAATATTCCATTTTAGTGCTTACACTAAAATTATTAATTAAAACAAAAATAAAAAATAATTAGGCGTAACTGTAGTGTTGCACTATTGCTGGCGCCAAACTGTTAACAACTTCAAAATGACGCAGACTTTGGCACAGTGCTAGTGCAAACTTTTGCTCCAAATTAAAGATACAACACTCTCTTGGAGATGCTCAAGAAGAAAAAATATGATATCTGAGGCCCCGATTGTTTTTTAAACATATTCTATAATGACGTATAGTGACAAAATTTTGGTTTAAGTGTCACAATATCTATTATTGATGAAATATGATACTCAATTATTTATTTCTTCCAACGACGATTACTCTTTCCCTATTTCGAGCATACCGCTTATATTCTTCCTCAAGTATTAATTCTTGATCGACTATAGATGACTTTAGAAATATTGGACCCTCGATAAATTAGGAGTACATTTCAATCCTTATCCAAAATTTCACCTTATTCTATAATATATTTCCAAACAACTCCTATTTATTCTGAAAAATACTCATCTTGTTATTTCACATCCTTATTTCAACCTCCTATATATTTATCTATGTATACTTATACATTTTATTTTCTCTCAGTTATATGAAAGACATGAAAGCAAAATCCTATCATCCTACTACAACACCATTTTATGCCATTATGAAAAAAAGAGAACAAAAGTTCACTTCACCCCACTACAACTTACAAACTCTCCAATACACTCTCCTCCAACACGTAAACATATAAACACAAGAAAATCCTCTCCATCTTACACCCCTTGGACGAAAATTACACGTCCAATTGAGGTAAGATTTTTTTTATCTTCATTTTATCTTCTTGAAACTTCAAACACATACCTCCAATTTCTAATTTGATGAATCCTTCTTGTTGAGGTACTCTTAGAGGAATTTTTCTTGAAGAATTAAGAGACCTAGACTTGACTACAAGCTTAAAGAAGAAATTCAAGACTACACACTGTTAAGGTGAGAAATTGTGGTTTTAGTATTTTCCTCTTGGCAATTTGAGGAATTAAATTTTGACTCAAGGATTGGAATTTTTGGAGCTTTGGGGCTGACTTATACAAGTTGAAGTTGAGGTTAGAAAGCTTGAAGAGGAAATTTTCATTTTTGGAGACGACTACTTGAGGACATTAAGGTAAATAGAAGCCATTTGGTCCTAGTAAATTTCTTTAAACTTGAGACTTTAATTTTAACACCAAAATATGGTTTGGATGCCATATAGGGGCTGACCTTTAAGAGTTCAATTCAAGAAGTTGATACAAGAAAGAAAACATCATTTTAGATTACAACCTGAAAAAACTACTACGAGGTGGGTGAAAAATATTTCTACAAAAATGTATCATTCTTTCTACTAGTGCATACAAATTCATGCTCATGTGATAATATGGTATTTTATGAATTTTAGCAAGTATTTATGAGATTTATGTTTTAATGAATTTTTTAGAAAATAAAAGATGAGTATAATATTCTTTCTTGCATAAATTATTGATAAAATAGTTCATCATTATGTTTTTATGATTTATGATGTTATAAATGTTCAAATATGCTTTAAAAATATCTAGTATGAGTTTTTATATATTATTAAAATTCTGGACTTGTAACTTGTACAAAGCAAATCGAACCTTGGGTTATTTTTATAATTATTGTGAAATATGGGGCCAAAAGTGTAAATATGAAAAACTGTGAAGGCCACCTCTGAAAATTCAAAATGTTGGAACCAAGACTCTATAAATTTCATATATGAAGTGACTTGAAAGGTTGGGACTCCTCCCGGGCAAGAAAATACAATAAGGAACAAGTTTGATATCAAAATATAAAATTGTAAAACTTAAGGGACCAAACTGTAATTTTAAAAACTTGGGCAGTCAAGGTACCTCTCTTGCAGACATATTTAATATGGTATTTTGAACCTTTAGTTCAAATTTCATAACCATCCGACTTGAAACGAGTCTTTAACGACAAAAATCACTTTTGGGCCAAAATTGAAATTTTCGAAAATGAGGTACCTAACTTTCGAATTTTTCAAAAATATTTTAAACACAACTTATTACTGTCTTAAGAAGTATTTAAAAATTAGAATCACCTCAAAATCCTTCCAGGTTTAAGAGTTACCTAATTTTAAAATATCAAGTCAAAAATCAAAATTTTTGGAAACTAGAGGGCAAATCTGCAAATTTTATAAAACCTGTTCCGAGCCTCAAGAAAATTTAATCCACTGGGAATTTACAAAATTTTGAAACTGATATTACCCTTTTTCGAGTCCGGAATTGAAACTGTTAGAAAATTTATTGTTTAGATTTTGATGAACGCCATGTAAAACTTAGATTAGAATGTTAGCACTCCATTTTCCTTGTAATTCTCATTGTAATAGATAGAGCTATATGAGCTTAATCAAGTCAGCTATGCCTGGAAATACAAGAAGTCAACTGAAGAAGTGAAGCGAAGACTCCGCTGAGGAACAATTGAGTATGACCAAGATAGAAGATCAAGGACTCGACTGAAGACGTAACAGCTGAGGGACAACTGTGTGAAGAATCAGTTAAGTCAACCCAAGAAGCCAAGTCACAAGTTGAAGTGACAGATGAGTCTTTCAATTATTGGAGCAGACTCAAGTCACCTGGGGAAAAGGCAGCTGCAAAGAGGAGTTAACTGAAAAGAATCGTTGTACGTAAGTCAAGAACATTACTTAAATAAGTAATACTTCCATGCCGCCATGTCTTAAAGTGCTCGACCCCGGAAGCGTGCAAAAAGAATAAACCAATGGGAAGCACCGCACCTCGTGTCGAACCACGAAAAGTGAACATTCATTTAATACGAGGAAAGGTCTACATCTCAAGATTGAAGACCAAGAAAAGACAAACCAACAAACACAAGTGACTTTTGAAAATCAGCCTATCTCTTCAACGGGCAGATTTTTGAAAGTTCACTATAAAAGGCTGAGGAATCTCATTGAGAAAAGGTTACCTGAACCACGAACGAACAAGCATTATTCAAACTATAACCTGCAAAATATTCTCAAGATATTCAAGCAAAATCCTCAAGCCTAAATCTCGAAGGAAATGGATCCAACACAAAGCTCTGAAGGAAAGACAACTTCAAACTGTTGAAGAGGAAACTTTTGAAGACTCAAAAGGGGTCTACTTTCCAAGGAAGATTGTAGGAAGGTTCAAAGTCGAACCAATCTCAAGTTATTAGAGGGCTTCATGATCAAATCCAAAAAGCTTGAGAAAGTGAGCTGAAGTAGCAAGGCAGCTGCCCTGTGAAGAAGCTGAGTTGGACGAGAAGCCAGCTGTGTGACCAAGGCATCTCCAGACCGAGTCAAAGGAGCAAGTCAGCTGCGTGATCAAGACTTGTCTCTAGACTGATAACCACTTTGTGAATTGATCATTACTTAGTGGATTCCTCCAGGAGTTGGAGAAGAGAGGATTAGAAGAATTACCCCATCTTTGTACCTCTATAAAATTTACTTGTGTCATTTACATTTCAGCATATTTACATTTCTGCACACATATTTTATATCTATTATCCAACTGATAAATAACTAATTGCTAAAATCAAGTGTTAAAACAAAGTTAAATCAAATTCAAGGATGTTAAGTCTGCCGCTGAAAAACTCATCATAGCCAAGTTAAGGTTTAGACTAAACAGCTGAGTTATTAACTAACTTAGCTGTCCCTCAAGGACACAACTGTGTAATTAACTCTGTAATATTTTAAAAGGACTAAAAAATTGAAAAGTTGGTAAGGTTTATTCAACCCCCCCTTCTAAACCTTACTCACACCCCTTGGGACCTACAAGTGGAAATCAGATTGCCACAACCATAGCTGCAGCTACGTCCCCAGTTGTTTCAGAAGATGGATCCAAGGGACTTGGCAATGAGACTGGGAATTTGGGCACCCAAGTTGAGCCAACCCCTACAGAAGGTGTTTTACCACCTACCCCTACGGCTGAGCACTCAATGGAAGCAGCCGAGAGTCTGGAGAAGAGTGACCCCATCGTCAGTCACTCAGTTGGTGTGCCAGCTGAGGGGGAAACTCCCTCCACTACAGCAGGGTCGGAGGATGCTGTAGATGACTCCACATTGCAGAAAGGAGGCGAAGCGAAAAGGAAAAAGAATCACAGCAGACTGACATTGACGAAGCTCAGATAGTTGAGTCTGTCCCAGCTGAAGTGTCAACTGCTTTGTAGGTTGAGGACACTCTGGGCACTGAAAGTGCAATCCAAGGGGTTAAGACTCCTTCGGATGCCACAGTCCAAGACCCTAAGACAGATGCGCCTGTCGAAGGGATTGTAGAAGACCTCGCTGTAGTTGAGACTGCTGGAGGTGTTGAAGGCCCAAGGGAGGTTGAGACTTCCCTGGGTAAAGTTCAAGAAGTTCAGAGCATCCCTCCTGTTCTAAATGTTGAATCTGAAAAGGAGATTAGTGCTCTTCATGATTCCCAGGTCAACTCTGACATATCCTTTCTGGGATCTAAAGACGAAGCTGAGTCCACTCCTGTTGTTCATCAAAAGGACTTAGCTGAGGATGTTCTTCCACAGACGAGTCAGGCAACTTTTAAAGCTGCTCGTCAAAAGTTCAATTTTGATGATGAACCAAGCCCCCAGGCTTCATCATCCTCCGATGACACTGATGATGCGGAGGGACCAGAAATTCACTTAGCAGAACCCATCGAGGCCGAAGAAGTTTAAGACAACGGTGAGGCTCAGTCAGCTAGCCAACCCACTCAATAAGGCCCAGCTGTGACCGAGTCATCTGCACAGGCTCCCAAAGCTGCAGTAGTACCGACTCAACCAGAGGCATCTTAGGCACAATCAACACAGTCAATCCCATATGTACGAGATGATGCATTTGAAGAAACATTCCCTTTTTCAATTGAGCTTCCCGATCTTGAGAAAGAGACAGCTCATGAGCAGCAATGCTTCAACATCCGAGCAGATCCTGTAATTCCTAGCGACTCCATTATTCCAGCCGACTTTGATTTTGATGATGCATGGCCGCCAGCTGAATCCGAAGTGATAGCTGAGATCCGTGACGTCTTCAAGAAAATATGTGGAGAGATTGAGAAGATCGAACGACACCAGGCCTCATTAGATATGCATCTGGACAATAGGGATGCCACCCTCACAACAGACTTATGAGGAATCGTGGTACGGATCAGGGAGTGGTGTCAGCAGCAGAGTACAATGCGATATGAACAAGTTCGATATTTTAAGGCATCGTACAACAAGATGCTGGTTTGGAGTGCTGACAATGCTGATATAAAGCAGAGGATGCAGGCCAATATTGATAGAATGCATGCCTCTCACACAACTGAAATGGAGCTGCTGCGTGAATTTCATCGAAAAGAAATTCTGCGTGTTGAGGAGAACATGAATACGAAGTTCAGCCTTCTCATGACTGAAATGAAACTGGTGGCAGCTAAATCAAAAGCCACTCGCTCAGAATTTCGAACAGCACATGCTGCAGCAGACTCCAAGCAGAACTTAGCTCTCAGCCGACTGGATTTCATGCTCGTTGGGATGTTTCCAGGGGTTTCTCTCTCCTTCGATGATGCCAAAAAGGGGGAAGAGGAATACATGAGGAAGTTGAAGGAAGAGATGGCTGTTGAGAAGAAAAAGGAGAAGGGAAAAGTTGTTGAGGGGGAAAGGTCAAAGGACTTGACCTTAATGCTCGCTGAAAGTCAATAATCAGTAAACTTCCAGTGACTCTGCCGATCCAACACTCTGCTGTGCCCATGTCTGAGAAGAGAAAAATTGTGGAAGCAGGGATGAAAGAGGTTGAAAGAAAGACTGATGCTCGTGTTCTAGAAGTTCTGAAAACTTACAGTGGCATCCCGGCAGGGAAGGACACAGATGCCATTCCAGATGACGGAGATGAGCCAAGATCATTTGAAGAATTTAAAATGCTCGAATCCGAAGGTTACTTCAAAAACATGGTTGTAGCCCAAGTCTGGGATTTGTACTGGGAGAAAGGTCTGTAGTTGTGCGACGAAGCTGATAGGCAACAGACTACCAGCAGCCATTCTGCTGGTAAGAAAAAGACTCCCGTACAATATACACCCAGATGAAGAGGAAGAAATGGTGGAGGAAGAGGCTTTCAACCTAGACCTCTACCCAAAAACATTAAATATGTAGATCTAGGGAAGAAGGGAAGGATCTACCGGGTTGGGTATGATGAAGTAGCTAATCGGGAAGTAGAAAGGAAGAATGTTGAATACGTGAAGAGAATCGAGGAGGAAAATAAAAGTCAAGATCAGCTGTGGCAAGAAAGGCAAGAAAGGAAACGAAAAGACGATGCTGCGAAGAGAGCTTATGAAAAGAATAAAGCAGCTGAAGATGAAAAGAAAAGAAAGAGAGCTGATGATGACAGAGCTGAAGAAGAAAGAAGGAGGCAGCGAAGGAGATGAAGTGTTGCTGCTAACCTCTTCGTGTATTTTACACATGTAAATACATTTATGTGTAAGTCATTTGTACATTCAATAAAGTGTGTTTGTATTTTCTCTCTTTGTATCTTAGCATAGATGCTTGTAAAATGCTTAGATATGATTATGCTATGATACACTTTGTAAACAGTTGTGTAAAGGACAAGAATGCTATGATCAATAAAATCATTGATTCAACAGATACATTCTTTGTTTCTGTATTGCTTGTATATATCTGTGATGTTTACATTTTGTTTAATGTTTTTAAGTTTTGGCATCATGAAAAAGGGGGAAATTGTTAGGAAATTTATTGTTTAGACTTTGATGAATGCCATGTAAAACTTAGATTAGAATGTTGGCACCCCATTTTCCTTGTAATTCTCATTGTAATAGATAGGGCTATATGAGCTGAATCAAGTCAGCTATGCCCGGAAATACAAGAAGTCAACTGAAGAAGTGAAGTTAAGACTCCGCTGAGGGACAACTGTGTGAAGAATCAGCTAAGTCAACCCAAGAAGCCAAGTCACAAGTTGAAGTGACAGATGAGTCTTTCAATCATTGGAGCAGACTCAAGTCACCTGGGGAAAATGCAGCTGCAAAGAGGAGTTAACTGAAAAGAATCTGTTGCACAGAAGTCAAGAACATTACTTAAATAAGTAATACTTCCATGTCTTAAAGTGCTCAGTCCCAGAAGCGTGCAAAAGGAATAAACCAATTGGAAGCACTGCACCTCGTGTCAGAACCTGAAAGCTGAACATTCATTTAATACGAGGAAAGGTCTACATCTCAAGATTGAAGACCAAGAATAGACAAATCAATGAACACAAGTGACTTTTGAAAATCAGCCTATCTCTTCAACGGGAAGATTTTTGAAAGTTTACTATAAAAGGCTGAGGAATCTCATTGAGAAAAGGTTACCTGAACCACGAACGAACAAGCATTATTCAAACTGTAACTTGCAAAATATTCTCAAGATATTCAAGCAAAATCCTCAAGCCTAAATATCGAAGAAAATCGATCCAACACAAAGCTGTGAAGGAAAGACAACTTCAAACTGTTGAAGAGGAAACTTTTGAAGAATCAAAAGGGGTCTACTTTCCAAGGAGGATTGTAGGAAGGTTCAAGGTCGAACCAATCTCAAGTTATTGAAGGGCTACGTGATTAAATCCAAAAAGTCTTGAGAAAGTGAGTTGAAGTAGCAAGGCAGCTGCCCTGTGAAGAAGTTGAGTCAGACGAGAAGCCAGCTGTGTGACCAAGATATCTCCAGATTGAGTCCAAGGAGCAAGTCCGCTGCGTGATGAAGACTTGCCTCTAGACTGATAACCACTGTGAATTGATCATTACTTAGTGGATTCCTCCAGGAATTGGAGAAGAGAGGATTAGAAGAATTACCCCATCTTCGAACCTCTATAAAATTTACTTGTGTCATTTACATTTCAACATATTTAAATTTCTGCACACATATTTTATATCTGCTATCCAACTGATAAATAACTAAGTGCTAAAATCAAGTGTCAAAACAAAGTTAAATCAAATTAAAGGGTGTTAAGTCTTCCGCTGAAAAACCCATCACAGCCAAGTTAAGGTTTAGACTAAACAACTGAGTTATTCTATCAACAGCTCTATCGAGTCTGTTGAGTGGCTAACTTTGATTAACTAACTTAGTGTCCCTCAAGGACACAGCTGTGTAATTAACTCTGTAATATTTTAAAAGGACTAAAAATTGAAAAGTTGGTAAGATTTATTCAACCCTCGCTTCTAAACCTTACTCACATCCCTTGGGACCTACATAAACTTATCGAATTTTAGAACCCGCTAAGAAAATACTCTCCTTAGTAAAAATGATTTTTATTTTAAAATTTGCTAAGGACCTTGAAATTGATATTTTCTGTTTACTTTACAAAAATTTAAGATATGTTTTTCGTACTTAATTAACAAAAATATCGAGATCGAACATAATGTACTGAACCAAATATTAAAACCAGCTAGAATATTCGTCTGATAACTAGACCGCGAGTTTTATTTTTGAAATAAATAACGGATATCGTGTGACCAATATCACTCCGGACTTTGTAACTGATTTTATCAATTTTTTCGAACGAGCAAAATAATACTTGGAAGAGAAATATTAAAGTGAAAAACTAAGTGAAATGTAAAGTGGAATTAAATGTGAAGTGAAGTAAAATTTGAAGTGAAATATGAAGTGAAGTGAAATTTGAAGTGAAATGTGAAGTGAAGTGAAATTTAAAGTGAAAAGTGAAATGAGATGTGAAGTGAAGTGATGTGGGATAATTTGTTTCGTCTTTATCCAAGTGGCGTTAGATAATTTTCTTCGGCATTATCCAAGTGGCGTGAGATAATTTGCTTTGGCTTTATCCAAGTGGCATGGGATAATTTGCTTCGGCTTTATCCAAGTGATGTGGGATATTTTGCTTCGGTTTTATCCAAGTGATGTGGGATAATTTGCTTCGGCTTTATCCAAATGATGTGGGATAATTTGTTTCGGCTTTATCCAAGTGGCGTGGGATAATTTGCTTTGGCTTTATCCAAGTGGTGTGGGATAATTTGCTTTGGCTTTATCCAAGTGATGTGAGATAATTTCCTTCGGCTTTATCTAAGTGGCATGGGATAATTTACTTCGGCTTTATCCAAGTGGCATGGGATAATTTACTTCGGCTTTATCCAAGTGATGTGGGATAATTTGCTTCGGCTTTATCCAAGTGATGTGGGATAATTTGCTTCGGCTTTATTCAAGTGGAGTGGGATAATTTGCTTCGGTTTTATCCAAGGGATGTGGGATAATTTTCTTCGGCTTTATCCAAATGATGTGAGATAATTTGCTTCAGCTTTATCCAAGGGAAGTGGGATAATTTCTTCGGCTTTATCCAATTGAAAGTGGAAGTAAATTCGATAAGGTGATAATAATGTTTGATTGATTCTGACAAATCTAACATAATGGTTAATGGAAATCTTTATATAAACAACGAGACAAAGTTATATGCACTCTCATGCATTGATTTCCATGAAACTATTTTCCGTGCATAAAACGAGCCACACTCGCACACCGGCACCCACCTACTGAGAATTTTTGTTCTTACCCCACCTCTTTTATCAACCAGAAGATGAAGAATTGTAGCAGGACGATGGCGACGATGGATCCCAAGACGTAGCTTAGTTTTGTATTGTATTATGGATTTTATTAAGACGATGGATTTTAATTGTGATGATTTAGACTTTGAACTTATTTATCGTAATTGTAGGGCGTAGGACCCCGAGGAACAGTTATTATGTTGTATTTTATTTTCTTCTGGATTCCGCTGCAACCATACTCTAACTAACTTAATTATTCTCTTATTTATGCTTAATTGGGATTTTGTCATTCTTTTGATGTATGTTGAAAGATAGTTAGGCCGACTTGGTAAACCGATTTAAGTTTTTAAATTCGTGTCACGACTTCCGTTTTGGGGCATGACATGATATATTCCTAGTAATCTTCTAATTAAAAATGCAAACAATATTATCAATTTTAAAATTTGTGTAGAACTAAAAAACATGTTACAAATAAACTGTAATATTTAAAAGTAATTATTGAGCTTCAAGCGCTTTACGGATTGACGATTGTCCCCACAAACTAACAAAGTTTTTTCTAGCGCGCTTTGTCCTAACTTTACAGTTTCTTTGTAATGGACATCAGAAAAGAAGAATCTTTTGGTATAGGTAATCCATATCAAATCCTTTAAGCTATCATAATTGTGCAATCCAGCGCTCACGTGTTCGAATCGTGGGCCGCGCCTCGCGCCTCTTTTAAAGCCCATTACAGGCAATATGCTGGACCAAAACCTAACAATACTTAAATGCAGAATCATGGAAGGGTGTTATGGTTGAATTATAAATGTCAAGTAAGAAATAAAAATAAGCTGGTTACAAAAAAATTCCAAAAATGCCCTTTTAGACTTTATTGCATAATTGTTTTGGGAATTTTGACAGCCTAGTTATAGTTTAGAACATTAATTAATTACTAACGGTGATGTGTAACTCTCTGGACATTTTATGAAATTATAAGGAAAAATTTAATCTAAAAATAGTCTCCAATTTATTATTTGTGTGAAAATAATAAGCAAAATATACAATGTGTGGATTTTGTATATTACTTCTTTTGCTAATCGTCAAACCTTATATGAGCTAGTAACTATAATAGATGTAATATATAAATATTCTATTATTTAACAGTTTAGGATGTGCATGGTAAATATAAGTATTTCTTAATTCGTATGTAGGTATATTATATAATTGTAATTAATATGAATTTTAATTGCTGATATTTTTCTTGTTTTTTTTTATTTTCATTTTCCTATTATTATTATTATTATTATTATTATTATTATTATTATTATCATGAGCGGCGCAATAAAAAGAAAAAAAAATTCATTAAGGCGTAATTGTGAATTTTCTCATGTTGGAATTTTCTAGTATTCTTGATTTATTTTTTATTAATGTAGAATTTCCCAAATATTATAGTAATTGTGAAAAATAACAATAATATGGGTTGGACATTTAATCGTGTTGAATCCGAAATAAATTCTCACAGATTATTGAAACCTCATAATCGAGAAGTTAAATAATTACATATCCCTTTATACAGTTAAGGTTAAAGACATTTCTAGGGATAAACATTTTTGTTGATTCATAGCTGTAAATAATTTTGAATTTCAAATTTATTTTCTTTAGATTTCAAAGATCTAGCACGACTATCGGATGTAGAATATGAATTTTCTTTCTTATTAAAAAGGGAAAAATATGATATGTTCCTATAACTAGGGATGACAATGGGTAGGATTCGGGTAGGATTCTATATCCTCCATCCCCATACCCATTTATTATACTCATACCCATACCCATACCCATACCCATACCCATCGGGTATTCTGTTTTCATACCCATCCCCATACCCATCGGATGATCGGGTATTCATACCCTACCCATACCCTCTTACCACTTACAATTGTATTTTTTTCAAATTTAAGTTATTTCTTTTTTTAAAGAGAAATTTGAGTT